>CP092878.1:717910-838322 GCA_030710605.1 Cordylochernes scorpioides | reverse complement strand
TTATATTCGTCATTTCTAATTTGCTACAATGTGATCACCCTTTGTAAGTATTGATTTTTTTTTTTTTGCTTATTCTTTTTTTTAGTACACATGTCACTGATTTTACTATAAGTACACTACATGTTGTCTACACATGTGAAAAGAAGTTCGACTTTTTCACTTACAAATGTGCCAGAGCCCCGTTTGGTTACTTGTACTCGCTGGTGGGGTTGGACAAGTATTGATTATAAACACAAGAGAAAGAATCACCAGACATCATCTTGAAGAAGGAACAAACGTTAACGGCGACGTGTTTCTTCTATTAATGCTGTAAATTCGGCAAGCTTTCGGACTTTGATGTCCTTCGACAGGCTACTTTCCAAGAAACTAGAAGATAATATAACCTGTCGAAGGACGTCAAAGTCCTAAAGCTTGCCGAATTTACAGCTTTAATAAAAAAAAACACGTTACCGTTAACTTTTGTTCCTTCTTCAAGATTATAAATATATCTTCAACGGTAATATTTCAACACTTTTATTTTATCAATAAATTCTTAAATCTTTATTTATTTTAATTTGAACGACTCCTTATCCATACTACCGTGACACACTATACGTTCCATCGTACACATACATAAGGAATTCCACTTCATATATCGAGTTTTATATGAAACAGCTAGATAAGGATGGAGTTTGGCCAGATTACGTCCAAACAGATACGAGCTGTGTAATGTACGACGTACCTGGCAGTGTGAGGACTCCGGACTCCAGGACGGCCTGGTCGAGGTCTTCCATCCACCGTGGAGGCGGTACAGCGGACCTGGGGTCCTCTAGGTCTGTCACACAATGACTATCATCACACCGCCTGGCATACATCCATAGTATACATGGTACAGATCATGGTGGGTAGTAGGTAACGACTGCCTTTTACTCTAAGTACACCACATCTATACCTGGTACAGATCATGGTGGGTAGTAGGTAACGACTGCCTTTTACTCTAAGAACACCACATCTATACCTGGTACAGATCATGGTGGGTAGTAGGTAACGACTGCCTTTTACTCTAAGTACACCACATCTATACCTGGTACAGATCATGGTGGGTAGTAGGTAACGACTGCCTTTTACTCTAAGTACACCACATCTATACCTGGTACAGATCATGGTGGGTAGTAGGTAACGACTGCCTTTTACTCTAAGTACACCACATCTATACCTGGTACAGATCATGGTGGGTAGTAGGTAACGACTGCCTTTTACTCTAAGAACACCACATCTATACCTGGTACAGATCATGGTGGGTAGTAGGTAACGACTGCCTTTTACTCTAAGTACACCACATCTATACCTGGTACAGATCATGGTGGGTAGTAGGTAACGACTGCCTTTTACTCTAAGTACACCACATCTATACCTGGTACAGATCATGGTGGGTAGTAGGTAACGACTGCCTTTTACTCTAAGTACACCACATCTATACCTGGTACAGATCATGGTGGGTAGTAGGTAACGACTGCCTTTTACTCTAAGTACACCACATCTATACCTGGTACAGATCATGGTGGGTAGTAGGTAACGACTGCCTTTTACTCTAAGAACACCACATCTATACCTGGTACAGATCATGGTGGTTTATGTTGGTAACGACTGCCTTTTACTCTAAGAACACCACATCTATACCTGGTACAGATCATGGTGGTTTATGTAGGTAACGACTGCCTTTTACTCTAAGAACACCACATCTATACCTGGTACAGATCATGGTGGTTTATGTAGGTAACGACTGCCTTTTACTCTAAGAACACCACATCTATACCTGGTACAGATCATGGTGGTTTATGTAGGTAACGACTGCCTTTTACTCTAAGAACACCACATCTATACCTGGTACAGATCATGGTGGTTTATGTAGGTAACGACTGCCTTTTACTCTAAGAACACCACATCTATACCTGGTACAGATCATGGTGGTTTATGTAGGTAACGACTGCCTTTTACTCTAAGAACACCACATCTATACCTGGTACAGATCATGGTGGTTTATGTAGGTAACGACTGCCTTTTACTCTAAGAACACCACATCTATACCTGGTACAGATCATGGTGGTTTATGTAGGTAACGACTGCCTTTTACTCTAAGAACACCACATCTATACCTGGTACAGATCATGGTGGTTTATGTAGGTAACGACTGCCTTTTACTCTAAGAACACCACATCTATACCTGGTACAGATCATGGTGGTTTATGTAGGTGACGACTGCCTTTTACTCTAAGAACACCACATCTATACCTGGTACAGATCATGGTGGTTTATGTAGGTAACGACTGCCTTTTACTCTAAGTACACCACATCTATACCTGGTACAGATCATGGTGGTTTATGTAGGTAACGACTGCCTTTTACTCTAAGAACACCACATCTATACCTGGTACAGATCATGGTGGTTTATGTTGGTAACGACTGCCTTTTACTCTAAGAACACCACATCTATACCTGGTACAGATCATGGTGGTTTATGTTGGTAACGACTGCCTTTTATTCTAAGTACACCACATCTATACCTGGTACAGATCATGGTGGGTAGTAGTTAGCGACTGCCTTTTACTCTAAGAACACCACATCTATACCTGGTACAGATCATGGTGGGTAGTAGTTAGCGACTGCCTTTTACTCTAAGAACACCACATCTATACCTGGTACAGATCATGGTGGGTAGTAGTTAGCGACTGCCTTTTACTCTAAGAACACCACATCTATACCTGGTACAGATCATGGTGGGTAGTAGTTAGCGACTGCCTTTTACTCTAAGAACACCACATCTATACCTGGTACAGATCATGGTGGTTTATGTAGGTAACGACTGCCTTTTACTCTAAGAACACCACATCTATACCTGGTACAGATCATGGTGGTTTATGTAGGTAACGACTGCCTTTTACTCTAAGAACACCACATCTATACCTGGTACAGATCATGGTGGTTTATGTAGGTAACGACTGCCTTTTACTCTAAGAACACCACATCTATACCTGGTACAGATCATGGTGGTTTATGTAGGTAACGACTGCCTTTTACTCTAAGAACACCACATCTATACCTGGTACAGATCATGGTGTTTATGTAGGTAACGACTGCCTTTTACTCTAAGAACACCACATCTATACCTGGTACAGATCATGGTGGTTTATGTAGGTAACGACTGCCTTTTACTCTAAGAACACCACATCTATACCTGGTACAGATCATGGTGGTTTATGTAGGTACGACTGCCTTTTACTCTAAGTACACCACATCTATACCTGGTACAGATCATGGTGGTTTATGTAGGTAACGACTGCCTTTTACTCTAAGAACACCACATCTATACCTGGTACAGATCATGGTGGTTATGTTGGTAACGACTGCCTTTTACTCTAAGTACACCACATCTATACCTGGTACAGATCATGGTGGTTTATGTAGGTAACGACTGCCTTTTACTCTAAGAACACCACATCTATACCTGGTACAGATCATGGTGGTTTATGTAGGTAACGACTGCCTTTTACTCTAAGAACACCACATCTATACCTGGTACAGATCATGGTGGTTTATGTAGGTAACGACTGCCTTTTACTCTAAGTACACCACATCTATACCTGGTACAGATCATGGTGGTTTATGTAGGTAACGACTGCCTTTTACTCTAAGAACACCACATCTATACCTGGTACAGATCATGGTGGTTTATGTAGGTAACGACTGCCTTTTACTCTAAGAACACCACATCTATACCTGGTACAGATCATGGTGGTTTATGTAGGTAACGACTGCCTTTTACTCTAAGAACACCACATCTATACCTGGTACAGATCATGGTGGTTTATGTAGGTAGCGACTGCCTTTTACTCTAAGAACACCACATCTATACCTGGTACAGATCATGGTGGTTTATGTAGGTAACGACTGCCTTTTACTCTAAGAACACCACATCTATACCTGGTACAGATCATGGTGGTTTATGTAGGTAACGACTGCCTTTTACTCTAAGTACACCACATCTATACCTGGTACAGATCATGGTGGTTTATGTAGGTAACGACTGCCTTTTACTCTAAGAACACCACATCTATACCTGGTACAGATCATGGTGGTTTATGTAGGTAACGACTGCCTTTTACTCTAAGAACACCACATCTATACCTGGTACAGATCATGGTGGTTTATGTAGGTAACGACTGCCTTTTACTCTAAGAACACCACATCTATACCTGGTACAGATCATGGTGGTTTATGTAGGTAACGACTGCCTTTTACTCTAAGAACACCACATCTATACCTGGTACAGATCATGGTGGTTTATGTAGGTAACGACTGCCTTTTACTCTAAGTACACCACATCTATACCTGGTACAGATCATGGTGGTTTATGTAGGTAACGACTGCCTTTTACTCTAAGTACACCACATCTATACCTGGTACAGATCATGGTGGTTTATGTAGGTAACGATTGCCTCTATTTTACTCTAAGTACACCACATCTATACCTGGTACAGATCATGGTGGTTTATGTAGTTAACGACTTCCTCTATTTTACTCTAAGTACACCACATCTATACCTGGTACAGATCATGGTGGTTTATGTAGGTAGCGACTGCCTTTTACTCTAAGTACACCACATCTATACCTGGTCAGATCATGGTGGTTTATGTAGGTAACGACTGCCTTTTACTCTAAGAACACCACATCTATACCTGGTACAGATCATGGTGGGTGGTAGGTAACGACTGCCTTTTACTCTAAGAACACCACATCTATACCTGGTACAGATCATGGTGGTTTATGTAGGTAACGACTGCCTTTTACTCTAAGTACACCACATCTATACCTGGTACAGATCATGGTGGTTTATGTAGGTAACGACTGCCTTTTACTCTAAGAACACCACATCTATACCTGGTACAGATCATGGTGGTTTATGTAGGTAACGACTGCCTTTTACTCTAAGAACACCACATCTATACCTGGTACAGATCATGGTGGTTTATGTAGGTAACGACTGCCTTTTACTCTAAGAACACCACATCTATACCTGGTACAGATCATGGTGGTTTATGTAGGTAACGACTGCCTTTTACTCTAAGAACACCACATCTATACCTGGTACAGATCATGGTGGTTTATGTAGGTAACGACTGCCTTTTACTCTAAGAACACCACATCTATACCTGGTACAGATCATGGTGGGTGGTAGGTAACGACTGCCTTTTACTCTAAGAACACCACATCTATACCTGGTACAGATCATGGTGGTTTATGTAGGTAACGACTGCCTTTTACTCTAAGAACACCACATCTATACCTGGTACAGATCATGGTGGGTGGTAGGTAACGACTGCCTTTTACTCTAAGAACACCACATCTATACCTGGTACAGATCATGGTGGTTTATGTAGGTAACGACTGCCTTTTACTCTAAGAACACCACATCTATACCTGGTACAGATCATGGTGGGTGGTAGGTAACGACTGCCTTTTACTCTAAGAACACCACATCTATACCTGGTACAGATCATGGTGGTTTATGTAGGTAACGACTGCCTTTTACTCTAAGTACACCACATCTATACCTGGTACAGATCATGGTGGGTGGTAGGTAACGACTGCCTTTTACTCTAAGAACACCACATCTATACCTGGTACAGATCATGGTGGTTTATGTAGGTAACGACTTCCTCTATTTCACACTAAGTAAACCACATCTAGCTTTAAAAACATTGTTTATTACAGGTATTGTTACTTTATTCCTGTATGTTCTCTGCACATACATACGAGATGGTACATCGAGCTCAAGACAGTTCTCCACTCCAATGAGAAGGTGGGAGATTGGTTCACTAACAAACAAAAACATAAAACTGAGATAAAATATAACTGTTCTCAATATAATTTGACAATATAGAAACTCTTCCCTCAGCAAATTGTATTTTGTTTATAATTTTACTGAAGGCATTGTATTAATAACAGACGATTTGTTACGATAAAACTGGACCATGAGATTCCAAGCCAATTTCCACGAATCATATTTTAGCTTGAAACTTCGCCCAGTTTTATCGAGATAAAAGAACAGCTCAGTTCAACAACAAAGTTTATAAAATGAAGACATAGAGTATGTAAATAAGTATAAATACCTGTGAATAAGTATATGTAAATAAGTATAAATACCTGTGAATAAGTATATGTAAATAAGTATAAATACCTGTGAATAAGTATATGTAAATAAGTATAAATACCTGTGAATAAGTATATGTAAATAAGTATAAATACCTGTGAATACGTATATGTAAATAAGTATAAATACCTGTGAATAAGTATATGTAAATAAGTATAAATACCTGTGAATAAGTATATGTAAATAAGTATAAATACCTGTGAATAAGTATATGTAAATAAGTATAAATACCTGCGAATCAGTTCACACCGCCATATCCTCTACTTCACGCTTGAGAAAGTCCTAACATTGTCTGCGGTCTTCTCGGGAACGGAAATATACAGACAGGCAATTTCCTTTTTACACCCGTTCAGGCAAGTCTTTCACGATACCGCTTCTTTCACGAAATCCTCTTCAAGAAGTTTACAAATACGGAATTTTTACTCCTAGCAATGTAAGCCATTCAGATTAACTTTTTAGATAGCGCCATATTTCGGAATAAATATCAACTAAACGTTAATTATCAACTTTATTATGAGTAATAGTTACCCAGAAATTATTTGAAAAAGGAAAAATAAAAATCAGGTAAAAAGTTTCTTTTAAGTTTGAATTTGCAAGCTTTCGAGCAAATATACTGTTCTTTAACAGGCTAATACTCTATGTACAATCTCTTAATGATCTTTATACAAAAGTTTGTCAAATATTTTGTATAAAGATTATTAACCCGTCCGGTTAAGGAAGGGTGGATTTTTCTTACGTAAATGGACAGGTTGGGTAGATTCAACCCACTTATGCAACTTTATGAAATAAGCGCTAAATAATGATTGAAATCAATATTTAAAAAAAAATATTTAATTAATATATAGTTAATATACAGATTTTGACTTTTAAAAATTCGGAATATAAACTATTTACAGTTTTCACAAATTATTAAGAGATTGTACATAGAGTATTAGCTTGTTGAAGAACAGTATATTTGCTCGAAAGCTTGCAAATTCAAAATTAAAAGAAACTTTTTACCTGATTTTTTATTTTTTCTCTTTCAAATTATCAACTTTGTATTGGCCATCCCATTCTCTTGATAAATCAAGAAAGGGAACGTTGGTCCTCGTCAGTATAGTCTTACCTTATATACATATAAATGTTAAATAACGATATTTCTTTTTTGCTCTAAAAAACACGCGCCTTTATACTTTCAATCGATAATACCACACACAGCCAAAATTTAGGTCTTAAATCCAATTTGGGCAAAATTTAGGTCTTAAATCCACTATGGGCCGAAATTTAGGTCTTAAATCCATTATGGTCCAAAATTTAGGTCTTAAATCCACTATGGGCCAAAAATTAGGTCTTAAATCCATTATGTGCCGAATTTAGGTCTTTATTCAACTATGGGCCAAAATTTAGCAGGTCTTAAATCCACTATAAGCCAAAATTTTTCGTCTTAAATCCATTATGAGCCGAAATTTAGGTCTTAAATCCATTATAGGCCAAAATTAGGTCTTAAATCTATTTTAGGCCAAATTTTAGGTTTTAAATCCAGTACGAACTTGAATCCGACGGGTATTATATCCAGTAGGTCTTAAACCCGACTGGTGCTAATTTTAGCTTGATTTCGATGGACCTTGAATATTGTAGGTCTCCAAGCCAAAACCGACTGACTTCCAGTAATTTCATCTTATTCCAGAGACACCAAAAGAACCGGAAGTTAACACCAAGGTTAGGTGAAAGTCTACACGTCCCACACAGGACGGAAGTCACCCAGTAGCAAACGACATTTTTGGCAGGATTGCCAGTTTTTTTTCTTCTGTGGTGAAGGATCACTGACCTGACCTCTGGATCTCCAAATATGTCACACCTGCTGTCACAAGACCTGTCGCCTCTTTTTGAAGAACTCCCACTACGTTTTTTAAAAAAAGTAAATAAATGTGGTTCTCAACGAAACCTTATATCTGGGAATGACTCATTTTGGTGGAATTTTACCATTGATTTATGAACTTATCATTTAAACATCTTTTGTCCTATCCAAAAATGCAGAGTTCTTTAAAAAAAAATCCCTTTTTACTCCACATAATAAATGATTTTGTTTGATATTCTAGTAATTTTTTCCATGTATATAATACTATTTAATATTTGTTTAAAGTTTTTGTATCAACTACTACTCGCTATATATTTATATAGTGTAAAATAAAAGACCATATTTGTATAAAATATTAGCAGACGACATTTATCTAAATTGGGGCAGAAGATATTTTTATAAAATTGCAGAAGATATTTTTATAAAATTGCAGACGATATTTGTATAAAACAACAGCAAACAATATTAGTATAAAATATTAGCAGACGACATTTATCTAAATTGGGGCAGAAGATATTTTTATAAAATTGCAGAAGATATTTTTATAAAATTGCAGACGATATTTGTATAAAACAACAGCAAACAATATTTGTATAAAATATTAGTAGACGACATTCATCTAAATTGGGGCAGAATATATTTTTATAAAATTGCAGAAGATATTTGAATGAAACAACAGCAAACAATATTTGTATAAAATATTAACAGACGATATTTCAAAATCACTTTATTAGGTACCGCTCAGCAAGAGCAACCTAGTTTATGATAATTGCAACAATGAATAATATGTGAAGGTTATTCACATATTAAACAAAATGTTAACGCGGGATTTAATTCCGGTTCATGACTGTCGGGAATCGAGGGTGTTACCTACTTGTCCACCGACTTGTATATGTTGTTCAGGCGATATTTGCATAAAATATAAGAAGAGGATATTTTTATAAAATAGCAGACGATATTTGTAAAAAATTTCGGCAGACGATATTTTTATAAAATAGCAGACGATATTGATATAAAATATCAGCAGATAGCGTTTATATTCGCTGACGATATTTACGTAGATATTCTAAATTTTACAAACAGCAAGAAGACATTGAAATTACAGAATTGGTCTTCTTTGATGTAAACAAAAAAAAATATTTTCGGTCCAAAATCACTTTATTAGGTACCGCCGCTCAACAAGAACAACCTAGTTTATGATAATTGAAACAATGAATAATATGTTATTCACATATTAAACAAAATGTTAACGCGGGATTCAATCCCGGTTCATGACTGTCGGGAATCGAGGGTGTTACCTACTTGTACACCAAAAAAATATTATGCAAAATATAACATATTTAAAACAAACTAAAAATTAAATACATTTTTTCAAACTGACTCGTATTTAAAATTAATATATAAAAAATGAGTCAGAGAGAGCCTGGATTCATATTCGCTATAAAAAGTTGAAACCACTGTCAGAAGAATAAAATATGTATTTACATACACAGATGAATAAATAACTTCACCTGAATGAGCTTGATATCTTGGTGAATTTAGAATTAGGTTGTATATGCAAATACAGCACTGGTGGGATATCGTATTTTGTGTTCAAATTTCTATTACAGAGTATTTGTGAAAAAATAGTAAAAATGTAATGTTGTATTGAAATAAGTTAGATAAATTTTGGAAAAAAAGGCATCTCTTTTTCGTGCAACTGAAAAGCTACTGATGGCTTGCGCCATCTATCGGAATAAATATCAACTATTCTTTGATTTTTTTTAATTATTCCATAATTGACCAAATACCCATTCTTGGTTAATCAAGAAATATTTGTTCATAATAACAACAATAAAGCTTTTATTAGAGACACTCGTCCCATACAGGATTCTCCCAGATGGGTAAACAGAATTCTATATACAGTTACGAGCGTCATTCCTCATCTCCTAATCAACTCTGTCACCGTTTGCTTTTTTTTTTTTTTTGGAATGGCGCCCTCCTATTGGTTGGCTACGATCACGCCACCTTTGCCCCCCCCCCCCCCCCTCATCATGCCTTCCCCACTCGCTTTTTCGTTTTTGTAATTATTGTGTTGGAGCGGGTCGCTCCTTAAATAAATGCATATATTAGTTAATAACTAAATGGAATCCTCTCTTTCTTTTTCCCAGTATGAGACGCCTACGGAAGCCAACAGTACATAGACAGATAAAGCACACAGGCTATAGTTATTAACTAATATATGCATTTATTTAAGGCGCCAATTTATAATTGTAACAAATAGTATTTGAATCAAAACATTCAATCGGGTAAAACACGGGCGTTGCCCGGGTCATTCGGCTAGTTAAACAATAATCAATAAAAAATCAACAAAAAGTGGAGAATAACATCAAACTTTCCTCACGCTGGGTCGCTCTTCTGTTTTACGTTTTTTTTTAACAGACGATATTCTCTCTAAATAAACAGACGATACTTATCGAAAAGATCAGAAGATGTTTACAAAAAATAGCAGACGATAATTTTTTTTTTTTTTTGCAGACGATATTTGTCTAAAATAATAGCAGACGATAATCGTAATATTATAGCGCAGACGATATTCATATAAAATAACACACAGAGAAGAGATATATAATTTATAAAATAGCATAAGACAATTTTAAAACAAGTTATTAACATGGATGGAAATGATACACTCAGTGATCGTAGCAATTTACCTAAAAAAGAAGAAAAAAAAAAAAAAACAGGAAACACGGAGGGGAATTAAAGAATTTTTCTTCAAAGCAGCCAGAATCATGCGGGTTACCATTTTTATAAATAGATTCATTAATTTTTTACCTCCATCCTCCCCCAAGGTTGGCAGATTTCTATTTTAAGCAGAGACGCGGTTCGAAAGCCTCTTTCACGGTCTTCTTAATGATTACTTTTCCATTAACTCCTTGCAAAATGGCGCGCACCCTATCTCCGCGCCATCAGATCCTCTTGAAATATTGATCTTCTGCTAGATATTATCGTCGTTTGGCAGCTTTATGGTTGTATATTTCTGTTTTTTAATTTTCGGCTGCGCATTACATGGTAATTCCTTTGTGTGTTGTTCTCTTAGAAGACAAATGTCTTCTGTGTTTCTAAGAGAACACTTCCTCTTTTAACAAAATCTATTTTTGTCAACTTTCTGGTTATGAGAGAACGTGCTGTTTTTTATGATAAGGAAAGAATCCTGAGTGTTGATTAATTTTTATCTTCATTCTTTTACCAGGTCAAGACGATATGAGGCTAATATGTATTATGCAAATTGGGCCGACATTCTCCCTGAGAGATTCTATAAATTTTCTCTTGAAAGAGTGATTCCTTTAGGGAACGAAGTTATTTATAAGCCATTTAGGTTTTTCTTTTTGAAGTTTTTTTTAATGATGCCTTTTAGCTGTTTTATCATATAAATTCAAACGGTGAGTGAAATTTCGAATGCAGCATTGTAGGTCATTCTCACAGGATAATAACAACCATTAAAACAATAATAAACAATAAGAGGAGCTTCTTGTGTAGACTTCTTTATTACCGCAAGCTTTCGAACAGAACGTTCTTCATCGGGCGTGGATAGCAAAACGTGCTAGTTAGCACGTTTTGCTATCCACGCCCGATGAAGAACGTTCTGTTCGAAAGCTTGCGGTAATAAAGAAGTCTACACAAGAAGCTCCTCTTATTGTTTATTATTGTTTTAATGATCGTTTTAAAGAGTTTAATTTCTACAATAACAACCATATTTGAATAATTCATTTCCTGGAATAAACTATTTTTGCAAGGCTATCTTTTAACAGGGGCCATGCTAATCTTCTCAGTATCCTTCCTATTGTAGCAGTTGTACCGCCGAACTGGTATCACAGGGACCATGCTAATCTTCTCTGTATCCTTCCTATTGTAGTAGTTGTACCGCCGAACTGGTATCACAGGGGCCATGCTCTCTGTATCCTTCCTATTGTAGTAGTTGTACCGCCGAACTGGTATCACAGGGGCCATGCTAATCTTCTCTGTATCCTTCCTATTGTAGTAGTTGTACCGCCGAACTGGTATCACAGGGGCCATGCTAATCTTCTCTGTATCCTTCCTATTGTAGTAGTTGTACCGCCGAACTGGTATCACAGGGACCATGCTAATCTTCTCTGTATCCTTCCTATTGTAGTAGTTGTACCGCCGAACTGGTATCACAGGGACCATGCTAATCTTCTCTGTATCCTTCCTATTGTAGTAGTTGTACCGCCGAACTGGTATCACAGGGGCCATGCTAATCTTCTCTGTATCCTTCCTATTGTAGTAGTTGTACCGCCGAACTGGTATCACAGGGGCCATGATCTCTGTATCCTTCTTATTGTAGTAGTTGTACCGTCGAACTGGTATCACAGGGGCCATGCTCTCTGTATCCTTCCTATTGTAGTAGTTGTACCGCCGAACTGGTATCACAGGGGCCATGCTCTCTGTATCCTTCCTATTGTAGTAGTTGTACCGCCGAACTGGTATCACAGGGGCCATGCTCTCTGTATCCTTCCTATTGTAGTAGTTGTACCGTCGAACTGGTATCACAGGGGCCATGCTCTCTGTATCCTTCCTATTGTAGTAGTTGTACCGCCGAACTGGTATCACAGGGGCCATGCTCTCTGTATCCTTCCTATTGTAGTAGTTGTACCGTCGAACTGGTATCACAGGGGCCATGCTCTCTGTATCCTTCTTATTGTAGTAGTTGTACCGTCGAACTGGTATCACAGGGGCCATGCTCTCTGTATCCTTCCTATTGTAGTAGTTGTACCGCCGAACTGGTAATACAGGGGCCATGCTCTCTGTATCCTTCCTATTGTACCACCGAACTGGTATCGTACCATTCAACAAACGTGTTCCAGCCAAGCTTGTACGAAAGAGAGGGTATGTGTGATCGGTTTCAAAGCTCCCTAAAGGACTTTCCTTTTACAAGGCCTTAAAACAAGGTAAAAAAAGATTTTCTCACGAAAGGGAAAAGACGCCCAGCAGGTGACCCTGACATGGATACCAGTTAACCCTAATTCCAAAGAGAACGGCAAATAACAATCATCTCTAGAAAGAAGCCTGCAGCCCGAGGGACAAGTGAAAAGTCCAATTAAGCCCACTTTCTTCTTGGCATCCAGACAATGCGGCCCAAACATACCATTTACCGCGGCTTGGAAGAAAAAGTGTCCAGGTACTGACCTATTTGACTGAACCGTCGTTGGAAGTGTCCCCGTGGCTACCAGGGGTGTCTACGGGGTTATGTGTCGGTCTGACGTCGTGACACATTCTCCTTAACTCTATGTTGTTTATCTCCAAGTTTGTGAAACAATTGATGACACACAATGAAATTAAACAAATAAAGTATAACGCAACTTTGCATATACCCTCTTCTACTCTTCTTCTTCTACTTCTAAAGGTCTTAATAAAGCTTGTTGTTTTTAAGGTAAAAATATCAATCTCTCTACAGGAGAAACACAATATAATAAATATAAAAGAGGTATATCCTGCTCAGGATCACATGAGCATTTCTAGAGCGCCATCTAGTGTAACAAAAATAAACTAAAGGTTTATTTAACTTGTTCCGTGATATTTGGTCAACCCATATATAATAAATGTATCAATATATTTTTTATATCGTGTTTCTCTCCTGTAGAAGGACTTCCATGCTCGAAAGCTAGAGATATGTAAATTAAAATGTTTTAAAAAAGAAACTTATATCCATAGAAGCCTGATATTTTACATCTTAATATTGATACGAGGGTTGTTTTATTGAATATCGCAACTTATTTATTCAATATAAACCTTCACCGACATATAATTTTAAAATATCAAAAAAGCATCCAGGGTTAAATTTCTTGTAGCATTTTATTTCTCTGGCTTTCGTGATAAGATCTCTTTCGAAGAATTTATACTTCTAGTTCTCCTCTATTGAAGGACATGTTAACCCGATATCTAGAGAAATAAAATGGTACAAGAAACTTAACCCTGTGGATGCTTTTTGATATTTTAAATAATAATAAAATAAAATATATTCATTTGTATATATATGAGGCTTTCGGACTATTGCTCTTTTTCACATTTTAAATTTTAAAGTTGAATTTCGAACTAAGAAAAATTATAAATTGTAAGAAAATATTTCACTAATTTTTTATTCTCTCTCCGAGTTTGGAAACATTTATTGACACAATAAAAAATATATATATATATATAAAATGTAACTTCTTTTTATTTGCATATACGAAAGGCTTTCGAGTTCTTGACCTTCTTCATCGCTTTCAAATTGAATTGAGATGTGAAACATAATGATGTGAGAGAGGAAAATTAAATAATGATGATATATGGCGGTATCTGATTTGAAGGAGAAGGGGAATTTTGTGTCCGGGAGGATCTATAAATCTCCTGGCACCGATCCGAGTACGCCAGTTTGAAGGCACATTCAATAGATTGTGTTCCCCCCATTTAGGCCCGTGTTAACGCAATGTGAGTTATACTTAGTGGTCTGAATGTCACGTCATTTTTTTAAGGAAAAGATGTCTTCATTTTCTCTAACTATTTGCAACATTGATACTTTTTTAACCGCTCTTCGTTAATTTGGGTAGTGGGAATAAATAAAAAGGAAATATAGTTTGAAGTAAATGCTTTGTTGTTCGCTTATTCAATTCGATATGAGGGTTGGAACACGGTTAGGAAAGACAACCAATGAAGAAACTATCAAGAAAGGAACCTACCAAATACGGTGTGTTACAATGTAAGTATATACTGTAATTTTGACATGTAGATGGCGTCCTATCTACCTACTCCTATGGTAGACAGGTGTTGTTAGTTAAGGCTAGAGCTGATGTAGAGCTACGTCTACCAAAGAATCCGACTGTAGACCACTGTGTGTTACAATGTAAGTATATACTGTAATTTTGACATGTAGATGGCGTCCTATCTACCTACTCCTATGGTAGACAGGTGTTGTTAGTTAAGGCTAGAGCTGATGTAGAGCTACGTCTACTAAGGAATCCGTCTGTAGACCACGGTGTGTTACAATGTAAGTATCTACTGTATTTTTGACATGTAGATGGCGTCCTATCTACTCCTATGGTAGACAGGTGTTGTTAGTTAAGGCTAGAGCTGATGTAGAGCTACGTCTACTAAGGAATCCGTCTGTAGACCACGGTGTGTTACAATGTAAGTATCTACTGTATTTTTGACATGTAGATGGCGTCCTATCTACTCCTATGGTAGACAGGTGTTGTTAGTTAAGGCTAGAGCTGATGTAGAGCTACGTCTACTAAGGAATCCGTCTGTAGACCACGGTGTGTTACAATGTAAGTATATACTGTAATTTTGACATGTAGATGGCGTCCTATCTACTTCTTTAGTATAGACAGGTGTTGTTAGTTAAGGCTAGAGCTGATGTAGAGCTACGTCTACTAAGGAATCCGTCTGTAGACCACGGTGTGTTACAATGTAAGTATATACTGTAATTTTGACATGTAGATGGCGTCCTATCTACTTCTTTAGTATAGACAGGTGTTGTTAGTTAAGGCTAGATCCGATGTAGAGCTGCGTCTACCAAAGAATCCGACTGTAGACCACGGTGTGTTACAATGTAAGTATATACTGTAATTTTGACATGTAGATGGCGTCCTATCTACCTACTCCTATGGTAGACAGGTATTGTTAGTTAAGGCTAGATCCGATGTAGAGCTACGTCTACCAAAGAATCCGTCTGTAGACCTCGGTGTGTAACAATGTAAGTATATACTGTATTTTTGACATGTAGATCGCGTCCTATCTACTCCTATGGTAGACAGGTGTTGTTAAGTTAAGGCTAGATCTGATGTAGAGCTACGTCTACCAAAGAATCCGTCTGTAGATAGTTTTCTGCCGGCTTGTGGACCGAAAGGTCTGGGTGGCCATCTGTTCCAGGGGTGTAGATAGTTTTCTATTTTGCTGTGACTAAAGGCCACCGGTATAGAAATCCTTCCAGACACGTCATCTTGGAGGTGGTTTTTCCAGGTACAATGTCCAAACACTAGTTTGGATACCGTTATTTGGCTTATGAGTTGTGAACAGGATAGCAGCGAAGGGCTTTATGGGCCGAAAGGTAGCCCACTATCCTCTGATGTAGATCCCACCAGCCCATATTCCACCACCGCCGCCAAGGACTTCCTGCAAATCAAGGGCGCCACAAAAACACCACAAAGCGTCAATTAAAGAGAGTTAATATCGAAGAAGGAAGGGAAAAAAAGAAAGACTTCGGCGACTGTAGAAATCCGGGTTATTGTTCTAAGTCAACCAGGTGTCCTTGTCTGCGGTGGTTTGTCTCCACTCGGCTCCCTCTCTTGTTGTATCTCATTTTACACATTCCCTTTTAAATTACATATAGCACAAATTGAGATATAAAATCATAAAACCTTTTTCAATAGTTTGAGTCAAAAGGCGATCCATCAATTAAGATTATATAAAAGGACGTACCTGGATCTGTAAAGAAAAAAAAAATTCTCAAAATATTTCGAGAGATTTTCTTTAAAGATCCAGGTACACCCTTTTTATATAAACTTTCTCAATAAGTTTGTATTTTGACAAAACCACCAACTGTTATAATATACACTCATATTTATATTTACATACACTCATGGACAAAACTTAAGGAACTGGAAAGTCTTTGATGTCGTCAGTCGTCTATTATTATTATTTTTTTTTTTAAGGAGACAGAGGCTGTTCACAGTTGGTTATCTCGTGTGTCTTCAATAAAGGTCACTGTAATATCTTTCACAGTTATTGTCCCGATATACATGATAAAAGGTACAACATCCTTAAGTTTTATGAGTGTATATGTAAATATAGATCTCGCCCATCCAAGTTTCATTCTTAGTTCTGTCCGATGACGAGCGAAAGTTCGAAAGCTGGAGGTTTTACTTAATCAACAAACTTATTGCGAAATATTTTAGAACTTTCATTCTTACACTAGAAAAATAGAACAAACATTTTTTTTTTTAAAGGGCGTCTCTTGTGAACGTCAAATTACAATTTACTGATAGTTAGCGCCATATGCCGGAATAAATTTCAACTATTGATTTTCAAATTTCTAAAATATATGGGCCAAATTCCATTTTATTATATAAATCAAGGGAAACCAAACACTTTTGTATTTCAGGCTGTTGGCCCCCGTCAGTGTGGATTTACATAATGCGCTAAACACTTTCTTATAATAAACCTTCTGAGTGTATTCTCCATCTTCCGTTTGGCGGGTTGAAAAGTATTTTGTCTCTTTAAAAATGCCCTCATGGACAAAACTTAAGGAAGTTGTAGCATGTATATTGGGATTCAGACAATAACTCTGAAAGATATTACAGTGACCTTTATTGAAGACACCCGAGATAACCTAGTGGGAACAGCCTCTGTCTCCTTCGAAAAAAAAAAAAAAAAGACGACCAGCGATATCAAAGACTGTCCACTTCCTTAAGTTTTGTCCACAAATGTATATAATAAACAGCCCTGATATTATTTTGTCCAATCACATTGCGGCACTATTTTCCATTCAACACAACAGGCTAAACCATAGTTTACAAACGTCACAAAGCTAGAATTGAATTATATTTTAAATATCTACTTATTTATATACAAATAAGAAACTATTTCCATAGATCGTATATGCGGCAAAGATAGAAATAGGTAGGCCTGGCTCATCAATGCAGAACCCTACTAGCGGTTTCGCCAGTTTACCCTCCAGACCAAACATAGACACGCTTCTAGGGACTGTACAAATAAATACATAACTCAACCACCAAATCATAAAAATGCTGGGTCCTCTATCTGAACCAGTGTTGTGCAAAATTATTTCATTTTCTATAATTAAGAATAATTAATACACTGGTATTATAATAATTAATACATAAAGATTAATCATAGAAGCCATTTTATCCATTTCCAAAAACAGTATTAACCGTCATATTGATTTACCTGCCCAATACCATGATATATGTAGTAATTTAAAAACAGATAAACCTCCTCCCCTCGTCTATTGGTGGTGTGGTCGCTGATGGCGGGTTGAACAGTTGATAGTTTTAGCGCTGATTCAGGTTACTTCCCGGATTCATGTTTTACCATAGTCGTTCTGCAATTTGTATCGTTTTTTAAGTTTTTTAATTTTTAACATTTCACGATTGGCATGCTTACGTAGTTGTTATATATCAATAATTTAGATATGCAAAATTTTAACCTGAATTGTATTTTCGCCGTACTATATACATCACATATGCAAATATACCTCTAATAGATTCCTATATAAAGTCTTTGGTTACCTTAGTTTGCTACCTGTTGAAGGGCGTGACTGCCCGAAAGCTTGTCACACGTTTATCTGAATAAAAATCTTTTCTCCTTAATTTTCATTTCAATTTTAAATATTCAATGGAGAAAGTTTTCACGTAGTTCTAATACACTTTGTGTATGATAGATTTTAGTAACACAAAAGACCGAATTAATATAAATAGTGTGTGTGGATGGCTTTTCTTGATTTATCAATAAATTGGGTTGGCCAAATATCAGGGAACAGGCTAAATCAATGTTTAGTTGATTTCTGTTCCACCAGATGGCGCTCTGCCTTCCGGAAAGCACATGTACTCCTGGTCAGGATATGCCATTTTTATTTTTGATAAATAGTGTGTATAATAATAAATTTATTCATTTGGATTTGGTCCTTGTGTTTCTAAGCTATAATCTAAATTGTATTGTATGTATTAATCACTCGTAATTATAGAAAATGTATACAATTTGCCCAACACTGATATCAGCGCCGTCTAGCGTTGAAAATTTAAATTAAATATATAACTATTCTTTTTAATATAGAACTATAACCGAATAACCACCCGGCTTCGCCTGGTATATTGTTTGAAAGTGTTATATAACCAAATCAATACTGTTTCAACAGATGTAATTTATTATGATCATTATAACTCTGAATATAGTAGTGGTGATCATGATGATAGCAGTATTGATGGTGAATCCATTAATATTTCATCATTTTTCTGGATGAAAATATGCAATTTGGTTATTTTGTCGATTTGCATATTCTGGGAGGTGTGGAAATTGTGATGGTGGGACTGTCCAGACCTGTTCTGGTTAGACTTCATCCTGATTGGTCGAATATCGGGAAATTTCTTATTTGGGTCAAATATATACCTATATCTTATGTCTATAAATTTGAAATCTGTTTCTACAGCTCGGCTGCAATGATGAAAAAGAATGAAAGAGAATAATTCGAAAGCTAGAACTGTTTGTTATCAGTGAGTGGGTCGAACGCTTTTTCTCAGAAAAATGGGTTTCCTCCGACATCACGAAGTTTTGCAGACGAGAAGCTAAAAAAACGCGGCGTTTTGTAAACCAACGTATGATCGTCTGGCGAGAAAATAATACGGCAGGGGGCATCGTCTGGCAGGGAAAAAAGCGAAGCATGGAATTGTGGGAAATGGAAAAAAACTCCACGTCAGATGAGGCGTGCACGATTGTGTGGCTGCGACTTTCTTCACGGCTTGGAGAAAGAACAAGGCTCGAAAGTTCCAATTAGGGGTATGACTGGAGGGAACTGCCTCGTTATGACCTATAATTCAATTATGGAATCTGAGATTTGCATAAAAGCTGATAAGGTCTTTCTTCTCCCCTGTTTTCTGTGGCCCGGGGTGACAGACCAGGTGATAAGGCGGCCGGGCTTTAGACAAGCTTCTTTTAATGGGTTGAAACTATGGATTTATACTTTCTACTTCTTTATCACCACAGACAGCTTGTTAGATCTTAATGAACTAATTAATGTGTCGATATTTTCCTAAAAATAGCGTCTATTGTATTTCGCCTGTCAGCACAAGAACTACTGAAACTGCCTCGTCATATTTAATTTGATTTGCATATCAACAAACATATTTGTATTTACACATTACTGACAGAGTCAATGCTCAAATTTGAAGTAAAGGGGGGAAATGCCAAATATGTGTATACTTTTGCACATGTTTATACCTATAATATGTAATTTGATTTGCATAGTGAGAAATATATTTGCATATTTCCATCGAACTCTTGATATATCGCCAAATTGGCACATTGCGCTGCGAGTCATTCTTCTCTTTGGAACTAAAGGGAGAGGGAATGTGTCAAACCTATGTTTTTCAAAATTTGGAGAAGTAATGTTTAATCTGATTTGCATAGCGAAAAACCTATTTGCATACTTTCATCGATATATTTACATATCACCTAACTTACACATTGCTCTGAGGGAGTTTTATGTTCTATTTTAAACTAAAGGGAGGAAAGACCTAAGATAGATATATGTTTTGAACAGTTGCATGGGTTGTAGATATATTTGAGAGATACTCAGGCTCCTAGCGGTAAACTCGAGCGTGTGTGGAATGAAAGAACGCCATTGTAACGTGCCATCAATAACCCTCCTTAAGGGAATAGCTCCAGGCACACCACTTTTATTTCTCCACAATTTTCATTCACTCCACTTGAGCTCTATTTGGGTCGCGGGGAGAGAAAAAGAATTCATGAATATCATACATTTTAAAATGTGGTGTGAAACACATTTTGTTACGGTCAGATTACACGGCTAGCCGCCGACAATCCTTCTTCTTTGGTTTCAGCCACTTCTCGGAATGTATCACTTTGGGAAGGTAATGTTTCCAGAAATGTGTAAACTATGTTTGGGTGCAAAAATGTTTTTTTTTTTTCAAATACAATAATATTTTATTCTACCCTTACTGAAATCAAAATACAATGTATATACACAAGTATATAAAAGTAAATACAAATACTTGTGTTTGGCAGGGCTTGGCTCATCAGTGGCGAACCCTTCCAGCGGTTTCGCCAGTTTAATCTACAATATGCCACTCTACTATTGTATTGGACTGTTCGGCTTATTATAGCCGGTAGTGTGGAGGATTTCTCGGTGAAGGTGTTTAAACGAACTATAAACAAAATCTTTGAGGACTGTAGAAATGTACACACACACAAAAATCAAATACAGTTAAACCTGTCTATAGCACCCCCTCTTGGGACTCACCAAAATAGGGTGATATAGAGAGGGGGTGCTATAGATAGACAGGTCACTTTTAATGTAAAATGTTTACATTTTAATGTTTAAAATCGGGCGCTATAGAGAGGAAGGTGTTATTTAGAGGGAGCGCTATAGACAGGTTTAACTGTATATACTTCTGTTATTCTCAAAACTTACGTCCACAAACACAAATAGTTGGCAAGAATTCCACAATAAAGTACCGGCTATATAAGTACACAACAGTCCAATTCAATACTAGAGCAGTATCTGGTAGATTAAACAAAAACAAACAACAAACAAAAAAAGCCTTTATTTAGGGTCACTGACCCTATACAGGATTCACCAGAGGTATGCATAAGAACAAAGCAGTGAGACAACGGAAATAGCGATATATACAGAGTAAAAAGAGAAAGAAAAAAAAAAAAAAAAAAACAAGAAAAGGAAAAAAAAATAATAATAATAAGAAAGAGGGAAGCAAGAAATCAACACAAAAAGAGTAGCAGTAAGAAAGTGAGGAGTGAGTATCACTTGGCCTTCTTCTGAGATATGGACTTGTGGAAACCATAAAACGCCGTAGCAATATACTTATTCTGGGTCATATTGTCAATTATTGATGGAAGTGAAGCACAGAGTTGCCCAGTTTTGAGCATAAGGGTTCTTCTTTCTTCTTTCAGAGCAGAGCAATCAAAAATATAGTGAGTGATTTCCTTTTGTAGTTTTGAATTACAGAAGGTACAAGTCGGGTCCTCACCGCAGAGCATCTTGGTGTGGTTTTCTCTAAAAAAACTTGAAAGTATTCTAACTTGTGCGAGTAGTCTTACAACCGGGAAAGGAAAATCCCCTAAAAGGTATCCCTCCGTCATGAAAGATATGTGAATGTCTTTGTAGTGAGAGTATAGCTTAGATTTATCCATTCTTGTAAGGTCGTTTTGTATAGATTGGTCTGCCGCTGTTTTTAAGAGCCCTGTAATCGCGCTCCTCAGCGTTTCAGGGTCATCACAGGAAACAAGTGCAGGGGATCCATTATCGTTAAGCAGATTAGTGAGCTTTTTAATGAAACCGATGGGTGTGCCCGAAGCATTAGAGAGTTCCCGTGTTCTATTAAAACATATACGTGGCAATCTGTCACTGCTCATATTCAACACCCGCAGCCAATACTTCAGGGTTAATTTTAAGGCTGTTACACTCAATGAGATACGACCGGTTTCTAATCTGATTAGGTAACCTGGAGTGTATCTGGGCAGATTCAGGAACCTACGGATAAATATGTCTTGTATATTGTCCAGTAAGTCTTTATGCTCTGTTGCCCATAATGGAGCGGCATACATCAGGACAGCTCTCACTATTGTATCAAAGAGTTTGATTGATAAATTTATTGACTTTGCTTTTGATTTTATTAATATTGGGTGTGTGGCGTTAATTGCTGTAAGTGCTTTTCCTTTAAAGTAATTTGCCGGGTGAGTAGTTGTTATTGTTGGTGTCAGAGGGAATCCCAAGTATGTATATCTTGAAGTTATTGCTATGGGTTTATCATTCCAGAACCATCTATCCTTGTTTGAGGGTTTACCTCCATTACGGAACACCATAATCTTTGACTTGGACTCATTTAGTGTCATTAAGTTCTCATCGAGATATTCTTTCAGTATTTTGATCTTCTTTTGGAGGTTTATCCTGGACTCACCTATAATTGCTATGTCGTCGGCGTACAGCAATAAATGGATATCTCCAAATTCTGGCAAATTTACACTCGGCAGGTCTGAGTTATTATAAATTTCGATTAAGTCCGTGATAAATAATATAAATAGCAGTGGGGAAAGTGGTTCTCCCTGGAGGACTCCCGAGTTTATCTTAATACTTTCCGTAAATGATCCCTTCCATCTGATAGCTATAGTTGCTTGTTCGTAGTAACTTTTGATCGTACTTATGAATTGGTAACTTATGCCTAGATTGTAAAGTTTTTTCCAAAGTAGTGAGTGGGGTACAGTATCAAATGCCTTCCTTAGATCGACAAAAAAGACATATAGTTTTCCCCTCTTTTTTCTTAATGATAGTTGGATTAAAGTAGTTAGTGTAAATATGTGGTCAATACATGATCTTTCTTTTCTAAATCCCGCTTGGTTTTCGGGTATAACCCTTCTTCCTTCGACCCATTCCTCCAGTCGTGATCTTAGGATTGATGTGAAAAGCTTTGATACATTGCTAATCAGTGCAATACCTCGGTAGTTGGAGGGGCTGTTCTTATAACCATTTTTAAAGATTGGGTGTATAGTGGAATTAGTCCAAATTGCTGGGTATTTTCCAGTCGTCATAACACTATTGTAGAGTTGTTTCAACAGCAGTATGTACGAATCAGGGAGTGTTTTTAATACTTCATTGGGGATGCCATCGGGCCCGCATGCCTTGTTACTCCTCAAACCAGCTATCTCCTTGTATATGTCTGCATTGGTTATCTCTGAGTCCAATATAGGATCGTTCTGAGAAATCACATTATGTAAATTACAAATTCTCAAATTTTTCTCTGTAGTCATTAGTTCGCGGTAAAAGTTCAGCCAGTCCTGTATAGATATTTCTCCTTGGATTATAGATGTGCTTTTGTAGAGCGCAATAGTTTTCCAGAAGGTCTTTGAGTCTTTAGCATTTCTGAGTATTTCCTGTTTTTCATTATCAAAGCCTTTCCTTTTTAGATCCAATAAAGCGAGATATTTCTTTCTGGAAGAAGCATAACATTCTCTGTCTTCCAATCTATTTGTTTTACGATATTTCTTCAGACTTTCTTTTGCCAGTTTTTTCATATCATAGCAGTCCTTATCGAACCACGGCTTAGATTTCCTGGGGCCGCCCTTAATTGAGTAGGTTATTTTTGCAGATGACATTGCTTCCAAAATTCGCTGATTGAAAGTGTATACAAGGTCATCGGAGGCTGGTATGTTTTTTTCCCGCAATTCTTCCAGTTTCATTTTAAACATTGCGAGTCCATCGGCTGACCATCTATATCTCGTAATATTATAATCTTCCCGTTTGGTTTTTTTCTCATTGAAGTTTTGGCCTTTTATCGTTAAAACCAAAGGATGGTGGTCTGAGTACAGTTGGTCATCGACTTTGAAGTCCAGTAAAATTTGTAGTGAACCCTGTGAGAGTATGCAATAGTCAATAGTTGAAGAGCCTCTTTCGGATATGTATGTAAAATCTCCATCTTTATCACCTCTAGATCTTCCATTAACTATTGTCAAAGAATTATCTTCCAGGAAATCAAGAAGTTTATTAGACAGAGATGATATTATATGATCTTTAGCCCTTCTTTCCGATGTTAGGGGGAGCTGGAAATTAAGTGGATTGTGTAGTCCTCCCAACTTCCCAGTTCTGATGTTTAAATCTCCAAGTAAAATAATTTCTTTTCCATCTGCTATTTGCTTTTGAATGTATGTAAACAGCTTATCTAAGTTATGCAGCTGTATTTGGTTTGGAGGAAGGTATACAAATATTAAACAGATAACATGTTGGGGGGCTCTTGTGTTTGTTGATAAGAAAATAGATAACCAAGTGCCATCCTTTTCAGAACTCTCTACTCTATATTTCCCGCCTTCCCTAAAACCGACAATTATACCCCCTGACCCTCTTCCCCTTCCAGATTCTTTGGTGGCAGGTAATTCGATAATTTGATAATCTTTTAGTGTTATGTTAGTCCTGTTCAGGCACCATGTTTCAAGTAGAGCAAAAATTTCGTAGTTCTTTATGTGCTCGAGGAGTGGAAATATCGAAAGAATCCTATAGAAACCATTTATATTCCAACATATTATTTTTTCGGCGATGTCTCGCGAATTTTCAGAAAAATTTGCATTGTCATCGTCTTGAGAATCATATTTACATGTATTTATGTCGTAGTAACTTTCCGTTATTTGATTATGGGGCGGAGAATTAATTTGTGATTTTGATGTCGTATTTATTCTATTTACACAATTGTTTCTACAAGGTTTTTGCTATATAGCAACTCCTGTGCTATCAACAACTTGGCCATTCATCACTTTACAGACTTTATCATTTACCAAAAGCTTGTTCTGGTAGATTAAACTGGCGAAACCGCTGGGAGGTTTCACTATGATGAGCCAGGTCCTTCCAATATTTTACCATCGCAGTAAATATGACAGCAGAAAATGATATTATTTGATAAATAGAAACATTCGCTTAAAAAGAGAGTTTCCACACATAAACTTTTTCTTGTTCTTTCCCTATTCCATGTATATGTCCTGTTCTCCATAGTTTCCCTGTCTTGTAATTTCCAAGGAGAATCTTCTATAAGACCAGTGTGTCTTAATAAAAGTCTTTATAAACACAAGGTAATAAGACACCAAATCCAAATAAATAAATAGTGTGTGACGTTTCGGTAACAGCGTTGTTACCATCTTCAGACAAAAGTACTACTCATTCAGTACTTTTGTCTGAAGATGGTAACAACGCTGTTACAGAAACGCCACACACTATTTATTTATTTGGATTTGGTGTCTTATTACCTTGTGTTTATAATCTATAATCCAAATTGTGCCTTATCAAAAGCCTTTATATGTGTAAGTTTACATTTCCGAATACAGATGGCGCTCATCAAAGAAAGTTTTCCCCCCGATATAATCCTACCTCCAATAAGAGACCACCCCTCCAGGAGAAACCAAGATGTATCTAAGTTTGAGTGATATAGGCGGATTCTAATATGTAAATTTAGTCATAAGAAAACATAGTGTATGTGACGGGACAGTTCAAGGATGATCCAACATACTGTCGACGTAGTCAAACCATTCTTATACGTCGCTACAAAATCTGCCATCACACAATAAGAAGACCAAGATCCCGCTATGATACCAAGCTATAAAAAACCTTATATATAAATACAATACCTAAATATATTCTCATGTCCAGCAATGGCCGCAGCCTTGCAGAAAATTGACCCAGAGCAGCAGCTTTACACACCCAAGATAGTGGACATTACTGTGATAGAGATGTATGGAGACATCTGAGGCTCTTCATTGGACACGACAACAACAGAAAATTGACATGGACCCAGAGCAGCAGCTTTACACACCCAAGATAGAGGACATTGCTGTGATAGAGATGTATGGAGACATCTGAGGCTCTTCATTGGACACGACAACAACAGAAAATTGACATGGACCCAGAGCAGCAGCTTTACACACCCAAGATAGTGGACATTGCTGTGATAGAGATGTATGGAAACATCTCAGGCTCTTCATTGGACACGACAACAACAACAACAAATACCTAAATACAACCTTCAAATTCATTTTGTTTTATAAAGGTACAAATGAAACTATTAAAAATAAAAAAGGCCTTTCCTGACCAGGAGCACATGTGCTTTTAAGAAGGCGGAGCGCCTCTGGTAGAACAGAAATAAACTAAACATGATTTAGTTCCCTGATATTTGGTCAACCCAATTTCTTGATAAATCAAGAAAAGTCATCCACGAACACGTTTCGCGCTGTTGGCGCTCGTCAGCATGGAGTAGGCTGTACCACGATTTTTGGTTCCAGTAGCTTCTTGAGAAACCAAGAAATGGGTATTTAAGGCCAAACTTGCGTAAATACGCTTAACACATGAAAAAACAATAGAAAAAATAAATAAAAAGGTCAGGTGTTGATTTTTTTCTATTGTTTTTTCAAATAAAACTAACAAAAATAACATTTAAGTATGAAACACAAAAAAAAGGGGGGGAAATTCCGAATTTAGAAACTCTGGTGTTTAATTAAAATCTTAATTTTGTATCTCAATGTAACCACTGAGCAAAGAAATATACTCGCTAATATACATTGAATACCTCAACACTGATTGGTTATTTAAGGTCATGTGATAGAAGCCAACCAATCAGATGACAGATAAATCGGACACCATACATAATATGAAAATTGAAACTATAGCGCGAGTTTTTCTTTTTACATATAACTAAAAAAATTTGCACGTTATAGTTTAAATTTGCATACACAGATGGCGCGCTATTTCCTTATATTTAAATGATATTTACATATTTACATATATCGACAGATCAAAGAGGCTATTATAATAGAAGCGCTAATATTAAGCAATTCTATTTTTTAAAACTCATTAATTTATAGATAATTTTTACAAAAAACTAAATAGGACAGACCTTTCATCACTCTGTTAGAGATAGTTAAAAAAAAATCGTATTTATATAAGTAAAATGTTTCATTGGTATATCCCCTTTCTAATGGAGCGCTGATGCTATTAGCTTCAGTGATTTATGATGAGATTTATTGATAAGGTAAGGAGGACAACCTCCTTCTATTCAATATGTTATTAATTAATTTGTTAGATGGATTACAGTTAATTAATACAAGTTCACTGGGGAACTTGTCCTGCACAATACTTGGCCGGAACTTGATGGAGTAACTTGTTATTAGTCTTGGGTTAATACAAACTTGTCAACTTCCCAGGTAAGTGTGTTGTACAGGAAATATGTAATTTTGACACTCAAAGTATTACTTTATGTTGTAACACATAATTACGATCCTTTAGACTATACTGAAACTCCGCGCCTTTGCCGGTCCCAAGCCTGGATGAAAAAGGAGGAGGGGGAGCAGTAACAAGCTCACTAAAAAACCTGGGTTCAGCTGGCCCGGCTGATAGTACCTTGTAAGGGCTCCTAATCTAGGGATACAGGATGAGCAGCGTTTGTACTCCATGTTAGAAGCGGGTGCACATGGCGTCTGTTCCTCATGTCAGAGGCGGCCATTTCTTTTGGAGCTAAGTCGGCCTGCCATTGAGTAGTGCTCCCAGTCTTAATGACAAAAGAAGACACATTCTACTTCACCCAGTCATGATGTGGACACCCTAATATGATTGAGTGGAGATAAGAAAGAAGAAGAAGAAGACTATACTGAGTGTCTACACACCGTTGTGAGCGCTTTAACTACGTGTACCACATGTCTACATATGTAGTACAAGATCATGTTGGAATATGTCTGTTTTTACTGTAGATGTACAATATGTTCACACAAGAAGTAAATTTATAATACAATATAACGCGGCTTATGATTGTAGAACGAAATTTGACAATTATACCGCAAATGTTTCTTTTGAACGAAAAATAGAAATTCATTTGAAGGAGAAATAACGATTATTTCTAACCTTAGGGATGAAGTATGAAAGGATGAATTGTGAAGAGTAATGATAAACGGAAAAATAAAAGTGTCCAGGGATGGGAATCGAACCCACAGTGTTCTGCTTACCGGGCAGATGCCATATTTCGTTCAAAAGAAACATTTGCGGTATAATTGTCAAATTTCGTTCTACGAATATTAAAGCTTGTACCACATATATATATATTATGAAAAAGACATCTCCTGATTATGCAACTAAAAGTTGCTGATGGCTTGCGCCATCTGTAGGAAGAAATATCAACTATAGTATGGTAAAGCACAATTTGGATTATAGATACAAGAAAAAAAGACCTAATCCATATAAATTAATAGTTTACACATCATTGATTTATTTGGATTAGGTCTTATTTCTTGTATCAACTATGGTAAATAGTTTATATTTATTCCGATAGATGGTGCAAGCCATCAGCAACTTTTAGTTGCACGATCAGTAGATGCCTTTTTCTTAATTTATCCACCTGATCCCAGTACAATTTCACTTTTGTACTGTTTTTCACATATGACATATATACATATGTACGTATATATATATATGTAGTACCAGGTCATGTTGGCTCATGTTTATTTATACTTTAAATGAACCTCATGACTACCTGTAGTACCAGACCATATTGATCGAAAATTTTCCTAGAGGATATTGATCTATATAAAAATAAAAGTTACCTCTCTCCAGTCAAAATAGACGCGAAACTAAGTGCCGTCTATTGACCGTCCCCGCAAACCTGCGGACTCGGGTCGGTAACAGCCATTCAACCAGCTAACTGGAATTCATAAAATCTTCAGATTATTCCTAAGCAAATTGGCAGAGCAAATATCTGTCTAAAATATAGATGGCAATTGTGCCGTGATCTAATTTATTGATCTGATAAATTGACTGCCAGTTTGCAAAGACGGTTAATAGATGGCACTTGGTTTTAACGTCTGTTTTGACGGGAGATATGGCCGTTCTTTTTATAGACCCCCTGTTGGATTACGTTTATTTGTACTGGAAATGCACTATAGGGGTTTCTAAAGTGGAAATTGTGAATATACTGTAAGTACATGTGTATCTTGGTTACCATGTTGTTTGTACTGGAAATGTGGTTTACACGGGTAGAAATTGTGAGTAAGTATACCAGGCCATGTTGGGCTGTTTGTAGTTCAAGTTGAACAAAACGGAATCAGCAGAGAGACCAAAGGGAGTTCTGGGAGGTCAGACCTCAGGGGTAAACAGAAACAATGCCTAGTCAATTAACATACTTAATTCCCTTAATTACATAATTTTCACTTATGCAAATTACCTTTCCTACGAACTATTTATAAAAATTGCTAATTTTATCTTCTTTTTTTTCTTTACAAAGCAGCTTTTTTTGTGTGTGTGAAGCCCAGCGTTACTAAATAGAACCTCCCACGTGGAAACGGATTCTGAGAGCTCCAGGTGTCGTCAATAAGGGGAACGTTCCACAATTCCATTTTACACATTAACTAATCTACTTTATTTACATACTTACCTAATTGTTCCCTCTATTGAACTTTAGAAACGTTCCGTAGCAAATCAACATGCCATTGACAATATGCAACATTGTTGCTATATATGCATTTAAGTATATAAATATATAGGTGAATAGGAATTCGCTCCAGGAGCCTGGTATATGTTGTTTGATACATTTTCTAGATCATACACAGCACCATTACTAATATGTATCATTTAATAATTTACTTAATAGATTTAAATAGGGAAAAATGACAAAAATACCAATTACGTTTTATGTGTGTAAAAAAATGATCAATTGCAATAACACTTCGCTAGGTTGTGCTATCAATATTATAGAACAGAACCACACACAATATGCAAATTTTCTAAAATATATATATAATTTGAAAGAGAGAGGGTATGGCTCATCATTTTCAAATTTTATTCATTGCAGAACATTACATGCTGAAACTTCCTTAAGTTTTGTCTCCATGAGAGTAGGTTAAGATCTGAATGGGTGAGATAGCCAGTCCTAGAGAGTGTCACTAAGGAGGACATACCTGAGACATAGTCCTCTCCTGTCGCCAGGGGAGCCCCTTCAATCGGGGCCTCACAGGAAGGGGGCGCAGACGGCTCGACCATTTGAGGTGAAGGTGGCTCAGAGGCTGTTTCAGTCTGCGCTGAGGAATCTTTCAGGGGTCGGGGGACCCTACTGAGGTTGTCCCCTGGTCCCTTCGCTACCAGGAGACTACGGATTCGCAGCCAGATCCCCTCATCTGGGGGCCAAGGACTGCGAGCCAACATGCCGGCGGGATCTCTCCAGCGGAGCTCGAGTGTGCTGGCGTCAGGTGAGACGCAGAGAATGGCGTCGCCGGGGCGCAGGCGGCAGGGCTCGGGCGGGCAAATGTGGATCAGTCCCGTGGGGTCTAGCAGCTCCGGGGACTCATCCTGTACAGTCCCACAGCTCTTAGACATCTCCAGGCTATGTAACACGGTTACATACATTTTGGTTTGCTCCTGACGAGGACAAATTGTCGAAACGTCGAGACAATAAAAAAGATTTACTGGCCGCAGTATCTTTATTTTCAAGAATTACGGTTACACACATCAGCACGTTGTCTATATACGGTAGTCAGTGAGAGAACCTAACTCCGTGGTTTCTCATCAGAGAATGTTTGTGTTGAATGTGACTTAATCTGACATGACAATCTCCGATAAGAGACCATATCCTCTAGGAGAGTCCTGCTTAATCCATGTTTTTAGACTCTGTTCTTTCACGAGAGACTACTCTACTGTAAAATAAAATAAACTAGCTAGCACGAATTTTTTAAAATAAATCTACGTCCTAGTGTTACCTTTACTACGATGACAAAATATAGGGAGGGGGCCTGGCTCATCAGTGGGGAACCCTCCCAGCGACACTACCAGACCGTTCTACTATTGGATTGTTCTGCTGACAATAGTATAGTAGTTATACAACTATAAGTGTCATATGGAAAATCGTATAAGTTTCGTATATACTTCATGTTAATATAAATAAATTTCTACAATCACTATACACGAAACACGGAAATATATTTAAAAAGTAATATTCTCAATAGTAACCTGAATACCAATTTTTCTATTTAAAAAGCAAAATACAGACCATATAAGCAAAACAGACGAAATAATAATTGTAACAGTCTGGTGGATAAAATTGGGAAACCGCTGGGAGGGTTCCCCACTGATGAGCCAAGCCCTCCAAATATATATTTTTAATTCATTCGTTTAGTAGTTGTAGAAATTTGGTCTTTTAAATACAAGAACAAAATAGCGCTAACAATGATCTGAATTAATATTTTCACCGATAGATGACACTAAAGATCATTTTCAAACTGTAATATACCTTATAATGATATTATAATATACTCTGTTTAATTAATTTATTTTTGAATGTTTGGATTTGTAAGCCCTGTAATTATTGTTATGAATATATTAAAAAGTATATGTTTAACATTAGAAAGCTATATAATTAAAATTTGGTAAAGCACATTTATTTATTTAATCGAAGAGGAACATCACAAAAACAAATATTTCATTTACAGTAACACTTCGTTATTCAGTTTTTTTTCCCAAAATTAATTTTACATTTCGGTTTAAGCATCCTCGAATTTCTTTATTCAACGTGCGACTGTGGGCTGGGTCGGTCAGTTGGCGGTATGGGGAGAATGGGTCAACGAAACTTTCGAGGTACATATCTTTGTGGCCTTTCCTCCCAGGGAGAGAGATAACCCACAGAAACTAGGATGACCCATTAAAACTCAAGGACAGTTCGTTATCCATTAGAGGGCATCGGAACACCATTTGCACGTAACAAAAGTTATCTATACAAACCATTATTTGATTTTTGTCAAAGTAATTTGCACGTTCCCAACCTAGATTAGTCTACTCTGTACGGGTTTCGGGTATCACCATATCAGAAGTAGAATGTAGGCATAGCTGTTTGACGCAGATTCCTTATAGAAAACCTGCAGTTTGGTGTCTGGCAGTATTCTTGTCCTGTTGGAGCTTCTTTACTATGGCTGCCAATCTTTTTGGGAATCTCGTTAAGTTCTGAAATTGTCCATGAACTTCATTCCAGATCTTCCCTCCATACATTCCTCCTGTAGCCATTCGCAGTGTCGGACAAAAATCATTAAATCAAGCTATATGAAGAGGGAAATGTACGAGATCAAGTGAAAAAAATGAAGAAAAAAAGACATTTCTTAATCAAGCTGTCAAATTATATTGACAAATATTTGCATTTTTAAAATCTTATCTCAGATTTTAGTGGAAAGGATTTTGTTATCGGTTGATAGTGAACCAATCTCTCCCGCATTCTCATTGGACGAATGTGGCCATGTTTGTATATATAAGGGAGCTATGGTATTGCGTGAGAAGTGTGGTGGATATTTGGTGTGGAGACGCTTAAAGTGTTCTCTGCGTGGTTCATCCGTGTCTGGCTATCTCCTCGCATACCTGTGTAACCCCGGTCCGATCCCTACCAACGCTACAATAAAGATAAGTACTGTGTGTGTGTGTGTGATTTGATATAGTGATTTATTTGATATAGTGAATTATTTAATTTATGATTTAGAGCACAGTAGTCATGATTAGATTTTTAATTTGGCTCTAGCTGACCCTGATCTCTACCATGTATGCCCCCACAGTCCTCCACGCAGCGAACAAGCCTCTCCCCACCGCCTATCTGGACCATCCGTGTGTGTGTGTGTTTTTATTTTATTTAAAAAATATATTGTGAGTTATTATTTACTTTTTGGTGTTGTACTCTTGAGTGTACGTTTTTTCTGTGTTTAAGTTACTCTTAATGTAGGCCCTAGTTTATTGTATTTTGTGTTAACTCGTACAAAGTAACTTTGTCAAAGCAACTGTAAATCACTTTGCCATATTTTGCCTGAAAAAAAAAAAGAGGTCTGGTCAATATTGTCAAACATTTATTGACATAGATTTGCTATCAGCAATGTTCAAGAGAAACCTCCCTTTTTATAAGCAATCTAGTTTGGAGGGAAACAGTTGTGTTTAGTACAGAAAAGTTGGTTAAAAAAAGGGGGGAGAACATCTGATATATAGATATAACAAGATTTACATATCACTCACGCCACTTATCAGTGTAAATCTCAGCTAAACGGTAATTTGCATATAAATACCTTCACCAAGAATCCTTCGAAAGTGACAGTTATATGCAAATTACCGTTTAGTTGAGATTTACACTGATAGGTGGCGTGAGTGATCTGTAAATAGATTCTTGTGATATATTGTTTCTATTGTTTTTTCACATGTTAAGCGTATTTACGCAAATTTGGCCTTAAATACCCATTTCTTGGTTTCTCAAGAAGCCTCTGGGACCTAAAAATATTTTTGGTTGCAGTGGTACAGCCTACTCCACGCTGACGAGCGCCAACAGCGCGAAACGCATTTGTGGATGGCTTTTCTTGATTTATCAAGAAATTGGGTTGGCCAAATATCACGGAGCAAGTTAAATAAACATTTAGTTTATTTTGCTCCACTAGATGGCGCTCTGCCATCTAAAAAGCGCATGTGCTCATGGTCAGGATATGCCTTCTTTATTTTAAATATCTATATATATCAGATGTTCTCCCTTTTTTTAAATCAAATTTTCTGTACTAAACACAACTCTGCAGGAAGCAGAATATCTGACAGTCCTGTCTAACCCTCGTCCTATCACGACGTCGTATTACCCGAGGATGACGTAACAGTTGGGAATGTAACTGAGATCGTGTTACCACAGATGTTGTAACAAACACGTTACACTAAAGAGACAAAGGTCGCCTCTCCCGTCAAAACTAGACGCCATCTATTGACCGTCGCCGCAACTAGCGGCCTCGGGTCGGTGACAAAGCCACAACACCAGCTTTGGAAAACTGAAAAGCGTCCACCTAGAGACCAATCTAAAGAGACAAAGGTCGCCTCTCCCGTCAAAATAGACGTCAAAACTAGACGCCATATATTTGGTCTCTAGGTGGACGCTTTTCAGTTTGTCAAAGCTGGTGTTGTGGCTTTGTCACCGACCCGAAGCCGCTAGTTTGCGGCGACGGTCAATAGATGGCATCTATTTTGACGGGAGAGGCGACCTTTGTCTCTTTAGATCCATATCCTCCCGGCAAAATTTCCATCTATAAACACGTTACACGTCTAAAAAATGACGTATTAGACAATATATTTTATTTACACTATTAGTCGATTAATACAAAAATCAACGCCGTTATCATTATAATATAACGTAATAACGAGGTTTACTAGAGCGGTATACCACGTCCCATGTATGTAAATATGTAGATAGGATATGTAAATAGGTGTGTACATATTTACATCATTGCCGTTTCATAGTTATCGTGGTACCTACTACCTTAGCTAACTGACCAAAAAGTGTGTATTATTCAAGGAATTACGTTGCTAAAATGTGACGCACGCAAATGTTATCATTAAAATAGAACGTAATAACGAGCTTTACCAGCGTGGTACACCACGTCCCATGTATGTAAATATGTAGATAGGATATGTAAATAGGTGTGTACATATTTACATCATTGTCGCTTCAAAATTATCGTGGTACGTGCTACCCTTGCTAACCGACCAAAAAGTGTGTTATTATTTCAAGGAATTACGTCGCTAAAATGTGACGCACGCAAATGTTATCATTAAAATACTAGTAGAACATAATAACGAGGTTTACTAGCGTGGCACACCACGTCCCATGTATGTAAATATATAGATAGGATATGTAAATAGGTGTGTACATATTTACATCATTGCCGTTTCATAGTTATTGTGGTACCTGCTACCTTTGCTAACCGACCAAAAAGTGTGTTATTGTTTGAAGGTATTCGGTTCCAAAATCACTTTATTAGGTACCGCTCAACAAGAGCAACCTAGTTTATGATAATTGCAACAACGAATAATATATGAAGGTTATTCACATATTAAACAAAATGTTAACGCGGGATTCAATCCCGGTTCATGGCTGTTGGGAATCGAGGGTGTTACCCACTCGTCCACCGACTTGTTTTCAAGGAATTACGTCGCTAAAATATGACGTACGGAATTGTGTCACAAGAATACGTTACGTAGATACACGTACAAGGATTTGTCATAGGGGGAAACTGCTAGAAACTGGTATATTCTTATCCATAGCTAAAGACGTTAACTGTTCCGCTAATTTATAAACTTTAACATATATGTATAGTAAATGGGAAATATGCACTTTAGGTAGACTATAAGTAGAGGCAAGAAATCTACTGAAAATAGTCAAGTATTAAACAAATGGTAGACAAAAGTAGACAAAAAGTTTATAAGTAGACAAGAAATCCAGATAATACACCGAGAGCAAGAGGATACACCATATTTTATACTTTCAAACATAGTATGTAAATAGATGCGACCGCTTTTTTAATTTATAAATTTAAATTCGAAACTATTATATTCGAATTTTGATAACAGATGGCGCGCTAATGCATTTTAATAAATTTAAATAAATACAGCAAAAATTCCATTAGCGACTTTCTTTTTAAAATAAATCACGTAAAATGAACTAATAATCCAACTACCTCCAATGAGAGACCAACCTCCAGGAGAGACCAGGAGTCTCCATTTTGCTTCGGTTTCTCATGGGAGGTTTGTCTTCAATGATTTATGTGTGAAGAAGCCATACAACAATAAAAAACTCCCCACCACATGGTACAAAAAACACATCTGACATTAATGTATGCACAAGTTGATTGCTAGGTTATCACAAGATGGTATCTCGAAATGTCATTAGAATTTATTCCTTCTATGAAAATAAGATTAAAAAATCAATAAAAATCTTATCGGATGTATTTATGAAGGGAGACCACCCCAAAGGAATTATGGGAGATCGTCACAATCAATTAAAACTATTCGAAGGTCGTTAACTTTCGAGGTGGATAACCGCCATTCTCAATGTGGGGCTATCGGGGTGTGGAAAAAAAAGACCCCTTGTCGGGATTTGAACCATTTCTTCTGAGAGAGTTTGAATGAAAGTTCGGGTTATGAAAAGTTTATTTTCGTTCAATTTTCTCCTTTCGTTTAGGAAGGTATATTTTTGTACGTGCGACTTTTTTGTTCTGGGGCGTAAATTTGGATTCCTATGATGGATCATGAGGAGTGCACTGATGACCTTTTCAGTCTTCATCACCCCTATTAGCCCTTTTATACGACATATATATATATGTCGTGATCGAATGGAAGGGTGCAACCGTTATGCATGCAATCTCCAAGAATTAGTTCCAGCCAAGTGAGCAGCGCGACGTGCCGTAGCATTCACCCGCGATGTCTGCCACGTTTATTTTTGTACAGTTTTTAATAGATGGATGAATTTGCATATTTACATGCACACAAGCTTAACATATTCACAGTTTAACATACTTATTTTGGCGAAAATAAATAATAAATTTTGGATATTATGCAAATTATGACATATATATATTAAAATAAAAAAGGCATATCCTGACCGCACTCACATGAGCTTTTTAGATGAAAAGCGCCATCTAGTGGAACAAAAAATAAACTAATCACTGATTTAACTTGATCCCTGATATTTGGATAACCCATTTTCTTGATAAATCAAGAAAAGCTAACCACGTACGCGTTTCGGGTTGTTGGGCCTCGTCAGCGTGGTGCAGGCTGTACCTCTACGAACAAAATTTGGTCCTAGAGGCTTCCTGAGAAATCAAGAAATGGATATTTAGGGCCAAGTTTGCATAAATACGTTGCTAATGTGTAAAAATGTTAATATGTCACATAATAAGGTATCCTATGTGTAAGACAAAGTTCAGTATTTAAGAATCTAGTACTATGTAGCACGTTTCTTTCTCTGTTCAAATAGAATAAATTCCTCTCCTTATTCCAATGATAAGCATGCCTGGCTCATCAGTGGTGACCCTACCAGCCGTTTCGCCAGTTTAACCTCCCAGATCGCTCTAATAGTGTATTTAGACTGCTCTGCTAACATTGTCGCCAATTTGAATAGATTTTGGTGAAGGTGTTTAAGGGGGGAAATTTTAGTTAATATAATCTTTAATATTTTAAACAAATAAATTTACTGGCAATGCGCTTCTTTTAAATATCATCAAATATTATCTCTACAGACCTTACTGCAATGATATGGGTTATTGAATGAGAGGGCTTGGCTCATCAGTAGTGAACCCTCTCAGCGGTTTCACCAAATTAATCTCTAGACCGCTTTTTAGAGCTCTAATACTGTATTGGATCATTCGGCTTATATATATGCAACACTGAAGGGTGAAATCTCAGAAATGGTTTTTAGGCAAACTATGGACATAAGCTTTTAGGACAGTAGAATGTAACAACCGGCGACATCAATGTCCCACACATCTCATTATATATTTAAAAATCATATATATATTTCTGTTCCACCAGATGGCGCTCTGCCTTCTGTAAAGCACATGTGCTCTTGGTCAGGATATGCCATTTTTAATATATATATATGTAAATAAGATATGCAAATGTTAGGCCCCAGGAGTGCGTTAACCTCAACCACAGGAATGCCCAGGGAGAAAGACAAACGGCCATCCTGAACCACGTCATTATTTAGAAAGGAAGGCCACATATGCAAATAGAGGCTGATTTGCATCAAAACCCGGATAACATCTAAATATACAGACAGGGTGCCTCCACCCCACCCTGCTGGAGTGAATCTCTCTCTCCCTGCGGTTTGCAGAAATCGCCATGTTTTCCCATCGCAGTATTGTTTACAATTGTGTAATAGTTGTGTCAACAATTTTTTAAATTCCTTATTACATATGGTGCTCTAATGCCTTTCATATACAGTTAAACCTGCCTATAGCGCCCCCTCTAAATAGCGCCTCCCTCTCTATAGCGCCCGATTTTAAATACATAGTACGATGCGATTTACATTAAAAATGACCTGTCTATAGTAATCCCTCTCTATAGCGCCCGATTTTGGTGAGTCCCAAGAGGGGGCGCTATAGACAGGTTTAACTGTAATTGTAATCAAATATTGTTTATTTTATTGTTTGCCGAAGAGCAGGCAATGCCCGATGCATATATTATTCAACTGTCCTCAAAGCTTATATGCAAAGTTTCCCTATACTTTCACCACGAATTCCTCTACAATGATGGATATATAGACGGAACATCCTAATACAATAGTAGAGCGGTCTGGTAGGTTAAACTGGTGAAACCGCTCAGGAACCTTCTGATATTTTCAATTACAGTACGGGGAGTACGAATCTGTTTTATTCAGAACATTAAATTGGGTTTTTCTTAAAATTTATATTGACATTTTTTTGGAAATTCTTAAAAAACAAAGGCCGAAACAACAGATAGGTTGTAACAACAGTGATAACATATTGTCGGGAAAAAAAGAAGTAATAATAGTGACGTGAAACAATAGTGACAGTATACTGCAACAACAGATAACATGCCGTTACAAGAGTGATAACATACTGCAACAACAGACAGGTTGAAACAACAGAAAGCATAATATAACAACAGTGAAAACAAACTGTGCAACACCATATTTTTATAACAACAGAAAACATGCACTAACTCAACAGAAAACATGCTGCAACAACAGACAGGTTGAAACAACAGAAAGCATACTAAAACAACAGTGAAAACAAACTGTGCAACACCATATTTTTATAACAACAGAAAACATGCACTAACTCAACAGAAAACATACTGCAACAACAGACAGGTTGAAACAACAGAAAGCATACTATAACAACAGTGAAAACAAACTGTGCAACACCATATTTTTATAACAACAGAAAACATGCACTAACTCAACAAAAAACATACTGCAACAACAGACAGGTTGAAACAACAGAAAGCATACTATAACAACAGTGAAAACAAACTGTGCAACACCATATTTTTATAACAACAGAAAACATGCAGTAACACAACAGAAAACATACTGCAACAACAGACAGGTTGAAACAACAGAAAGCATACTATAACAACAGTGAAAACAAACTGTGCAACACCATATTTTTATAACAACAGAAAACATGCACTAACTCAACAGAAAACATACTGCAACAAAAGAGAACATGCTGTTACAACAGGGAAATACTGTAACAACATGCTACTTGCCCTATCGACGGCTATGCAGTAACAACAGTGATAATAGATGTTAACAACAGTGGCAATATACTGTAACAACAGACGTTACAACAGTTACAACATACTGTGCAACAACGACTATGCAGTAACAACAGTGATAATAGATGTTAACAACAGTGGCAATATACTGTAACAACAGACGTTACAACAGTTACAACATACTGTGCAACAACGACTATGCAGTAACAACAGTGATAATAGATGTTAACAACAGTGGCAATATACTGTAACAACAGACGTTACAACAGTTACAACATACTGTGCAACAACGACTATGCAGTAACAACAGTGATAATAGATGTTAACAACAGTGGCAATATACTGTAACAACAGACATTACAACAGTTACAACATACTGCAACAACGACTATGCCGTAACAACAGTGATAATAGATGTTAACAACAGTGGCAATATACTGTAACAACAGACGTTACAACAGTTACAACATACTGTGCAACAACATATCTTTATAACAACAGAAAGCATGCACTAACACAACAGAAAACATGCCGTTACAACAGAAAAATACTGTAACAACAGGTCACTTGATCTATCAACGGCTATGCAGTAATAACAGTGACAATAGATGTCAAAAACAGTGGCATTATACTGTAACAACAGACGTTACAACAGTTACAACATACTGTGCAACAACGGCCATGCAGTAATGACAGAGATAATAGATGTTAACAACAGTGGCAATATACTGTAACAACAGACATTACAACAGTTACAACATACTGTGCAACAACGGCTATGCAGTAATGACAGAGATAATAGATGTTAACAACAGTGGCAATATACTGTAACAACAGACGTTACAACATACTGCAACAACGATATGCCGTAACAACAGTGACAATAGGTGTGAACCACAAGGTGGAGCCGTCAATGTCGCCATTAAAGCCCCGGACAAAGATGACAAACCTTGACCGATAATTCCGTGTAGGGAGCAGCCAGCTCTCATCCCGGCTTTTTTATAGCTCTTTTTATATATCTACCTTCCCCGCAGATTGCCAATACCGTTTGTATGACATTCCTTTTTTACCTTATTTATCACAACTTCGTAATCTTTCAAAAGTTTTGAGAGAAAATGAGATTGACAAATTATATTTGTGGAAAGGTTTGTGGAAAAGAAAATCAAAATTATAAAATTAATTATAGATGGGAATTTTTCCGGGAGGATATTGATCTAAAGAGACAAAGGTCGCCTCTCCCGTCAAAATAGACGTCAAAACTAGACGCCATCTATTGACCGTCGCCGCAGAATAGCGACCTCGGGTCGGTGACAAAGCCACAACACCAGCTTTGGCAAACTGAAAAGCGTCCACCTAGAGACCATTGTTTCGGGCTAATGGCCCTCGTCAGTCTAGGGCGGACTTTATTCCATGAGATCCACACGGGATCTAATGGAATTTTGACAATCTGCCAAAGAGGTGTTCAGCTGGCAAAGTGACTAGGACAAATCTATGGCTAAAATATAGATGGGAATTTTGCCGGGATCCCTAATATCCATCTTTATCAACTATGGATTCCTATGGCAATACGAAATGTTTTGATAGTAACGGAGGACTGAACATTTAAAATACTGATGAGCCAGGCCCTCCCATCATTTTATCACTGCAGTAAAGGCAGTAGAAAATTGATTTATTTTTAAAAGAAACATACGCATCAAAAATAGTTCAATTTTCTTATAACAGATGGCGCGCTAATGCATCATATTTACATATACTGTTATCAAATATGCAAATGTGTTAAAAGAACTTAAGATATGAGAGAGAGTTAAGTGTTTGACTTGTTATCACGAAATGCCATCATTGTTGTCTTGCCACGTAAGTTTCTGTGTTGATTTAATAATAATAAATAATATTTATAATAATAATAAAACTCTACATCAATGTGAGGCAGATAGGTAAACATGAAACAGAAGATCAATGTGAAGCAGACGATCAATGGGAGGCAGACGATAAATGTATGGCAGACGATAAATGTATGTGTGGCAGACGATAAATGTGTGGCAGACGTTTAGTGAGAGGCAGACGATAAATGTGAGGCAAACGGTTAGTGAGAGATAGGAAGGCGAGATCTATGTGAGGCAGACGATTAATGATAGGCAGACGATCTATGTGAGGCAGACGACCTATGTAAGACATCAATCTGAGGCAGACGATTCATGTGAGACAAGACTATCAATGTGAGGCATCCGTGTGAGGCAGACACGGTTTCCCGCCAAATTGCCGGAACCAGACGATGCAATGACATCTCTGATTCACCACAAATACCCCGCTGTGGTGTGAATCACCAGAGGTCGTGTACTTCAATCAGAGGTAACATTCCTTTCAGTAAAAGGAGCTCATTCTTGGCGTCGACCGTTATATGAGACGAATGTTGCGAATTTTTTCTCTTTCGTTTGGTACGAAATTTAATTTTTTAATCTTTTAAAAACTATTTTTATACGACAAGATATTTTGATTAACTAATTTTTATTGTTGTCTGAATAAACGTTTGAGAGATATGATTAGGCCTGTAAAAGAATAAAAAAGATCGAAACTTTATTTTAAAAGACTTAATGCCGCGCTCTCTTCTTAGACGCTTCACCTATTCGTTTACATATTTACTTGGTCGAAATATATGCATATCTCCTGTATATGCAAATTTATTTTTGTAAAAAAAAAAAGAAACACGCCATTTATATATTGTAACATAGTATTTCTTAATTTTATTATTTTTTATTTAACAGAGTGGTCATTTTTATGTTTTATATCTGGCGACTCTGTAAATTTCCCTCGTGGCTTATCTTTTGTTTACCATTCATAGTTTGTCCTTGCCTGAAATAAATTTTGTCTCCTCCTGAAATTTTTGTCTTCCCTAATTTTCCACGTGGCAATATATATAGTTGAATAGGTGCAAATAATATAAAATAGTCTTAACAATACCTTTAACTTATAGCTAAAAAAAATTAACTAGCCTATTTAAAAATTTGATTTTTAAATATTTATTATGATTTTAAAAAATAAGTTTTATATTTTTCTCTCTATATATATATAGAGAGAGCAAACTGTAAAAAATATATTTAAAAAAAATAATAATATAATCCACATTGATAAATCAAGAAAAGCCAACCACGAACGCGTTTCGGGCTGCTAGCCTTCGTCAGCGTTGTGCAGGCTGTACCCCAACGTTCAAAAATATAGTCCAGAGGGCTTCCTGAGAAATCAAGAAAAATTTGAGGCCAAATTTGCATAATATTGTAATTGAATATTTACACGGGGGTATTCCATCATCTACTCTGTGTTCCAATCTATAGGAGCGATTCTCTCTCCACCAAACTCTGCAGCAGAGGCGCCATGTACACAGTATTGTATATTTAATTAAAAAGACATATGTTGGATCAAAATATCATTTATTTTACCAATATATTAGTTGGCTGAACGCCAACCTTTATCAAGGTATTATAACATATTAATGTGTGTTGTTGTTACATTGTTGTATTGTTGTATATATATAATTGTTAGTTTTAAAACAATAGTGCAAGACTGTGTACTTTTGTATGTATTGATAAGATGTCAATGAAATTATGTTAATTGTTTATAAATGAAGTTTGGTTGTTTTAACCAAATATATCATTTATTCCTTATTTCTCTACCCGGCTATAATGAACATTCATGCTTTGATATTTCCATTTATTATATATAGATGGTACGTTAACGCCTTATAATTAAATATGCCGAACTGGTCTTGTACTTATTGTGTGCGGAAGAGCATTGTCCTGAGCAATATCCATAGTTTACTTAAATACCATTTCTGAGATTCCACCCTTCAGTGTAGCATATATAAGCAGAATGATCCAATACAGTATTAGAGCTCTAAGAAAAGCGGTCTGGTGGATTAAATTTGAGAAATCACTGTGAGGGTTACCCACTGATGAGCCAAGCCTCCCAATATATTTTTTCATCGCAGTATAGGGTCCAAATATATGGGTTCCCTTCTCTACACTTGATGGCGTTGTTTACCTAACCTTGTCATCAACTGTGAACAAAATAATCCGGAAACCTCTTTTGGCAACTTTTCTTTTTTTCAGTATTTCTATATGTTTAATGGTCTATCAAATATAAACTACACCTATCCCCCGATTTACACGGTACTTGTTTTACACGTTTTCGCTTTTACACGGTTTTCCAAATAAGTTTTTTTTTTTTTTTTATCGCACTATACTAAATGCTACTGTGATTGAACACATGCGCTGTGTACACATCTCACAAGGAATCCCGAGCTTATGTGCTGACTACATATTTTAACCTGTCAATGCATTTTATTTTTATTTCTGTGTACACCTATCCCCCGATTTACACGTTTTTCTCAGGAACGTATCTACCGTGTAAATCGGGGGATAGGTGTATTTATTTTGAATTTACAACATAAATAAAAAATACAAAATCTACAATCGAGATATTTTAAATGCAAATTTAGAGCTTTCGTATAATGCTCTTCTAAAAAAAAAAAAACATACAGGACAGACCCGCCGCCACTTACTCCAATTTGCACGTAGGCCGACCAAACAAGAGGGAAAATACGTTTTTTTAACCAAAGGCCTCAGTTTTTTACACCAGCAGCAGGATCCTGAAGATTGGTACCTTGGGCAGACGTGTTGTTTGAACTCACGTGACCTCCTCCACCCCTCTTTGACGTGTCTTCATTGTGTCTTTAAAGTGCTGGTGTTGGGTTGGGCTTTACTGAACGTGTGATATGGGTTCTCGTAATGTATTCCCCGATATATGTTGGGAGTTCGTGGTGTCTTCACTCCACACATGATGAGTCTCATGGTGTCTTCACTCCTCACGTGATGAGTCTCATGGTGTCTTCACTCCACACGTGATGAGTCTCGTGATGTCTTCACTCCACACGTGATGAGTCTCGTGATGTCTTTATTAGATATATGTTGGGTTCTAGTGTTATATATCTTCGCAGGACACGTGTAGGGTTCAAGCCGACTGTCTTCATAAAAAAAAGAGTTATCATAGTGTATTCAATACACACGTGTAGGGATCTCGTGGTGTCTTCACTTAGTACGAAGACACCGTTCCATCTTTGTCAAAAGCAGTGCTACCATGTGCCTCCATATACACATCTCTTAAGTTTTATTCTTCACTAAGATAGTCATACACACGAGAGAGAGAAATTCGAGGGGAAACCGAAACAAAAATCTGGGAAAGTTGATTTCATGTCATCGTTACAGATTCTAACACACAACAAGTGGATGTCTCCTACACCATGTTGTACCGTCGAGGTGGTGACGTGCGCTACACTCCTCTATTTACATATAACCCCGTATTTAACAATTAGTTACATAAAACGCCATGTTTCGTAGCAGCAACAATACGCTCCGTGAGTATACGTCGGATTAAATAGCGATGTAAAATTAGAAATAATTTTAATACGTTATTTTATAAATCCTTTATTGTCTCTCCAATGTTTCAGTGACCCGCTCTAAATCCTTGTCAAGGAAAACCACCAATGTCACAATGTTTGTCGATGTAGGAAGTTATTCAAACATGTATTGAGTGCGTCGATATTTTAAAAATATACATTGGAATAGAAAACTAAATTAACAAAATATTGTGTGCGGAATATTTACAAAAAGCTAAATTAAGAAAATGAATCGCTAAAAGCTATTTAAAAAATAGTTGTGATCTTCAGCGATAGAGGGCGCTAAGTTGATGATGATATGTAAATTAAATATTCACAACTATCGTTTGGTAAACATTTTCCTCTTTTGGATTAACCAAACTATATAGAAGTTGTATCTTTGGAACCGTAAACGACATTGAAAATTATCCCGCATGTGTTTCTTTTAAACGAAAAATCGAAATTTATTTTAAAGGAGATAAATTTTATTTCTAACCTTAGTATAAAGTATGAAAGGATGAATTGTGAAGAGCAATGATAATCGGAAAAATAAAAGTGTCCAGGGATGGGAATCGAACCCACAGTGTTCCGCTTACCGGGCAGATGCCATGTCCACTAGGCTACCCTGGACTATTGTATTATACATTTTTTGAACCTGTAACTTAGTAACGAATTCGATTTTTTTTTTAAAGTAGCTTCCTCGTCATTTATTAATATTTTCATCACATTTTTTAAAAGTGTTTAAATGACCTTGGCAGAGAGGGCATTCTGTACAATATTTTCTCTCACAAACTTATTTACATACTTCCCTGTTATGACTCGTAACTCCCTAACGAAACTGAATTCTAAATTTCAGGATTCGTCTTATTCAAGGGTGGTCTTCAATTCACAAACACCTCAACCTCTGAAATCTGCTAGGAGATCACTCGGAGGAGTTCTTCGTACACTAAAATCCCAATTCTATTAAATACTCTATTAATGATAATGATGATACAGTGGGGTATAAAATGATCTTCAAAAAGTTGAAAAAACGACCAAACAGAATAGCATTTAAAAAAAAAATAGTTTTCATTTTTCAAAAATATAGTTTAATATTTTTTTCGAAAATAGAGCAATCCATAAATAAATCTTTAATTACATCCTTGATAAAGGTTGGCGTTCAGCCAACTGAAATATTGGTAAAATAAATGATATTTTGATCCAATATATGCCTTTTTAATTAAATAGTTTAATATTTTAATAAAATCAATAAAGAATTCAGGGCTAAGTCTCTTGTACTTTAGAGTTTAATACCACGCTGACAAAAGGAGAAATATTTCGAGACAAAACATGACCAAGAAAGTGGCACGTTAATGGAAGGTTGAAACAGTGGCGGCGACGACCACAAAGAGGCCAACCTGGCTTGTTTCCTTTCCCGGAGTGGACCTTTCCTTTTTAAATTTGCATAATATCCATAGTTTATATTCGAGTATATTTATTTCTATATTAGCTTGTTGATGGCTTCTTTAGCACATTTACGACAATATTCCACGATATATCTGTTTGTTTTTTAAATTATTTCTTGGCAATATACGCTTTCGTGAGAATTTATTTTTCAAATAGTTGCATATAAGCTTCTGTATGTAAATAAACATAAAGGTGCCTGTTTGTTCCTCCTATGTTTCCACAATATTTGATCTCTACCCAGATGAAACTGTACCATGACATATAGCTAGGTCTGGGAGAAGTTATTACCAGAATTTTGACCTCGAAAACACTCTAATTTGCATATTCAGGAGTCGGGAAATGATGATAATTCACCGTGACAGTAGCTTATACTCCACACGTTTAAAAACAGTTAGATTATGCAATTATATGATGTCCTATTTGTTCAGTTTGTACACATTATTGGGGTTGGGACTTGTGCAAAACTCCATGTTGAACTGTAAAATATGTAAAATGTTACTAATTGATCTTAATTAATAAAATGAACATATGCAGCTAAGTAAGCCATTACCGATTTGCAAAAATTAGACGCAAATACCATTAAAATTTTATATAAACTCGAATTCTATTTTATATATTTAAAATTCCTGAAATATTTAACAAGCTTTCGGAAACCCGCTCTTTCTCAAGCCACACAAAGATGAATCAACTTAATTGCGAAGATCCATCAACCTATTCGAGATTGTGAACATTCAATGGACAGAGAATATAAAAAAAAACGTAATTTATTTCTGATTTAATAAAATATATTAAAAAAAAAAAAAGAAATTGACAAAAGAGAATTAAGATAGGGTTTGAAATATATAAGAGAGATAAAGAATATTCCCCTGAGAGAACAAAACGTTAGGATTATTCTCTGTGAAAGAAAAAATATAATTTGAAATTTGACCAGCTTCGACCATATATCATTGAGGATCATCAATTTTAATTTCCCAAACAAAATGGAAGGTGTGGGACGTAACTTCCGCGTTCTTGGCTTGTATTGATGAGGAGGTATTGATGGCTCTCAGCAGCTCCAGTACTGTAAGTTCACTCTTAATCAATGACAAACGTGTGTTTGAGATAGATAACAATCCATTTAATATCATTATATCATAACGGGCGTATCTGGAGCTGTGAAAGGAAAACAATTTTTCAAAATATTTCGTGAAATTGGTGCTTTCCCCACTTTATCAATATATTACCCAAAAATTTTTCGGTTCTAAAATCACTTTATTAGGTACCACTCAAAAAGAACAACCTAGTTTATGATAATTACAACAATGAATAATATGTGAAGGTTATTGACATATTAAACAAAATGTTAACGCGGGATTCAATCCCGGTTCATGACTGTCGGGAATCGAAGGTGTTACCCACTCTTCCACCGACTATTACCCGAAATTTTCTTTCATAGCCAGATACGCCTATTTATATAGAAGGGCAAAAGGTAACTTCGCATTTATTTTTATTAAAAGCTTTCGGATAAGCTCTTCATCAACTCAATGTATAATGAACGATATCAAGAATAGCTCAACTTGATCAACTTTCTCTCTCCACGATACTAATTATTACAGATAACTTCATTAAATCAACTTCCATCATTGCTTAACATATTGTAAATAATTACCTTGCGATTTCTTCTATCTGCTTATGTTGTTGCTTATTTGTTTAATGGATATGTTTATTCAATGCTCTTTTTCTTAATTGTTTATTTTCTTTTTTGATAATTCTGTTACCTACTCTACTACAATTATTGTAAATAGTTTCACGAGCAATTATCCAGATCGGATATAGCGTGTCGCAGCTGGTAATAAATAATAAAGAAACGCATTGCTAACGTTTTATTTTGTATTTTCTCAAAATATTGAAGTAATTTTAATTCTCTTTTAAAGTGTATATATGTGGTTCCTCTCCCTTATCCTAAACCACAGCCTAAACACCTTTTTGGCCAATTTGATCGATTCCATAAATCCTCTCGTAGAATGTTGTGATATCGAAGCCGCCCCTGTGCAGCGGTGTATGAGCGCTGTAGGGTTTCTATTGCTTCAAGGATTAGCCTTGTCTGTGGCGGTGTTCTTGTCATGGATTCTGTGTTGGCCTGATGACATGAGAAAACATATCACTTTAATTCGACACGTGAAGCTATCTCTTTCAAAATTATAAATTGGCTGCCGATCTAGTCCATAACCCAACTAGTGAGTTCAAGTAACCAAACAGGACTCTGACACCTAAGTACGAAGTGTCTAAGTCGAGACCTAAGTTCCAGTAAACTCCCATGGTTACTTGGAACAATTGAGTCCAAACGGTACAGCAGTTACGTGAAGTTGGCAAACTGACAAACAAAAACGTGGTGTGTGGCTCTAATATGTTAATTCTCCTTGTACGCACTTCCAAAATTGCTATGCAAATTACAAAAGGGATCAAACTTTGGCTGCGTGTAATTTCTATATTACCTAACTAGCTAAGTGACCAGATTTTTCCCGGGTGCCTGCCAGGCCTTGTGTTGATCAACTCTTTCTTCCAGGTTTTTTTTTTTTTTTTCAGTTTCGTCAATGTAAGGGTTTTACAAAATTTGCATAGGACACGGTATATAGGAGGTTGTTTTGTGTTACGTTTAGTACTCTAAGATACTTCTAAGTTGGGTTTAAAATCTCATTTTGAGATCGTATTTTTGATAGTTCTACCTATTTTCTTTTAAATTGCATAACTATAGGTAAATATGCAAATAAGGGTTCTGTCCTCGACCTGTTTGTTGACGGGTTTCTATTGATATACCCTTTCGATAAATTGTTTGGGACGTTTGTTGTAATGCAATTCCTTAGGTAGTAGGTTATTTAAAACCATTTTTTTGAATTCCCCAATATGAAATAGGAAGGGGAAAATAGGACTATATCTTTCTCAGATATAAAAATGACGAGGACCAACAATAACATAGAAACAGAAATATATCGGAAACCTACCCACACAGAATCATACCTCAATTTTGGTCCCATAAATCATAAAATATTCGTAATAAAAACATTATCTAAAAGATAACCCAGAGCCCCACTGTTCTCAAAATATAGAAATCTGTGAAAATAAAAGAAGCATACTATTCAAGGAATGGCAGAAAACAAACAAAAGTCAAAGCAAGCGCCATTACTGCAACATTTTAATTCAGATTTTCAAGCAAGTGTAGCTTCGTTTATGGATTAAAACATTTTTTTCTCAATCCATTTTTATAAGCGACTCAATTCCGAGGAAACTCTTTCGTACAAGACACAAAAAATCAGTTTGGAGAGAGAATTGTGAGATTTGCATAAATGTACACTAGAATTTTAACGTTGCAATTACAACGTGCCCCTGTTTGGTTACTTACACCTACAAGTAGGATCTATGAAACATTTTCATTAATTAAAGAATGCTCTTGCTAGCATTGAACACGCCAATATGCAAGTAAAGATCACACACCAGTGCTATGCAAATTAAAACTTTTAAAACCCTCCGGAAGGACTTCTACTTTCCTTTTACCGGCAGAATCAAAGAAAGAGGAGGTGGGGGGGGGGGGGGGGGGGGGGAGCTAATAAACCCCTTCACTCGACAGTTTACAGAAACCAAGATTTACGCATGCGCTAAGGGGCCGTCCTAATTGGCCAACAAACTGTCACGTGAGATAGATGGCCTTGTTAACTGAGCTGGTCAAAAGTTACCAACCATAAATATCATTCACTGATAAATCTTTTTTAATCTCTATGATCATAAAAATATAAATAAAATATTCTTAGACAAACTGTTGCGCGCCAATAAATCTACTTTTTTTACATCTTTGGTTTATTTGTTTGAATAAATTTCACTTTGAAGTACGCCGACTCCCTTTTTACATATAATCCTATTTAAAGGATTATTTTAAAAGCTATCTTTTGTTAACGTTTCATTTGAATGATGAAGAACCTGACTCGAAAGTTTTCGAATGATGGTAAAAATGTATTGTTGGCAGATTCTGACGATTTTTTAACTCGTCTTGAAAGATGTTATGGAATCAAATCCGTCCCTGTACTGATGAGGGCCATAGCCAGAAATCCAGGTATACAGGTTGTTGATCTGTCCGAAATTTTCAAAACTGGTGTTGTCATTTATATAAATTTGCGCCTTCTGCACAAATGATATCAATAAAATGCATTGTTTTGATGCATTTATATATAAAAGAAACTTTTTCGTTAATAAACATCAACCTCTTCCATCCATTACATTTATAAAAAGATAAATCTTTGTGTTGATATTTTACGAGAACGTCTTTTTAAAAGTTTTTATTTAGTTAAAGTCTTTAAAAATACGCAGAAGACACGGATACATAAGAAATAATTGGGTCTTATGCTGTAAGAGTGGAGTAGATCCATTTTACATATTGGCAGAAAACTCATATTTACATACTCGCACATTCCCTCAGTGTAAAATTTCCTTAATTCCAGTAATTTACAGCAGTGTAAATTGTTATTAAAGAAGACGTTACACGATGGGCTTAATGAAAGTGTATAGTTCCAGTTTGAAATGTTACAAAATATTAGGGAAATATGCAAATGCCGGCAACGTAAATGATGAGAATAAAGATTTCCTTCCAGCCGAGATTTATGGATATTAACCACGTGCAATAATAAACTAGTTTTACTTTGGCTCTAACCAATAGAAACTCATAAAACGGCGTGAAGGGGCTGAGAGAAAGATGGTATCCGAAAGTTCCTATTGACAAATCTAAATTTGCATAACTCTGCAGACCGTTTCGCTGCCGTAGCAGTATCAGTTTGCGTACTGACATAGCTGGCAGTCAGTTCTACCTAACTTGTTGCCAGATTCCCATTGGGTTACGTCAGAGCTCACTCTATGTTCGCTGATCAACAAAATATTATTCTGCTTTTATCTTTCTATTTCTCCACAACCTATGTTGGTAGTTTGCGTTATTCCTTTCCTCTCGCAGCTTTCTTTCTATGGCAGCTAGTCTTGACATTATAGGGTCTCTTTCCAAAATTGTCCAATTATAATCTCGGCCTTCCTATTCCCGGTCTTCGTAGATTCCTCCAGTAATACAGTTGCCTACTCCGAGAGTCGGACAAGATATGCAAACATGGTCTCAATCTTCTCCAGAAGATCACATACCTTTTCGATCATTTTAAAGACATCTTCATTTTTTTTATCAGTTCAAGGTATTCTCATCATCACATCTAGAATGTCTGAAGCTTTATTATATTCCGATGTTTTCTATTTATGTCCCAGTATTAAAGCTATGCAAAGTGGCAGTCCGATCTATGTGATTATCGTACGTTTAATTCAAGGACAGAAGCCAAGCCAATATGTAAATGATCGCTGAACTGAAGAACCAAATGCATCGACAAATTTTAAAAAGTTGCATAATTCTGAATTTTAATATTTACAAATTTGCATATTATGCCTCAAGATATGCAACTTGATAATTTTTATTTATTTTTGACCAAAGTAATCTCGTGAAATTAAGGTCAATCATCATTCTAAATTGCTGTTAATTCTTTTAAGACAATACTGGAAGGCTGTTGAACAATCATTCTATAAGGATCCATGTACCTAATGATTACGTAATACCATCAACTCTCTACCAAACAATATTTTTACCTCCAAAATACAACTTATATATAACTCTCAAATTATCATACTTGGTACATTTATATGACTAAAAATGATAAATAATATATTTACATAATGACAAACTGCTTGTACTTATTGAAATCATTTAACACTCCCACAATGTTTCACCCACTTTTATTAAACATTTGATAATTACTCTATGATATATGTGTGCAAATTGTAGATTGTCAGTAGATTTTTATGAGAAATACAAACATAACATATTTACATAATCTCTCTGTCATCTTCTAAGTCAGACGCAAAGAACGTATGCGCCATCTAGTGACCGTCCTGACCGACTTCCTGGGTGAAGGAGAAATGGAGCCAATAAATTTTGTGGCTAATTGGGCTGGGTTGTTAGTACGGGGGTAGTATTTCACGGCTGGAAGTACTGTAGCCTAGTACTGTTTGACGTACAAGTCAGGTCAGTATATACAGTATGTCAATATGGTAGTACAAGTACTTGTACTTTCTCTAGAGCAGGTAGTATATCCGAGTACTGTTTGACGTACAAGTTACTCTACAAGAAAAGGGTACTGAAGCATAACAGTGGCCTGTTATTGGGTTGAAAATTACCTTTTGCGACATCTTGTATGGTATTACATACACTCATGGACAAAACTTAAGGAAGTTGTACTTTTTAGCATGTATATCGGGATTCAGACAATAACTCTGAAAGATATTACAGTGACCTTTATTGAAGACACGCGAGATAACCAAGTGTGAACAATATTGACTCTGTCTCCTTGAAAAAAAAAATAAGAAGACCAGCGACATAAAAGATTTTCCACAAAGTTTTGTACATGAGTGTATTTAGACTTCAATTTTGTTTTTGTATCCAGACATACGCTACGTGTTTAAAAAGTATTACATAAGAATGTGACGCGATATATACAGAATTTACAGGCTTGAGATGTTGTACATACTTTTAAATATCGCGCGAGAACGCCCTTGGAACTTTAAAATGATTTTTAACGCCTTTCTAAATGTTTTAATTTTGTTTGCTCCTGACGTGGACAAAAGATTTTTGTCAAAACATCGAGGTAATAAAAAGATTTACTGGCCGAAGTGTTTTTTTATTTTCAAGAAACAGAATTTACAGTTCCAGACATACGTATATAACTTCAAATCGTGGGAAATGCCTTTCCTCGCCTCGTGAACAAAACAACAATAAAAACCCTCCAAATAAACAAAAGTTGACCATTGTCTCAATAAGCCTACATTCAACACACACCAATTTTTTGTCCTCTCCACATATTGGGGATAATTAGCTGGAATGGGATTGGTCAGTTGTCTGATGACGTCACGAGCAGGAAATATTCCGATGCAATTTTAGGGGAAAAGTCACCAAGGAAATGTATGGACGATCCCAAGGAAATGGAATCTGCATATACCCCCCGCGCCTATGCAAATAATGTATATTCAATATAGGGCAATGATAAAGATAACCCATAATAAATATAATATATAAATGTTTAAAGTCTGTGTTATTAAACAGAAAAGTGTTGCGGTGTATCTGAGGAAATACGAAAATCTTATAATAAATTAAACTTCTATTTTTTTAAAGTTTTTACTTAACTTGTCTGTGTCTGTCTGTCCACAAATCTTGCAATCGATTTTTAATATATTTTTAGAGCACGTAGGAATCTGAAATTTGGTACACTTTTCAAACCCCCGATGATAATGCATGTTGACAAATTTTCAGACTTCTGGGTTGTCAGGATGGCCGGATATTGACAAATTTCCAAATTGCCTTTCAAATTTTGTAATTTAATTTTAATATACTTCCAGATCACATTGAAGTATGGAACTTTTAAGACTCACTCAGTCCAATGAACAATGCAAGTGTACAAATATTCAGACTTCTGAGTGGTCGGAATGGCCAGAAATGAACAAATTTCTTTATTTCTTTTTAAGTCTTATGTTACGCCCCTTACAAGGAATTGACCAATCCGCCACAAGCAGGCTTCCGTCTATTTAAGGCCTAATTCTCAGTTAACTTTTCATTCTAAGTTTTGTAAATTCATGACTAAAAACTAACTAAACAATTAATAGATAAAAATACATTTTTAAAAAAAGCTTTTATTTAAATGCACTAAAAAGGAAAAAATAAAATATTGTATCTTCTGTCATTGAGCAATTAGATGTATCTGAGTGAAAATAAAAGCGGCGATCATATTTAGAGAAGAGGTAAAAATATAACAAACACTTATAAAAATCAGTTGCTACATATTAAATCACATTAGGTTCGAAATTCATGATGATCGCCACCCGCCGCTTTTATTTTCACTCAGATACATCTAATTGCTCAATGACAGAAGATACAATATTTTATTTTTTCCTTTTTAGTGCATTTAAATAAAAGCTTTTTTTAAAATGTATTTTATCTATTAATTATTTTCTTTCTCCTCGTAACTTTTTGTTCATATTTACGATCAATTCTCTCAAGCTAGAATTGTGTTTGGGCCTTCGAGAATTCTTAAGTCTTAAACGCGGATTTGGTCTTGAAACCGGTAGGTCTTAAACCGAGAACACACTGTGATAAGAAAAAAATAAGCATTTCAGCATTTTATTTGTAAACAGAATCCCTACATTTAATTCATTTTATAGGTTAATAATGCAGTTTAGACGTTTTTTAATATATAAAAACGACTAGCTATATTTATAAAATGGCACACACTATAGAGAACCAATAGAGAAAAATAAGATATTTATATTGGGTTCTGTGCGATAAGATCTATTGCAAATAATGAGCGAAACGTTTCTGGAACGCTCTCTCTCTGGGATAAAAGGGAAAGAAAGGTCACACACATGCTGAAAAGAAAGGAGGGCATTTCTGGAAAGGTGGTCAAAGGTCAAATCCAGGCAATTAAGAGATTTCACACAGAAAGACGACTCTCTCATCAGATTAGGATGATGATAGGGGGGGTCTGATGATGATGAGCTAAGCGGGTTAATGGCGTACATATTTACATAGAAGGCAAATTACATAATCCCACGGGCGACAACTGCCCCTCTTTTTGGGGGGGATTTCTGCAGTCGTTAATAAAGTGGGGAGCCTCCACGCCCCTCTCTCAGTGGTTCACCTGGGATTACCTGCATTGCATATCTGTCCTGGTATGCAAATTTCACCAAGTTTCTAGCTGAACATGTGAGATATAATCCGAAATTCTCAGTACAGCTAGCTTGTCATTGCTTATGCATAGAGTTATTTGGCATAGTTTAATTGTCAAAATACAAAATAATTTTAGACGCGTATGATTCTTTTTAAAATAAAATAATTTCTACTGCCCTTACTGCAAAGAAAAAATTAATGGGAGGGCCTGGCTCATCAGTGGCGAAACCGCTGGGAGGGTTCACCATTGATGAGCCAGGGCCTTCCATTAATTTTTTCCTTTGCAGTAAGGGCAGTAGAAATTATTTTATTTTAAAAAGAATCATACGCGTCTAAAATAGTTTTGTATTTTGATAACAGATGGCGCGCTAGTGCATCGTAATATAATAGTCTAATTGTAGTAACTCATGGACAAAACTTAAGGAAGTTGTACCTCTTAGCATGTATACCGGAATTCAGACAATAACTCTGAAATATATTACAGTGACCTTTTTATTGAAGACACACGAGATAACTAAGTATGAACAAAATCGCCTCCTGTCTCTTTCAAAAAAAAAAAATATATATAGGCGACCGGCGACATCAATGACTTTCCACTTCCTTAAGTTTTGTCAAAATATATATTTAGTTTAGATAATAAAAAGGTATATATTAACAAATAAATATTTTATTCAGTCCAATATATGCCTTTTTACTATCTAATGATTTAGGTATGGATTGCTCTATTTTCAGAATATATTTAGTTTAAATCATTAAAAAGAACGAAAAAGAGAGGCGAATTGCCCCTCGAAATATTGATAAAATAGCTTCTTTTAGATCCAATATATGGTGGTAGTTTATTTATAGATAACAGTGTGTGGATTTTTCAATCTTCAAATTACTATATATACGGTATATATATACAACAACAATAATCAATTCACAGTTTAACTTCTAATATACTGGTGTGGAACTAACACCTACCCACATATTCTCATGTCCAGTAATGGCCGCAGCCTTGCAGAAAATTGACATTGCTGCTGCTGTGTTGGAGATGCATGGAGACATCTGAGACTCTTCTTTGGACACGACAACAACAACAACTTCTAATATAAAATAAAAAAAAAACACAAAGTTACAACACAAGATAAGTGGCAGTTTAAAAAAAAAATCTCTTTTTTTTGCAATTCGGGAGGTGGAGGAGATCTAAATGGTATTGGCCAAGAAGAAGACAAAACAATTTGGGTACAAAAGTAGGGAAATTGGAGCAAGGCCATAAAATGGCCGTCAATCACGTGGCAGAGAGATAGGTGAAGAAAGAAGCTCCCCAAATGACAGACCGGCGATGTGCACGTGGGGGCGACAAATTAGAAGTCACACCGGTAATTAGCTCTGACCTCTATGAGAGGAAAACACCACCTGGGGACATTCTGTCCTCTTTTTCAAATTTTGTTGTCGTTAATTTCCGGTAATGGCGGTCATTATATGTCGTAACTGAATGTAACTAAACAAATATGGGGTTCTAGCCCCTTGTATACGATATGTACTTACAGTACACATGATTATCATGGCCTGGTACTACATGTGTAGACATTGTGGTATACTTACAGTATATAAGCTGTCACAACCCTCTACCCACCATGATTATCATGGCCTGGTACTACATTTGTAGACATGTGGTATACTTACAGTATATAAGCTGTCACAACCCTCTACCCACCATGATTATCATGGCCTGGTACTACATGTGTAGACATGTGGTGTACTTACAGTACAAGCTGTCACAACCCTCTACCCACCATGATTATCATGGCCTGGTACTACATGTGTAGACATGTGGTATACTTACAGTATATAAGCTGTCACAACCCTCTACCCACCATGATTATCATGGCCTGGTACTACATTTGTAGACATGTGGTATACTTACAGTATATAAGCTGTCACAACCCTCTACCCACCATGATTATCATGGCCTGGTACTACATGTGTAGACATGTGGTGTACTTACAGTACAAGCTGTCACAACCCTCTACCCACCATGATTATCATGGCCTGGTACTACATGTGTAGACATGTGGTATACTTACAGTATATAAGCTGTCACAACCCTCTACCCACCATGATTATCATGGCCTGGTACTACATTTGTAGACATGTGGTATACCTACAGTATATAAGCTGTCACAACCCTCTACCCACCATGATTATCATGGCCTGGTACTACATGTGTAGACATGTGGTATACTTACAGTACAAGCTATCACAACCCTCTACCCACCATGATTATCATGGCCTGGTTCTATATGTGTAGACATTGTGGTATACTTACAGTATAAGCTGTCACAACCCTCTACCCACCATGATTATCATAGCCTGGTACTACATTTGTAGACATGCGGTGTACAAGCAGTCACAACCCACCATGATTACCATATGGCCATGTGTACTCGAGATATCAAAACGTACCCCAGGACGGCCAGTGGCCCCAGGGTATTGGTTACGAGGGAAGTGGGTTCAGCTGGGTGAGCCCCTTGTCCCACTCTCCTTGTCCAAACACTGGGGAGACTTCCGCTCCATCTGGGCCAACGGGTTGCCTGCCACTGTGCATCTACTTTCTTGATTTGAACATATCCTGTTTTTTTTTTTTTTAATTCAGCATATCCTGTCTTAACTTTAGCATTCACTTTCATTACTTCAGCATGTCCTGTCTTGAATTCAACATATCCTGTCTTCAGCATGTCCTGCCTTGACTTCAGCTATCCAGTCTTGACTTCAGCATGTCCTGCCTTCACTTCAGCTATCCATTTTTGAATTCAGCATGTCCTGCCTTGACTTCAGCTTGTCCTGTCTTGATTTCAACATGTCCTGCCTTGACTTCAGCTATCCAGTCTTGACTTCAACATGTCCTGCCTTGACTCCAGCTATCCAGTCTTGACTTCAGCATGTCCTGTCTTGATTTCAACATGACCTGCCTTGACTTCAGCATGTCCTGCCTTGACTTCAGCTATCCAGTCTTGACTTCAGCTATCCAGTCTTGACTTCAGCTATCCTGTCTTGACTTCAGCATGTCCTATCTTGACTTCAGATATCCAGTCTTGACTTCAGCTATCCTGTCTTGACTTCAGCTATCCTGTCTTGAGTTCAACATATCTTGTCTTCAGCATGTCCTGTCTTGACTTCATCATGTCCTGCCTTGAATTCAACATATCTTGTCTTCAGCATGTCCTGCCTTGACTTCAGCATGTCCTGTCGTGAATTCAGCATGTCCTGTCTTGAATTCAGTATATCCTGTATTGAGTTCAGTATATCCAGCCTTGACTTCAGCTATCCAGTCTTGACTTCAGCTATCCAGTCTTGACTTCAGCATGTCCTGTCTTGAATTCAGCAAGTCCTGTCTTGAATTCAGCTATCCAGTCTTGACTTCAGTATATCCAGTCTTGACTTCAGCTATCCAGTCTTGACTTCAACATATCATCATTTGGTATTTATGATGAAGGTTCCATACACACACCACTTGTTCCCTCCACAGATACTACTGCGTACGTCCAAATTGGCTGAGTCCTGCGACAAGAGTTCAGTGGACGTACAAACAAGACAATGGGCCGTGCAAGGCGCCGACTTGATGGAAGACGCCTTCAATCATCATTATAAGGTATCAGGTGTGCTTCCTCCAGAGCCAAGTATCGGAAATAGAAAGTCTATTTATACTTTGGTAGCTGCAGTCCTATCAGAATGCGGAGGTCTACGATCCTCCTCGTTTTGGAAGATAGATGGCATGATCCCATCCAGAATACCTGATGACCAGGCGTGGTGCGGTATCCGACTGCCTTGTTCTTTTCCCTTTCTCTCTCTGTAGACCATCTTCTACCGCGTCTTCTTGGTCCTCTGGCTAAGATCAAAATGCCGCGTCGACGTCAATGAGCGAAGGACGAATTCTATCACCAACCTATATGTATATATGTAGGTTGTATGTAAGTAAGTTCTCCAGAATGTCCTCAAGCGATACCTAAATAGAATCGACGATAATATTTGCATATAGACTGTAGGGACATTGTTACTTCACCGTAAAGCACGACATTTGAATCTCTCTGTTAGAGTTTACAAACACTTTTCTGCCTATAGAAAATGTATCACAGCTTTTGTGGTTTGGACGGATAGATCGCATCGTCTTGAACGACTTTCATAAAACAACGATTATTTGCATAAGCATGTCATCTGTGTTACACTCTGCTAACAGTTGCTGACAATTCCCTAATTAACTCGTCGCAGCTAGGAGACTCGTTCAAATAAATGGAAATATGTAAATTTGGGACATTTCCCTTATTAAGGTCGTTATACTCAAATAGTTACGTTTAATTGGAACTTGGCAAGAAGAGATCGTTTTTATAACTTTTAAAAACATAATTTCTGTATATATCGCTAAAAAAAAAAAGAATTAAAACGGCCAATATTATTTTAAAATATCATTACCCTTTTTTCTTGGTTTTGGATAGTCTCCAATACAATTCGGCTATACTTGCTGCTGTGGGGAAGTCAGTAATAAATGTATTCAATGTTTCTATAGAGAATTTCAATAAAACCTATAAATACCTCCATGCGGGACAAGCCTATTCACCAACCTAACTTTATAAAATAAACAAAAAACTTTACTATGATGCATTAGCGCGCCATCTTTTATGCAAATTCGAAACTATTTTAGACGCGTATGATTCTTTTTAACATTAAACAATTTCTACTGCCCTTAATGCAATGGAAAATTTAATGGGAGGGCCTGGCTCATCAGTGGTGAGCCCTAACTGCAATGGTAAAATTATTGGGAGGGCCTGGCTCATCAGTGGTGAACCTCTCCCAGGGGTACAACGAAACCGCTGGGAGGGTTCACCACTGATGAGCCAAACCCTCCCATTCATTTTTCCATTGCAGTAAGGGCAGTAGAAATTGTTTAATTTTAAAAAGAAAAAAACTTGAGACAACCCAGGCTCCAGGAGTGTTTTTCTTTCACTTCTGGTATCGTGCATTTCCTTACCCTAAAAGTGAAAAATACAAGGTTATCCCAAAAGTTCGTAAACATTTGCAAAAAATTGAAATACCAATATTATTCGCCGTTATGTATAATGTCTTTGTATTATAAATAAATTTATTTCAACACACAAACGCGATATCCCGGCTAGGGATAATTGCGTCGATTTACATTTTTTAAACAGAAACAGTTATAAAATTTTTACAAAAAAAAAAAAAAAAGTAATCGAAATAAAAAGAGAAAAAATATATATATATATTAGGAACCTGAACCTTTCAGGTTTGAAAGAAAATCATGAATATATTTACAAAAATAGTTAAACTTATGATAATTCTCTCTGCTATTTACAAATTGATATAGATCTACAACATTATTTATTGTCTGTTGTCTAGCGGTGAAGAAGAGTGGACATTCCAGCAGAAGCAAAGCAGCACCATATTTCTATATAGGTAGATAGATATTTTTGTGAAAGAGGTATTTTGAAAAAAATAAAAATTGCAATAAACACAAACACAGTAAAACCCTTCTATAGCAAACCTCAATGGGACGGAACTTGTGGTTCACTATGTTCACTATGGTCTTTGTATTATGTATAAAGTAATTGTATTATGTAATATTCATGTATTCGCCGTAATAATTATATTCGCCAAGTAATAATAAAAACAACGTTTTAAGAAAAACACGAACTTTTGGGACAAACTTATACTAAATATGACTTAATAAAAACAAACTACGGCAAATGAAATGATCATAGAAACAGATGTACAAAGAACGTAAACAATCCCAAAAATAGAGCCAAAATAAACAAGAGAGGCGTTGAAAATGAAAATGTCAAAATATAACCAAAGTAACAGATGTTGAAAGAAGGTAAACATTCCCAAAATATGGCTAAAGAAGCAGACGTACCGGAAGTGAAAATACCAAAGCAGCAGACGTACAGGAAGTAGCACTGAAGACGGCAGCCATTGATTCTTTCAGAAGAATTTGAGGAATGCAGCTCTCCTCCATTTATCTCTTTTTACCAAAGACAAGGTCGCACCGTGTTCAGACAATACTGTTGGTTTTGATTCCTGCTCCATTTTTTAAATTCCCTTTTACTTCATATTTCACATTTTATTTACATATAGACCTGCCCCTGTTCAATGTTTTCTTTATTTAATACGGAATGTTACACTCATATTTATTACTTAATTCTTCAGGTTGGCGTAACCATGAGTGTCTTGTTGTGTTTATCTATATATTGGTTTTATATCATTTAGACAATCGTTTAAAAAAATCAAAATATATATAGACTGTAAGTGTGTAAATATATAGAGTGTAAATATATGATTTTATATTCAATATGTTATTTAGTGTATTTTATAGTGAAAATTGTTACCTTTTGTTTTAGAAAATGTAGCAGATAGAAAAATCTCGAATACGCATTACTTTGAACTCTTCTGCATAATTAATTATTACATATTTACATATATACCCACAAACCTATATGGAACATTTACCATCAAGCTCTGCGAAAACGCAGAAGAAAACGAATCAATTTGAAATCAATTTTATAAAATAAATGAAGCTTCCAGGGTTAAGTTTCTTGAAATCAATTTCAAAAAGAAAGAAAGGAAGAAACCAGTCAGTAAACAAAGCCAATATGCAACTTTTCTCACACAGAGCATCCAACGGAGCTGACCATGGCCTTGTTAAGAATAACCCGAGTTAAAGATATCCCGACTTACTGCACCATATGCAACTGGGGAGAGATAAAAAATAGACTCACTCGATGGCTTCTGGGAAATTTGGTGTTTTGACGCGGACGTTCTGTCTATAAATGGACCTCATTTTTACTCCTGTAGAAGGTCAGAAATACCCGAAAGCTCGGCTAAATAAAAACCTTGCGAGAAATTCTTCGTCTCAAGATTTTGTACTTTTTGTAATATTCCAGGTGTGATTATGCAACTTATGACATGGAAATAGGTGTGTATGAACATCAGAGATGTTCAAGATTCTAAACGGAAAATATGTAAATCAGTAGGTTGTTAAAGAAAGGGTATCTCTTGAGCGTACAAATGAATGTTACTGATGGTTCACTGCCATCTATCAGATAAAAATACCAACAACACTTTTAAAATATATAAATTTCCTGGAAATGAGCGTAGAGATTACGCACATTTGACCTTGTAAAAATATCCTCTTCTGGGATTATAGAGAAACGGTGAAGTTTCTCTCTTAGGTGGTACTTCAACTTATAGCCTGCACTACTCTGAGGGGGGCCAACAGCCCGAATCACGTACTTGGTTAGCTTTTTCTTGGCAATTAAAAATATATACAGGGTGTACCAGGTAAATTGGGACTAACTTTGACAGTCCATAAAACAAAAACTACTTGAGATTAAAAACTTGTTTTTTTTTTCATTACGTAGCCATATTCATGTAAAATGCAACAGTACATGTGTGCGCAGTGTAGTGATGAAGAGTAACCGAGAATTTGAAAATCGAGCTGCCATCATCGTTGCTCTGCGCGCCGGAAGGAGCCCCAAAGAGATAGTGGATTTTCTTAAGTTGCCCAAAACCACTATTTATCGTGTCAAGAAGCAGTTTGATGAGGCCGACAGTAACAAAGAGGGGATAGCTACAAGGAAAAAGCACTCGCGTCGATCAGACAGGGTAAGAGGCGAAGAATTTGTCAAAAATGTCAAGGAGAAGATTGATGGAAACCCTGGGAAGAGCATGAGGGCCATAGCCAAGGAAATGGACGTTGGCTCTATGACAATTGTCAGAACTATCCATGAGGACCTTGGTCTCAAGTCTTATGCCCTTCGGAAAGGTCAGTTGCTGACTGAGAATATGAAGAATAACAGAAAAGGAAAGGCTGCTGCCCTCCTCAACAACCTGAAACACGACTCTTTTGGCATGCTAAGGTTCTTCTCTGACGAAAAGAACTTTGACGTGGACCAAAAGGTAAATCCCAGGAATGATCGCTGGATCTGTAAAGACCCCTCAGATATACCTGTCGTGATGCACACGAAATTTCCTGCCTCCGTAATGGTCCTTGGCGTTATCAGCAGTGAAGGTGATGTCATGCCTCCCCGTTTCTTTGAGAAGGGCCTTAGGATGAACGCTGACACCTACATCAATGTTCTGGAGACCGTTGTGAAGCCTTGGATGGACATGGTGGCCGCAGGAAGGAAGTATGTCTTCCAACAGGACTCAGCTCCAGCCCATAAGGCAAAAAAGACACAATCGTGGCTGACACTTAACGTCCCTAGTCACTGGGGTCCTGATATTTGGCCCCCTAATTCTCCAGATTACAATCCCCTCGACTACTATGTATGGGGCGTTGTTGAGAGAGATGTCAATAAAGCTCCTCATACCACCATCCAGTCTGTCAAAAAAGCAGTTCACACGGTGATGACCCAAATGGACAAAGTCATCGTCGCCAAGGCCTGTGCTTCATTCCGCACTCGCCTCGAGACTGTTGTAGCTAATAATGGAAACTACATTGAATAAATAAAAACTATATCATTTTATCTACTACTGTGTCAAATTTCATTCGGATATTTTAATTTTTACTTGCAAAAAATTTCAGTTGAAATACCATTGTTGAAATTCCCAATTTACCTGGTACATCCTGTATATATAATATTGACCAATTTTATTGAAATAAAAACGTTCAGTTGGCAGTTTTTCCGATAGATGGCAATAAGTAATCATCAATATTCAGTTACACGATCAGAAAACGCAGGCTCTTTAATTTATGGAAAAGGCATCTCCTTATCGTGCAACTGAAAGTTTCTGATGGCTTGCGCCATCTATCGGAATAAATATCAACTATTCTCGTTGATTTTTAATTATTCCAGAATTGGCCAAATACCCATTCTTGATTAATCAAGTTACTTTTATGATCAATTTATTTACATATATCAGTGATGTGTGTCATTATGTGAGAGAGAGGAGGAGGGTTAAAATACATCAAAACCTTCCCCGCGCGACCACGTATTTATTAAGTGTAAAGTACTTTTCACCTGTGGGAACAGGCGTGATTTAGCCTGGGTAGCCGTCTATCTAAGCCAACCAGGTTACAAACACCAAGTTACATTTCCATTGCGGTAATTGCAGACTTTATTGTAAAGCAAAGGCACACATAATACAATATATTTCTTATTATTATCTGAACGTAAGCTTTCGAGTTTTTATCAACTCTTCCTCCGATAATTTGAGGCCAACCAAAAAAGTTGCATATATAGATATGTGGTTGCTATAATTTAATAAACTTATTTACATATGAAAAAAAAACTAGTACAAAAGTGAAATTTTACTGGGATCAGGTTGATAAGGAGAGATATGTTTTTACTTTTATTTACATATGGCCTTTCGTATGTAAATAAGTAATCAGGTATCTACATATGTTCGGTTAACTTCTTTTCGCTGGTTTCGGTAAGTCTTTAAACACACACACACACACACACACACACACATAAGCCTTTATTAAGACATTCCGTCTTATACAGACAATTCTCCTGTTAGAAATGGATCTAAAAAGAAATGAGAAGCAGGGGAAGAAACTGAATCCTCGCTCAGAAAAGAGAAAAAGAAGAAAAGGAAAGAATATCTATGTACAAAAGTTGAGACTATATACATCGTTTTTCGTGCATAGAACACAGTGAAGAAGTAGACTATTGAGTAAACGGTTGCATCTTGTGAAGAAAAAAATATTTCCACACAGTTCAATTACTTTGTTAGATCTTTTTTCCTCCTTGCTGTCTTGAAAAAATGAAAGAACTTTAAAATAGCGGACCCATTATCCATCAAGTCTGAAGGTAAGTATTTAAACTCGAGTTATAGTTGGCGCAAGTCTTCCCTATGGATGCAGCAGACTTTCTGCAATCTAAACAACCACCTTTAACACTAGTCTTACACAAGTAACATTTATGTTTTACCCAACCGTATGTACAGGCAGTTATACACCTAGACAGATATTCTTTTGGTCAAATATTATTCAACCAGAGTTATTAATAATAAGAAAAAAATATCCAACAACATATATTAAATTGACTTGAAATACGATTAAGTCCACAATTTCCAATATGTAAATTCGAAACTATTATAGACGCGTATGTTTCTTTTAAAAATTAAACAATTTCTACTGTCCTTACTGTAATGGAAAAATTAATGGGAAAGGGCCCTTTTAAAAGAATCATACGCGTCTATCTTCTTCTTCTTTCTTATCTCCACTCAATCATATCAGGGTATCAAGCTTGTATCATGGATGAGTTTGACAACCATCATGACTGGGTGAAGTAGAATGGGTCTACCTTTATCATTAAGACTGGGAGCACTACTCAGTGGCAGGCTGACTTAGCTTCAAAAGAAATGGCCGCCTCTGACATGAGGAACAGACACCATGTGCAGCCACTCCTAACATGGAGTAAAAACATACACGTCTATAATAGTTTCGAATTTTCATAACAGATGGCGCATTAATGTATTATAATATAATTTCAGATATCTTAAATAACCAGAATTTTGCTACTGCAATAATTCAAGATGAAGATAAAACTCAGTCCAGTTAGTACATGTTGTGTTTGTGCAGCGAGGTTTTGTGTGTTTTAAATCTCTATTTAAACCAACCCCTCTCCAGTAACACCTACCCACATATTCTCATTCCCAGCAATGGCCGCAGTCTTGCAGAAAATTGACATGGACCCAGAGCAGCAGCTTTACACACCCAAGATAGAGAACGACTGCTGTGATAGAGATGTACGGAGACATCTGAGGTTCTTCATTGGACACGACAACAACAACAGAAAATTGACATAGACCCAGAGCAGCAGCTTTACACACCCAAGATAGAGGACATTGCTGTGGTAGAGATGTATGGAGACATCTGAGGCTCTTCATTGGACACGACAACAACAACAGAAAATTGACATAGACCCAGAGCAGCAGCTTTACACACCCAAGATAGAGGACATTGCTGTGGTAGAGATGTATGGAGACATCTGTTCATTGGACACGACAACAACAACAGAAAATTGACATGGACCCAGAACAGCAGCTTTACACACCCAAGATAGTGGACATTGCTGCTGCTGTGATAGAGATGTATGGAGACATCTGAGACTCTTCTTTGGACACGACAACAACAACACTCCAGTAAAGAGATTCCAATATGGAGAGAGCGTCGATCCATCAAATTGATATAAACTACCGGATGTATAATAAATGAAGAGTAATGACGTGAAAAACAACGTTTTCATTTATTTAAGATCCATGTACTACACGCCCAGGTGATCCATTTTTAATATCGAGCAATACACATTCAAACATTGAAGAATAACTGTGCATTTTTGTAAATACCCAAATTTTTCATCAATATATATTTAAGTATTTTTAATTAAAAATACATATATTGGATCAAAATATCATTTATTATACCAATATTTCAGTTGGCTGAACGCCAACCTTTATCAAGGTGTTATAACATATTAAAGTGTGTCAACAACAAACTCAGCGCCACATAACGACAACATAAGGTTATGTGGCGCTGAGTTTGTTGTTGACACACATTAAAATGTTATAATACCTTGATAAAGGTTGGCGTTCAGCCAACTGAAATATTGGTAAAATAAATTATATTTTGATCCAACATATGTCTTTTTATTTAAAAATTTAGTTATGGATTACTCTATTTTCAAAACAATATTTAAGTATTCAAAAAAATTTGTGATTTTCAAACAGAAATAATGTAATATATATTTCTCTCAATATATAATAAGTATTTAAAATATATATATAATAATGTATATAAAAAAATTGTATTTATTATTAATTTGTTAACGTGATAATCCTGTTGAAGGACTGACAAGTCCGAAAGCTTGAAAATAAAAAAAGTTGTACAAGAAACTTAACCCTGGAAGCTTCATTTATCTTATAATATTTAAGTTAATTCAAAAAATAGCTACGAGGAGCTCCCTATACAATGGAGTTATAAATGCTCATTGTATAGTGTTGGAATAAACGTCATTTAGTGTTCTTTGTCAATTCTCACCACTTTCTGCCCTGTGGTGTTACATTGCTATCACGCGGTATACACTCATGGACAAAACTTAAGAAAGTTGTACTTTTTAGCATGTATATCGAGATTCAGACAATAATTCTGAAAGATATTACAGTTACCTTTATTGAAGACACACGAGATAACCAAGTTTCAACAACCTCTGTCTCCTTAAAAAAAAAAAAAGACGAACAGCGACATCAAAGATATTAAACTTCCTTAAGTTGTGTCCATGAGTGTATATGCAAAATGGATATTATGCAACTTGAAAGTTAAATTTCGTTCTTTTCCCAGGTTGAGCTAGAGGGACTTTTATCTACTGAGAAAGCACAACTGTAGAACATATTTGAAAGGTTGTAAAGATTTGTGGCATTTTTTATTTGAATGTCTTTGAAAATTCATGTTATATATTTTTAATTTCAATGAGTCCATGGATCACCAGACCAAGTTATGCATTTTTTCGCAAAGGGTTTCCACGCCACCCAGGAGGTACCTGCTCAGGACACCCTGTAGAGAGAGCACAACTGTAGGACAATCTGTAGAGAGATTGAAACCAATTTATTACAATGTTCATACAAGATTATATAAGGCTAAACACTAAATAAATAAACAAATAAAAATAATAATATATATATTTACATCAGACATGAGCCTTCTCTGAAGGGACGTCTGGACAATGTCAAATGTTCAAGGCCGCCCTGAGTTCGGAAAGACCCGAGCTAATAGAGGGGTTTTTGTCCTCAACGTGCTCAATTGCATCGCCGAGGAACTCGTAGAGAATTTTCCTGTTTCCAGGCGAGAGTGCATTGGGGAGAGCCTCCCTGTCAAGGCGGCATAGAACCGCGGTCACCACTTCATCATCATCAACCTCTTCATAGAGAGGGGCCAGAAGAGAGAGAGAGAGAGCAAAACTGTAGAAGCCAGTAGGGAGAGAGCACAGCTACAAGTGTAGGTCTACAAGAGTGGAAACTCACGCCAGTTACTGGAACACGGTGGTGGACTACGCATTTGTCTCCTATTTCGTCACTTGATAGCACTTCTGCCAGCAGTTGCCGCAAACATTTCCCACAAATATAACTTTACATTTTCCTCCCCAAACACATAAAATTCATTTAAAACATTTTATACCATTTCTGGATCCAACTTCTTCGAACTCTGCAAAATGTAAAATCAGAAGAATCCACCAGATTGTTGGATAACGAAACGTAGTCCCTAGGCCTATAAACACCTGGCCGAACAAACCCAGGAAGCTATTTGCATAAGGTGACACTTCATAAATGCATACTTCCCGAAGTCAATGGTCCTTGTAATCCATTCACACTTCTATCTTACCGTTTGACGTCACCCATGTTGGTGCCTAATGGGAACAATGGCTGAACTTGGTTTACATAGCGGCCACTTGACATGATCAGCCTTCCTTCCCTCCTCATAACTGATGGATTATTCCCACCTATTTTACATATATACTGAACATGGAGGATCAGCATTAAGTAGTAAATAGATACAGTTAAACCTGTCTATAGCGCCCCCTCTAAATAGCGCCTTCCTCTCTATAGCGCCCGATTTTAAATATGTAGTACGATGCGATTTACATTAAAAGTGACCTGTCTATAGCACTCCCTCTCTATAGCACCCTATTTTGGTGAGTCCCCAGAGGGGGCGTTATAGACAGGTTTAACTGTACCTTTTGGAGACAAAAGGAAATATTTTACCAACGTTTCGATAAGAATCTCATTCTCCTTCATCAGTGTTAACAAATCAAGCTGTAGAAGACATTATTTTATAAACTGAAACCGTGATTTTAGGTAGTATCAGTACTATTTAACATTTCTAATAATATATATATATACAACAACAACAAAAGCCTTTATTTAGGGCATTTCGCCCCATATAGGATTCGCCGTATCAACAAGAGGAGAGGGAAGAGGAAACATTTACATTATATATATATATATATAATGAAAGGATTTAAAAGCATGAATGTTTCTTTTCACAAATAAATCAAACTTCTACTGTCCTTACTGCGATGAAAAAAATATATTGGGAGGGCTTGGCTCATCAGTGGTGAATATATTTTTTCATCGCAGTAAGGAGAGTAGAAGTTTGAATTGTTTTATAAAAGAAACATTCATGCTTTTAAATCCTTTCATTATATACAAAATAAAAGGACCCAAAAGCGCGAATGTTTCTTTTATACATAAAACGAACTTCTACTGTCCTTACTGCGATGAAAAAAAATATATTGGGAGGGCTTGGCTCATCAGTGGTGAACCCTCCCAGCGGTTTCGCCAATTTAATCCACCAGACCGCTTCTCAGAGCTCTATTACTGTATTGGATCATTCTGTATTTTATATGCTACACTGAAGGATGGAATCTTAGAAATGGTTTTCAAGTAAACTATGGACATAAGCTTATAGGACAGTAGAATTACATTCAACTTTCCCTTTCATTATATATATATATATATATATACAAAGAAAGGTGTATACAAAAATGTAATGCCTTGATAAAGGTTTGGCGTTCAGCCAGCCGAAATATTGGCAAAATAAATCTTTTATTAAATCCAATATATGCCTTTTTATTATCTAATATATATATATATGGCGTGTTATTGCTCGGTATGTCTGATAAGTTAGCCAAAAAATGGGGGGAGAGTGAAAATTGCACTAAATCAGTGGTCAAATTGATTAAATTCATCTCTTGATTGTGTATCTGAAGTTGATTACGCCATCTATTGGAATAAATACGAACTATTTGTTATTTTGCTACAGAATATTGGCCACGTCTTGAACGTCAGCAAGGTTTTACCACAAACACCATAAAAAGCTGGCCCTATAGGCGCCCGTATTAATTACACCCACACAAAAGCCTTTATTAAGTCTTATACATGGATTTACGACGGAGTATGCAAATTAAAATGATAAAAAAGTAAAAGCTAATCACCTTTAATGATAATAAAGAAATTTATGTACAGGAAAACTTAATTAAGACAATCAAGCTTATTGGTCCGGGTAAATCTGAGGAAAACAAATTTCTCTTATACATGGATTTACCACGAAGCCTGAAATTCCAAAAAAAAAAAAAATAATAATAAAGAGCTAATCACGCTTCCGTATTACTCAGAGAAAGGATATTTAAGACTGTGTAAGAACACGTGATAATGGTCAGTTTTTTCTTACTTTCTAATAATGGGCTTCTCTCTCCATTTTTACCAGTAGTTTCTTTCATCTTTCTGTGTGCTTCCTTTGATTCGATTCAGATTAAAATGCGATTTCTTTGAGTTCCCTGATAAAGGTGAACAATAAACACCGAAACGTTCATGAAAATAAAGATTTTCTTCTGTAGTAGAGAAGTAAGTAGTGCTGTGTATTAGTGAATATTCAAAGAGATTTTTTAGATACAAAATAACTTCAAATATATTATTTTGAGGGTGAATCAGTGTTCTAAAACTGATGTACCTTCTCAATCACACACACACACAAAAGCCTTTATTAAGACACACAGGTCTTACAGAGGATTCTCCTTGGGGTTACAAAACGGAGAAAGTGGGAAATAAAAATGGTGAAAGAATATATACATATGTACCTTCTCAATCAGGATTCTCCAAGATCCACAGTTGACAACTGGATACATCTTAGTTTCTCTTTTCAGTTGATCCACCACCAATGTAGTCTGTCCTCTTGTTCTGTTGATACCTTTAATGTGTCCTTAAATCAATCTCTTTAGTAGTTTATCATGTCTTAGCATGATACATCTATCTGCAATTCAGTTTCTGATTTCTCTTCTTTCTTATCTCCACTCAATCATATCAGGATATCAAGCCTGTAGAGCTTGAGAGTTTTAATTTGTGTCTGCTGGGGATGAGTAGAGCTCATTAATGGATGAGTTAATACAGTCAATGATGTGGTTTGATGTTGCAGATTGACACTTAGTACATAGTGGTAAAACCTTGCAACCATTCTGGAAAGTCATTGTCCGTAGATGACCAAACTTAAGTCTGGAAATCAAAGACTGTTGTTCTCTTGGGAGGACAGAATTGTCCCTCCTGCTCTGTACCAGTCATATGAAGCAGTAGATTTCTATTCTTGCTGGCTTTGAGCCTTGATGGTACAGAGGAGGTCTTTTTCGTTAAGTAGGGTGGCAAATTGTCTGGCCTCAGGGTGGCCGAAAGCTCCAGATTTCTCAATATATCAAAGAGGAAGTCTCCACCAGTGCTAACACCTCGTCATTGTGACACTTCGTGATATTTCAACATACGGGAATAAAAAAAGGTTCGTGGGTAAACGAAATATATTCCCCGCGAAGCCAATATGTAATTAGATAAGAGGCGTCAATACAATAGTTGTTACAGGGTTTAAACTGGCGAAACTGCTGGAGGGTTCACTACTGATGAGACATGGGTCTCTTTTTCAGAACTGATTACAACAAAACATTTCTAATATTTCTCATTTTCAAGATAATCTTTAGAATAGAACGTTACAGATAGAAAAATGAGAGGGCGTTTCGGCCTGAAACGTTCTTCCATTAAATAAACTTTTCGCATTTTGTATCGCAGCCTATCTTCTCTCAGCTCGTACAATATTACAACATGTAGCAAAAATATTAGTTTCAAATTGAGACGGGTAATAACGCAAAAAATGAAACCGGCGTCACTGAATAAATCAAATATGCAAAGTGGTTTCACAGCAGACGGGAACAATGGCGCCACACTACCGGAAGTCTCCTGACCGGATGTAGTAGTACGGTTATGTTTTACGCCGAGTGACGAAAGCTGGGGTCCTTTCTTTTAACCCGGGGAACGTCTATTCATGTATTTATTGTTATAGCTATTTTTATATCTCAACTATCCCACATATACAACTTTTTTTGAGGAATCTTTTCTTTAACTGCGCGGAGATTTCCAGTAGAATATGTAAATATATTCGGGTGATTACATCCTATATATATGTATATATATGTGTGTATTTACTTTAGTTCTATGTAAACTAGGCATATGTTTTCACCGTGTGTAAATGTGAAGTTTCTGTAAATGTGTAAATATGGATGTAAATATGCTTCAGTTATGCACGTGGTTTATATTTGCATTTTTTTTGTAGATTTTGAAAATAGAGCAATCCATACATAATTTATTAGATAATAAATTATTAAATCCAATATATGCCTTTTATTATCTAATTTATGTAGGTATGTATGTGAGTTTGTATGTAAATATGTATGGGCGTTTGTTCAGATCTGTCAACTGACCTCTATATGCAACTTCTTTCTTTATCTTTCTCAATTCGCAGAGTTTTCTTTGTAGTCCCATCATGGCCTTTTGTTTTCTCACAAAACACATATCCATTCTAATACAATTCATCAATTCAAATACCGTAGCGTTTAAGTGTTGGAATAGAATAAGTTTCCATTTATATCTCTTTGTGACCACATCCTCTTTATACATTTCCTTTCATCCAAACCCTGTCTTGCCACGTTATCTATCCACATTCTTCCACGAGACACTATGTAAAAAGGAAGATAAAATACATGCCATTTATATCTGCCCCCGAAAATAAAAATCCGACAAAGGATGAGTTCTCGAGTTGAACAAATAGAAGCCGCAACAATGAATGAACCATCTCTTCAGATCATTGGTGAAAAGGAGGCAGTGTCAACAAGACCTTTCAATGAAACTTGTCCAGGGAATGAGCACGAGTTGACAGTACGGGAAGTCCTCCATCCAGGTTGTCGGAGTGTCACGATGACGCGGCCTTTCCTTTCTTCTCCTCCTCGAGGAATGTGTCGCCAAGATGTACCCTCCCCTTTCTTTTTGTTGTTAATAAAAAAAATTTCATCCCCCCCTGTAATACACAGTTGGTAGGCAAAAAAAATACGGCTACAGCCATTCAACTGACATGCATTCCTTCTCAGAAACGGACAGCGCCTTTTCTTGGTATGTTCTTCGTGAGAAGGCAGCTAAACTATCTACTCAAATTTGCATAACACTATGCAAATCAGTTATATATGTAAGGGATTCTACTGAAAGTTTTGTATCAAATATGGAGAGATAGTCTAGCTCTTTTCTATACGCTTAAAACAGAAAAAAGACCATTGGGTCAGTTTAAAAGAAGAATGCGAAGACATATTTACATATTTGTTCGATATTGTGTCGTGTTTTTGGTGATTTGTATCAGTAATGTAGTCTTGTACGTTCTGAAAAAAAAAATATAGAATTAAGAAGAGAAAATATGAGTTGCTTTAAAAAACATATTATATTTATAAGTTTTGCCCAAAATTCTATTTTAAAAAGTTGTGAAAGCCTTGTTAAAATAATGTTTTGTCATTTGAGGAAGAACAGTTCTCGAAAGCTCCCGTCACTTCGCCCAGTGACATTTTGCATAGTTCCACCATCGAGGATATATCCCTTAAATCAAAACTTAAATGTTTGAAAATAGAGCGAGTTACGACAGCGGCCGGGTTGCCAAACGTGGACTTGAGATTTTCACCGTTCCTTATGGGGATGGAGCGGGTCAACACACGGCTTTGCAATTAAGTTGCATAACCTCTATTTACATCATGGGTCAGCAGCCACCACTTTCTCCGAGCTCTTCTTCTTTCTATCTTAGTTTCATCTGCTCATATATCTGTATCTTATAACCACGTGACCTTTTATTCCATCTCAGTAACTTCTTCACAGCAACATATTTACATAGTTCCGGTAAACCCCGTCACCAAGAACAAACCTCCAAGTACAGATATCACATATATAAGGACAGAAGGTGGACAATACAATGTGGTAGTGTGTAGAGTTGCATAACCTCTATTTACATCAGCAGCCACCACTTTCTCCGAGCTCTTCTTCTTTCCATCTTAGTTTCATCTTCTATCTATCTGTACCTTACAACCACATTTATTCCAATTTATCTCTATTATATTTACATAGTTCCGGTAAACCCCGTCGTCACCAAGAACAAACCTTCAAATACAAATATCACATATATAAGTACAGAATGTGGACAATACAAGAGTTATCAAAAGTCCCAAGAAAACGGAGAAAAGTTTATTACAGCGATAAAACACGAGCTTTCAAACTTTATCGATTTATCACTGTAATAAAAATAAACTTTTATCCGTTTTCTTGGATTTCACCTATTCACCTAAAGAAATTATTACTTAGAGAAATACACGAGTTATAGCTTAGATCTGGTAGATTAAGTGGTCAAATCGCTGGGAAAATTTACCACTGATGAGTCAACCCCTCCCAAATCTTTTTCATCTTCAATTCACAATTTAATCGTTCTCTGTGATTGCATTCGTGTTGGACCATTCCATTCTCAATATATTCCAGTAAAATATGGTAACACGATGGAAGGAAGTATGTACAGAATCCTCTGGTGAAATAATGGTCTGATCATGAAACTGGATGTTGATGATGTTTAGCGCCATCTATCGGAATAAATAAACTAAACATTTATTCAGCACGAACATTAGTCTTAAGACTGGTATATTTCCTTTTAATCGGATTCCTCCAAGATGATAAATCCATAGTCTGGTGATGAGACTTGGTTTCTCCCTTCGTTTAGTCCCTAAATGTAGTTGCTTGCTTTTAGTTGAGGTTATGTGGTCAATTAACGATGGTCTTCTAACCTGTGATCAGACGCGACTCCAAAGGCAAGTGACCCGAGGATCAGGAAGCAAATTATCCCGTGAAGATGGAGGATACGAAGAGATAGCCGGGGACCAGCGCCTAAATGTAGTGCAAGATGTTTCCCCTTTCTTAACATCAGAAACAATTTGAATACATAAAGAACTGGAGATAGAGGTTCCCTAACAGATCTTTCCAATATTTCTGTAGCTATAGGGGCGGTAGATTTATCACGCAATTTCTCACATAATTCCTGAGAGGTTACAGAAATATCCAGTTCGAAAACGAAACTATATTGGCTGTTGTTGAATTCTGTGCTACCTGGAGTATAGGAGCTCCATCTATGCTTCCTTCCTGCGGTGAATCTGTATAAGACCGGTGGTCTTAATAAAGCTGTGCATGTATGTCTGTGAAACTATATCAGGATGATCAATTAAAATAAAGGTTGCCTCTCGCGGCAATATAGATGGCGCTTATTTTGACGGGAGAGGTGACCTTCATTTTTATAAGTCAATTTCCTCCATGGAAAATTTCTATCTATATCAGGATGTGACATGAATCAAGAACAGCACTTTCCTATTTTGTCAGAAAAAAAAAATAATTCCCATATTTAACGAACAATTCAATCACGTGAAAAAAAAATAGTACAAATGTGAAATTGTACTGTGATAAAGTGAATAAAATACGAAACAGGAATTTCCTTATCGTGCAACTGAATGGCTTGCGATATTCCGATAGATGGCGCAAGCTATCAGCAACTTTCAGTTTAACAATAAGGAGATGTATTTTTTTTTCTTAATTTAATCACGTTTAGCTACGCACTGACTAGACGTGACTCCCGGAGCCACGTATTGTTTATTTAGAACACCCAGGTTGCTGGGGCGTACAGAAGTCTCCAACTACCACAGAAGTATCCAAGACAAAAGTGGCAGCCGTCTTCTTTTTCTTTCTTATCTCCACTCAATCATATCAGAGTATCAAGTTTGTAAAGCTTGTTGATGGTGTCTGCTGGGGATGAGTAGAGCTCATCAATAGATGAGTCAATACAGTCAATAATGTGGTTTGGGGTTACAGGTTAACACTTAGTACATAGTGGGAAAACCTTGCAACCATTCTGGAAAGTCATTGTCCGTAGATGACCAGACTTAAGTCTGGAAATCAAAGACTGTTGTTCTCTTGGGAGGACAGAATTGTCCCTCCTGCTCTGTACCAGTCATGGCCATGTCATGTATCAGGAATTAGATTTCCTGCAGACATAAGTGACAGCGGTGTAAAGTCCCAGCAGGGGCGCGGAGGTGATAACAGAGATAAATAAACAAGCGATAAGAGGGAATGGGGTAGATAGCTCCCATTGGTTAGATTCTGTGTCCCTCGCTTCCAAGAAATCCTTTCTATCAAATTCTTGAGGCCAAAAAAAAAAAAGAAGAAGATATCCACACATGGAGTTCTTCTCCTCTAGACGGCTTGTTTGTTCCATCACCCTGAACTCTCTCCTCGATGTTGTTGTTAATTCTAAGATAAACATATAGATGGCGCTCATTAAAACAATTTGTTGACAGAGAAATATAGAAGAATATATGCCACTCATGGAGACAAAACTTAAGTTGCATATTTTGATGTCACCTGTCGTATGTTTATATGTATATCTCATATACGCTCATGGACAAAACATAAGGAAGTAGAAAGTCTTTTATGTTGACAGTCATCGATTTTGTTGAAGGAGACATAGGAAATTTTGTTTACATTTGGTTATCTCGTATGTTTTCAATAAAGGTCACTGTAATATATTTCAGAGTTATTGTCTGAATCACGATATATATGCTAAAAGCTACAATATCCTTAAGTTTTGTCCATGAGTGTATGTATAGAAATTTATTATAATCATAATTTAAAAAAATAAGTTTTTGAACAAAAATTTTAAAAATAAAATCAACGTTTAGTTGATATTTATTCCGATAGATGGCGTCTAGCTATCAACAACGTTCAGTTGTTTGATCAGGAAATGATTTGTCATCATTGCAACATCCTGTACTTATTTTTTTTCCATCTTAATTCTAGAAAGGGCATTGGCCAAATTCCGAAAGTAAAAAAAATAAAAAAATCAACATTTAATTCTTATTCTCCGATATAGATGGCGCTCTGCCACCAGCGCAGCGTCTAGTTGCACAATAAGTAGATTATTTTTAGTAACAAGACATATATGCAAAAGTAGCATATGTCATCCTTCTAAAAAATACAACAATTATGAATTTTTAACATTGTTTTCTTCAAGAGAAAGACATCTGATCGTGAAACAGAGAATTGTTGATGGCTTACGCCATCTATCGGAATAAATGTCAACTAATCGCTGATTTTAATAATTCCAGAATATTGGAAACAAGCTTCGCTTGTCATTTCCTCGTTAACCATTTTAGGGTCAAACCGACAAGGTTGACGTACACAGCCATAGGAAGCTGGTACCTCCATGACCATCAATTGTTGAACCATCACCAGGGCTTACGTCCCAACAAGCCGTTAAAACGTTCCTCCATCAATCGCCCCGGTCAAAAACAGCGTAAATCTGCCAACAGCCGACTCTTTATTCTCAACCAAAAGAGAAAGAGATTAGTATCTTCTGCCTCGATAAGAGACTATCCCAGAATTCCCCGTTCTCTAGGTTGACCTATCGGATGACATTTCTGGACACCCCTCATTGACAGAATATCTCCATATTTGCATATACATAGAAAATGAATAAAATATACCGGGGGTATTGTGTTTCTTTCACCATAGATATCAAGTTGGAAACTATTTTTTAACGCTTAATTTCCTTTCTAGAGATAGTAAAACATATCCTACAATATTTTTCAATAGAAAAAAAAAAAAGTCGATAGAGCCTGGATCATCAATGACGAACCCTCCCAGCGGTTTCGCCAGTTTAATTCACCAGACCGCTCTACTATTGTAGCGGACTACTCTGCAGAGGAATTATTGGTGAATATATTTAAGGAATGGTATGGTAGATTAAACTGGCGAAACCGCTGGGAGGGTTCATCACTGATGAGCCAGGCTCTCCCATTAATTTTTCCATTGCAGTAAGGGCAGTAGAAATTGTTTAATTTCAAAAAGAATCGCACGCGTCTAAAATAGTTTCGAATATTTAAGGAAACTTTGCATATAAGCTTTGAGGACAGTAGAAATATATATAAATATCTTCATGCATCGATAAATGCTCTTCCGCAAAGAAAATAGACCATATTTAAATGGGAATATTGTCGGGAGGATATTGATCTATAAAAATAAAGAGGTCGCTTCGTTTTTTGTTTAATTTGTCAATATTTCACATTTTCATCCTTAGATACTGCTCCCAGTATGTAAATAGGGTTTTTAGATTTGCATAGTTAGCGAGCTCGACAAAATCATCTCGTGTAACACATTACATGATTTCTTTTTAACTTGGTGTAAAAAACTGGAATACCTCTTAATGAAAATTTTCTATCGTCTTTGCTTGTTTTTTGTTTTAAAACGCAATGGCGTCAAGTTTATGAGAGAAGCGTTTTCACTGTTATTCTCGGCTCTGTAGTTTTAAAGAAATATTGACGTTTCAAGTTAGGTAGAGTAGGACTGTTTCTGTCTCACTGATTGGTCTTGATTTTCCTATTGGGTCGTAGTTTGTGGCCTTTTAGAATACTTCATATGTGCTGGTTTTTATGGCTTGTATCAGTTAGAGTACATGTCCTGAGTCTCCAATATTGTTCCCTTCTCATCTAATACAGAGCTCTGCTTCTTAGAATCCGGTAATCTATATTGGGTTCTACATTAATAGAAAGGTTAGAAAGGTTCATGCCTTGAGAACGCTCTAATTTCCATTTTTAGATAGCAAAGCGCCATATTTCGGAATTAATATCAACTAAACGTTGCTTTTTAGTTTTATTTCATTATATTGGGGTTCAGCCCTTATTTTCTTTATCAATCAATAAAAACTACGCGCTTCGGGTTGTTGGTCCTTGTCAGTGTAGTACAGGCTGTACTTAAAAGACCTAACAAGATGATCACAAAGAGGCTTCCTGAAAAAACAAGAAACGGGTAGCTCGGTCACGTGCTGTGTGAACGCAGGTAGACATTTGACCTTTTCTCCGTTCTTTCCTTCCCTTTTCACCCAAAAGTTCTCCGTGTAACAAGTGTATCACCATTAAATTGAGGAAGGCCGTGTCCTGGCCGAAAGCTCGGTTGATCCGTCGCTGTCAAGGATGTAATTGGATGTTCGACCGAAATAACCACAAATATGCCGACTCACACACAAAAGGGGAAAGAAAACCACTAAAATAGAACCACAGAATACAAGGAGTGAGAGGGAAGGGAAAATTTGTCTTGGAGCAAGTTTCCTAAAAAGTGAAGTCATACAGGCCCAGCCAAGAGGCCTCTTGAAGAGGGCCAAACCCTCAGGGGCCGGCGGCCGGGGTGGTGCTCCGGTTTCATTTTCCATTCTCCAGGGATCCGTGTTTACCTACGCCGGTTACTGGGTGAGCAGTACATGACGGACTTGGAGGAAAACCGTTCTACCAATGATATGTGACACTAATTCTTCCTTCTCCTGTGTTCGGATGTAAACTGTTGATTTTAGATACCCATGACCCTGGGTCGAATCCCGCTATAAGCTTCCTCTTTAGGGGGAAAAAAAAAGGTCTTCAATAACTCCCAATTCGTGCAAAAGTCCAACCCTACCAATGAGTGCAAGTATCCAAACAGGACTGATACACTTGTAAGTGAAAAAAATCGAACTGCGTTTTCTACGTATGTAGACATGTGATGTACTTACAGTAAAATCAGTTGAAAAACTACTCACCATAATTATAATGGCTTATAACGCGTGTACTTGGGATAAGTAAATAAATATTTATTCCTTATTTTGTAAATTAAATACAAAGAAATAAATATATTTCATATTAAAATTGTCCCTATATAGATTCTATGTTCGTAGTTTTCTCAAATATTTTAACCCTAATTCCACTACAGTGCCCGTGAGCGCGGCTATATAAAGCAGAACAGCCCAATACAATAGTAGAGTGGTTTGGTAGATTAAACTGGCGAAACCGCAGGGAGGGTTTACCACTGATGATCCAGGCCCTCCCTATATTTTAAACATAGCAGTAAGGATAGAGGGAAGTTATTTTATTTATAAAAAGAAAAAAAAATTGTAGTAAAAAGTTTCAAACTTTTTGTTGCAGCTGTAGTTTTTTACGGTGATCTCCGGAGGAGTTATAAATAACCCTTATTTACATACCTCTGTGTGCAGAGATGACAGAAAGTCATACATTTGGCTTTAAGAACAGAGTTTTCTCCAGAGAGTGAGTATCATTCTCATAACATTTGTTATTAAGTTTTTTTCCCCTTTCAAAATCAAATCAAACATCAAAGTGCCGAAAGACTGCCATAATTCCATAGAAGGTATTACACGCCTGAGACGGAATCGAAGCGCTGAATTCTTATCAATTTGTTACATAGCGAATCTAATTCAATATGCAACTTTTATTAAGACCTCCAAGTCTTATTTACAGATTTCCCTAAAATAATGTATAGAAATAATGAAATATATAAATAATGCATAGAAATAAGTGGTGGAGGAGGAGATATTCGAAATTGAAAAAATATTAGAAAAAATATGTAAATATACAGGGTGATCCAAAAGTCCCGCACAACTTTAAAAATTAATAACTCCGCGAATATTTGCGCTAGAGCAATGCGGTAAACACCATTGGGTTCAGGATGCAATGGGATTTTTTATGGCAAATAATGAAAAATTCGAAATTGATTTTAGTTACAACTTTATTCGCTAGATGGCGCTCTACCAGAATCGGCGATTCAGCGGCCAAATTGTTTGATAAATTGAAAAATATAACTGAACGACACGTATTTTTCCTTTTTGAATACCAGGAAAGAACCCTAATAATATCAAATGATAAATTAATAAAACACCATTTCGCCAAAAGTTAGAAGAAATGGTTAACGATTTTTAAATACAATCTGAGATATGTAAAATAGGTATATGCAAATTAAAACATGTAGCGGAAAAAAAAAAAGATATTTTAGATACGGTTTGTTTTCGAAGATAATAAATTTCTAATTTTTTTTTTCAACTTTCTCTCGGTATCGATTATATTTATTTTAATTCATTTGAAAAATAGGTATCTATCCCTGATAATTTATTTTACTCTGGAATGCCATTGCTGTTGTTGTCGTGTCCATTAAAGAGTCTCAGATGTCTCCATGCATCTCCATCACAGCAACAGCAATATCCACTATCTTGGGTGTGTAAAGCTGCTGCTCTGGGTCTGTGTCAATTTTCTGCAAGGCTGCGGCCATTTCTGGGTATGAGAATATGTGGGTAGGTGTTAGTTCCACTAAGGACAGTTGTTGCATGTCCTATAGGTTCTTGTGCCATCTGGATGTATTGTCATTCCTTTATAGAGTGTTTTGTTCTAAGTCTTGTTATAGGTTTTGTCATTTTTCTCTCAGAGTTTATTTAGCATTTTGATCTTTTCTTATTTTTTGTTTAATTATCTTGTATTTTGAAAAAGCATCAGCGTCAAATAATGACATTTGTTCTTTCCTTTGGCCCAACTTTCTGGCTTCCTTAGCCAATTCAAATGCCATTTCATTACCCCCGATCCCAACATGGGCAGGAATCCTTTGTAGAATGCAGTTCTTTTCCAATGGTTCCAGTTGGGTAAGTAACGAGTGTATTTTCTGTGTGATTTTAGTATTGCCCTTCTGAATTGCTTCTAGAGAGGATATTGAGTCGCTGTATATTAAAATTCCTTCTGCTTGATGCAGGGATGGTTGGTTAAGGCATACATCAAGGGCTTTCCAGATAGCTGTCAGTTCACAAGTGAAGTTTGACGAAATCTGTCCTGCTCCTTCTTTGATTTTGATGTTTGTTCCATCTTGCAGTATTATGTTAATTCTGGCCCCTCCATTACTCAGGGTAAGGTCTGAAGATCCATCTGCATATGCTGTTAAAGGGCGTGGCCTAGCATTTTTAATCAATAATTTGTACTATGAGGACATAGCCGTTAATATTCCAAACACATCAGACCTCGAAGCCCAAGGTATCAAAGTCTACCTCAATCAAAACAAAGCCATCAACATATACAATATGTATCACCCTCCAAACAATAAACTTATTGACGATGGAACAATGGCTAAATTTCTTACAGACAACACTATTATTTTAGGTGACCTTAATGCCAAACATCAACTATGGGGATGTTCTACGCCAAACCCAAGAGGCAAAATACTATCAAACATATTTGACGACAATGCCTTCATGTGCTTAAATGATGGGAATCCTACCCATCATTCCTACAGCTATAATACTGCACAAGCCCTTGATATAAGTTTTTACTATCCTGACATTTTCCACAAATGCAAATAGCAAATATTAAAAGGTTTTGAAAGTGATCAGTTGCCTAATTTGATAGAAATTAGCACCAAGACCAAAACTAGCTCAATTAAGAAAAATTATGGAACTTCAAAAAGGCTAATATGATATCTTCCGAAAACACCATTATTAAAGCAGCCAAAGTTTCAATACCAAGAGGTTATATTAAGAAATGGATTCCAAATTATACACACCAGGCAAAAAATATTCAAACACTTATAACTAAAAGAAATGAACTACAAAAAAGTGCACCCAAAACCAAACAAATTGTAGAACTGAACTGAACATTGTGATTGCAAAAATAAAAAGATTATACGTAAATGTGAAAAGGGAAAAGTGGAAACAAACTTGTGAAAACCTGAACCCAAGAAACCCAAATACAAAACTTTGGAATTTGGCAAAACAAATTGACAGAGTCCAGCCACAAACTGAAAACACAAATATGATTGAGAATACAGATGGTACACCAGCAACTAATGACAAATTTGCTGCCAATCTTTTAGGTAATTCATATCAAATAAGTAGTAAAATCAAGGTTGAAAAAAGGCCCGAAAGATTATTCATGACTGTAAAAATGTCACCAGCACTCATAATATTTTCCATGAAAAAATTCAATATGAAAGAGCTAGCTTATGCATTAGAAAACACTGACCTAAACAAGACTTTTGGGCCAGATGGAATCCATAGCCAAATGATATCAAACTTGGGCAAATTTCGCAAAATAAAATTTGAAATAAAAGATAAGAAAGTTGAAAAAAAGGCCCGAAAGATTATTCATGACTGTAAAAATGTCACCAGCACTCATAATATTTTTCCATGAAAAAATTCAATATGAAAGAGCTAGCTTATGCATTAGAAAACACTGACCTAAACAAGACTCTTGGGCCAGATGGAATCCATAGCCAAATGATATCAAACTTGGGCAAAATTGGCAAAGAAAGACTTCTTAATATTTTCAATAACTCCTGGAAAACTGGATAATTGCCTCAAGACTAAAAACTGCAACAATAATTCCCATTAAAAAACTTGACAAATCTGCTGATGACCCAAAACACTACTGATCTATATCCCTCACAAGTATTTGCTGCAAATTAATGGAAAATATTACACTCAGACGACTCACCTACCACCTCAATACAAAATATCTCTTACCATAAGAACAATATGGATTTAGGAAAGGACATGGGACAATAGACCAACTCTAATTTTTCACACAAAAGGTAAAAGATGCGCAAAACAGAAAACCAACTAACCACACCATAGCTGCTTTTTTAGACCTTACACAAGCTTTTGATAAAGTATGGAAAAACAAGTTAATTACAAAATTATACAAACATTTCAAATTTGATGGAAAAGCTATCACTTGGATAAATGATTTCCTTAAAAATAGATACATCAGGGTCAAATATAATGGCACTCTATCTAAAACCTTCAAATTGTTAAAGGATTACCACAAGGATCAGTTCTTAGCCCAAATCTCTTCACCCTATTTATTGCAGGCATAGAAGAAAAAAATTCACATAAAACCAATATTGGACTTTTCGCTGATGACATTATTCTATGGAGCAGCAGTACTAACTGGAAAAAAGCTGAAAGAGATTCGAACAAGACTCTTCTCCATCTAGAAAAATTTGCTAATGAACATAAATTAGAATTTAACCCCCGATTGGCTCGACACAGGAGAGGTAGAGGTTCCTAAAAATAGTACCCTCCTTCCTATTGGTCATCCTATTGACCAACGCTACCCTCCGTCTTCCATCCGGATAGCCGGCTTGTGTTCCCATTTGATCCCTTTCCTTTTAGTTCTTATCTCCCTAGATTTAAAGCTAAGGACTTTAGTTTTGGAGACATTGAACTTAAGGCCAGAGTCATGGGCCCAGTTCGAGGGGATTTGGAATGAAGTTTCAACACACTTCTCAGCCTTCGCTCTCGAAGCAGCCTCAATGATGAGGAACTGGTCGTCGGCATAGAGAACCAGCCTGGCTCCCTCAGGTAACTCCTCTTGGAAAACGGTGTTTACCAGGAGATTCCACAGAATAGGTCCGCAGCAAGAGCCCTGGGGGCAACCCCAGCACAGTTTCTTTCCAACTTCAGCCCACCAAAACTGAGGCTAATCCGTCTATCCCTCAGGAAGTCACGAACCAAGCTGCACAAATTATCTGGACAACCTATGTTCATCAAATTTCTCATCAGCTTGTTCCAGTTCATGGAGTTGAACGCGCCATCAATGTCTAGGGCCACGAGAAGAACCCAAGCACCCTTATTTAAGCCCATATCAACCCCCCTCTAACACCTCGTTTAGAGCTGTGGTTGTGGACTTTCCTTCCCTAAAACTATGTTGGAAAGAGGAAAGGAGCTCATTACCTCTAGCCAGTGCTTCAGTCGCTGAGCTAGTAGGCTATCCAGAACCTTACCTAGACACGCTAGTAAAGAAAGCGGACGATAATCATTAGGAGAATTACCCTTTCTACCAGACTTTTCAAGAAGCACTACTCGGGCAACCTTCCATGCCTCAGGAAAAGTACCAGTGTCCAGGCACCTATTGAATAACCTGGCAAGAAGCGATAGGTGCATCCTCACCAGGGCTTTCACGACCGTGTTATCGATCCCGTCGGGACCAGGAGATTTCCTGTTCCCGAACTTGAAAGCCACCAGTTTCACCTTATTCTCAGAAAAGAGCGGATCCACCAAACCACAAGTGGTCAGAGAGATCTCGTCCTCTGGTTCTCGTTTCCGAAGTTCCGATCCAAGATGAGGTCCAGGGTCCTTCAGGTCCTGAGTCTTGAACCCATCTTCCCCTTCAAGTAGCCTCAAGTTAGCGGAGCACCTTATCTTCCCAGAGACAGCCCTGTAAGGGACACCGTATGGATTAATCTCCAGTACGGTTTTGCACTGCTCCCTCCAGTGTTTCCTCTTCTCCCTTTTGGTGTGTCTCTTGTACCCTGCTAAGACCTTCTGGAAAGCTATTCTTCTCCTAACTCTCTCTTCGCCCGTACTATTCTGGAATAGCTTCCTCATGGCCCTGACTCTCTTCCTCTCGATCTTCAGCTCCTCGTTCCACCAAGGCTGTTTAAACTTTTTAAATGCGGTAACCTTTCCAGATCCAGGCCCCAAGGTTTTGCACGTTGGTTATATCCTATATCCTGGTGGAGCTCATTGACCATGCTATTAATAGAAATTCTGTCAACTGCTCCAGCCAATCTATCCCCAAGTGTGCAAGCAAACCGGCGTCTGAATCTTTCAAGGCTAAGCCCCCTGATGCTGTACCGAAGAACTCTCTCCACTGATGGCGGTTCCACTTCACAACTGGTCTCAAACCTGATGAGTATGTGGTCGCTTACGTCTGTGGGGTCCGTTTCCCACCTCAAACGCCGCATCCTGCTCGTTCTTGCCAGGGAGAAGTCTATGATGTTTTCACCGTTTTCCGTGGCAAACGTCGATTCACCATAGACGTTCGAAATCTCCAGACTCTGACCAATAACAAGATCGACCACGCCTTTCCTTTAGAATTTTCCTCCCTGTCCCCAAACAGCTGGGTGCGCGCGTTAAAATCTCCGCCAATCAGGATCTCATGCCCTTCCTTCCCAACCAAAAAATCATTTAGGAAGTCCAGCTTACCGAGGTCGTTGTCCTGAGGTGGTATGTACGTAGAGAGGCAGACAAGTTTCAGATCCGCCGCCTCGATCTGTACAGCCACCGCCTCCTCCCAGGACCCACAACCCAAACAAGAATCTCCCCGGACCAGTAAGGCGGCTTTGTTGCTCTCGCTAGAGAAAAAACTGTAATGAGTATCTAGACCCATCCTCCCGTCATCCTCCAGGTACATCTCCTGCACCAGGATAACATGAGGGCGATCACTTTTAATGATCCGGTCTAGCTCCTCGGAGCTCCTCCTCGAAAGAGCGCAATTTAGCTGCACGAACCTCCACACCTCCTTGTTTTGCCCCTCTACCATCGCCTCCCGTTCACATACCAGGCCTTCACCGAGCACTGCGTACTCCGGGGGCGATGATTATTCCTGTCGTACCTCTTGTTGTCCTCTAAACAGAGTCAACAACCCGGTTCCATATAGCATCCCTGTTATTGGGAGTGCACGCCCTCGCACCTCCCACACCTCTTAGGATGTTCGCAGGTCCTTGCGAAATGACCGGGCCTAAGGCACCTGAAGCAAGTTGACACTGCCTAATTCACCCTGATAGATACCATCCTGGCACCTATCTTCAACCTCTTCTTGACCAGGAGGGATTTCATGGTGGCCTCCTTTAGGCCCGAAATGACCCAATTCGTTGCGTAGGGCCTCCTTGTACTCTTTGTATAAAATCTCATGTATCCTTCCAAGAAGTCCCCACACCTCGAATTTTGGAGCACCACCATTTCTTTAGCGTCTCCTCTTTGATGTTAGAGTTGACACCCAAGAGAATCAGCTCCCTCCTGTCCCTCTTGAGGCTCCTAGCCTCAGTGCAGGCTCCCTCTCTATAGCCTCCACGGCCAGTTTCTTTTCATCGGGGTTCTTCAATATGAGAGCCACAGCTCCCCCACCCCGAATCATTTTGAGGTCATAGCAGTGCCTAGGAATGCTACCAGCGATGCTTTTCAGCACCGCGAGCATTAACCCGGACCCCGCATCCTCACTCCACTCAACTACCAGGGTCAGGTCCTCCTTCCATCTAGGGGGCCCTTGACCTTTGGGGGTTCTGGCTTGGTAGTCTTAGCCGCCTTGGGGGGATCCTTAACCTCTTTAGCCCTGATCTTCTTCGGGGGAGGAGGTTATTTCACCTCCTCTGTAGGCGTCGCTCTCGGTGGTCCTCTTTTGAACCGGCTGTCATCTCAGTCCTACCCTCTTCCTCTTTTGCTGAAGGCTTCTTAACCCTTTTCTTCTTTCTCTTCTTTTCCACCATCTCGCTGTTCCTAGTGTCAACAGGTTGTTTTGGGGGAGATGGCGGAACAGCTTTCTCGTCTCTAGTTGGTATTTGGACCGAGGCTCCCTCTACCTTGCCCTTGTGGGCTCCTCCGTCTTCTCGTTTCGAGGCGTCTCTCGTTTAGGGAGAACTGGGGAAGCGTCATTGGGAGTACATACCTCGACCTCAGCTAGTTTCAGCGACTCTAAAAGAGCCGCTGCCACTCCCCTCTCTATGCCATACTGCAGGGTGGTCGACTGAGGATCTTTTCCTCCAGGTTCCGCTTCTCTACCCGCAGGAGCTCGAGCTCTCCAAGGGCCGACCTATGTTTCTTGAGAAGCTTATCGAAGCATTACTCGAGGATGTTCGGGTGAACATTTCCAATCTTCCTCCCTCGACGCATGGTGTCTAGGGAGTCCTGGAACGCCTCGGCAAGCTCCTTAAGCTTCGTGCACCACTTCTGGGGTGTCAATGCCTTATTTAGAAACTCATTCATTTCATTCAGGTCATTAAGGTACCTTGCCTTGGTGACATCCATCGCAGCCCCCGACTCCTGGACTATTGAGCCGATTCTCGTTTCAGACGAAGGGTCAAACAACAGGAAAGGATCCACAGAGATCTCCATGTTGATGATCCTGTTGAGGCGGATATCAGGGGGAAGGGGGGGGGGGTAGGGGGGGGGTGGACGATCCTTCCTATCCTTTCGCTCTGGGTATCCAAAGCTAGCTGTGCGGAAGGCACCTGAGCTCAAATTCTCAGGCGGCCGCGTCGCTTTTCGAGGACTCAAGTGGGCACCCTGCCTATCCTCTCGAGTCGTGTCGACTCTCGCTGTGTGGAGGCTGCCTGCTTCATAGGGGACTTCCCTGGGCCATTAGTGGGCGCGGCAAGGGAATTATTATAAATATCCAACGAGGTATTATTGGGCATACGCTCGGAGCCCGAAGGAATTTGAGCGTCCTCGAGCTTACCCTTGTCTTCAAGAGGGATGCATGAGAAGTTACTAGACCCAATACGTCGAGCTGGCCTATCAGCTCTGTCTAGGTCGTTCACTCCACGGCAAGAGGGATCTGCCTCCCACCCGTTCTCAGGCGCTACCGGAGCCTCATTGGTAATGTCAATCTTTATATTTTGTATTGGCATTATTTAGGGGGGGGTGACCTGTATTATAATGACACCAGAACGCCACCATGTTACGCAAGGCTGAACTGGGCATATCCGTCTTTCCAGACTTGTCAGACGAGCTGTCAGCGTTGGCCACGTTCTTGTTAGAAACTTGCTCAGGACGCACCACGGGAAGGTGCTGCTCAGCATATGTAGGTAGCCGTCAAGCCTCCCTACTTTGCGTAATCTACAACTGGACGTCACTCCTGTCACAGACCCCTATTAGCATCGCTAACTCTTCCACTGAGTTCCACAATGGTCTGTCGTGATCAGTTAGCCCCTACCACCCTCTTTCAGGCAGCCAGGTACAGACCGCTACTACCCGCGAGTCGGGTGCCAAGGACTGCAGATGCAAGGCACATAGTCCTACCCACTCTCCATGCTCAGAACTAGGGCCCCGGGCCCAGCACAGTTGGTACATCCCTGGAGCAGTAATGGCTACCCAGACCTCGAAGGTCCACAAGCCGGCTCACAGTTTGTACATCCTAGAAGGAGTGGCCACCCAGACCTTACAGTCCATAAACCGCCACAGTTGGTACATTCTAGGATCAGATTACTACCCAGGCCTGGGAGGCCCATAAGTATTTAACCCTACTTCTTATAACGAAACCTTTACAGCCCTCTGGTTTCACAGTTGGTACAGTGGAGTGGACCCAGGAGGAGCTCTGAACATCAGAAATAGACAGCATCAAACGACACTTACAAGATTTAGAATAGGCCATCTCAAGCCATTGAAGATAGAAAATAACAACAAAATCTACCCCACTTGCCCAAAATGTAGCTTGGCACCTGCAGCTCCAGAAGACATTGTGGCTTGCATTAGATGCACTAAAAATGACCTTTGGGAGAGGCCGCTGCTTATCATAAAACAGCTCGAGGAGCATGAACTCATGGAATTCGTGTAGACTTCACACAAGGGGATAAGAAACAACAACAACAACGAATAATTTCTCTGATCGTTTAAACCAATTGTGCCAAGTCCTTTCTTTTTAAGTATGTTTTTGTTCTCTTTTTTTTTTTGTGCAGGGTTCATTCAAGATTGATGATTATATTTGTTGGCACTGGGGTAGGAAATATCGGTTCTTTTTGAATTTGAAATTCATTATGTTTCATATTTATGCCCTTTCTAATATTGTTGTCGTACTGAAGTGTTGAAGATCTTTTGAGTCTTTCTTTTTGTGTCCAGTTTAAATAGGTTCCATGGGATATGTGTTAGTTTCTTTACTTTTTAAGCTATTGGTGAATTTTATTGTTTTTATTTTGTCTTCTGCTTTCGAGCGAGTAGGTCTAGACCACATTCTCTCTGAATTTTCTCATTGTTGGTGGATGAAACAGCACCAGTGATTATTTTGGCCGCTTTTGCTTGAACACTGTCTAGTCTTCCTTTTAGTAATGAGCTTGAGGGAGCCCAGACGAGTGTTGCATATTCCATTACCGGCCTTATTAAGGTGATATATGTTGTTCTGAGAATTCTGGGTTTTGCTCCCCAATTTGTTCCACATAGCCATCTCAGAATGTTTAGTTTTCTGGTAGCTCTATTTGAGGTGCTAATTATGTGTTCTGTAAATAGCAATTCCTCATCAATGACAATTAAAATAATTTTATTGACATCTTGTCAATACATGCAAAGTGCACAGTCTGCACTATTTTAAAAAAGATAATATGCATTATATACACTATGTACAATGAATATGGCGCCTCTGCCAACGCTGCAGAGTTTGGTGGAGAATCGCCAGTGGGTCTCCAGCGACACCACGCATTTTGCGATCTACGATGAATACGTAGATCGCCTACTTCCCCGCTGAGGAGATGGTGATGGCGTGGTCCTCGAGACCAACTGGAAAGATCCAGGACTGCAGTATCACACCTAGGTATTCTGGATTTCTAATTTTATCAATTATTTAGTTGTTTATGCTTATTTTGGGGGTATTTTTATGCCTTTTTTCCCTGTCAGTGGAGAAGACGCATAGGTTTGGTTTTATTGGGTTTATGGTCATTTGGAGTTCCATTGCCCACTTTTCCAGTCCTCTCATTGATGTGTTCAGTATTTTGTCTGATTTTTCTATACTGCTACTTGTGTGCCATATGGCTATATCATCTGCATAACAGGCAACCTTTGTGTCTTCAGTGAGGTAAGGATGGATGTCGTTAATATATATCAGATAGAGTAGAGGACTGAGCACAGATCCCTGAGGTACACCAGCCCATGTTCTTCGGTCCTTGGAAATTTCTCCATTGACCCGAACCTTTATCCTTCTTCCCCTTAAGAAATCTGCAATCCAGATTATGGTTTTTCCTCTTACTCCGATGCTGTGCAGCCTTTCAAATAATTTCTCCCTCTACACTCGATTGAAGCTGAGGTCATATCCAGGAATACGGCCGTTGTCTTCTTTGGCGGTTTTTCCTGGAAAGAATCTATTATTGATTGGCAGAAGTAGAAAGGTTGATCAGGTGTACAGTGTCTGGATCTATAGTCAGTTTGGTAGAAGTTTATTTTATTATTGTTAGTGAGCCAGACTATGAGCCTAGAGTGGATAATTCGTTCTGTTATTTTACAAAGTATGCTGATGAGAGCAATTGGCCGATAGTTCTTGGATTCCTTGGCATCTTTATTTGGTTTCAGTATTGGCACTATAATTGATATCTTCCAATTTTTTGGTAGTTTACCAGTTTGCCATGAAATGTTCAGTATTCGTAGGAGTTGATTTTTTGCTTTGTCTCCAAAGTGTTTAATCATTTGACCAAAGATTAGATCATCTCCTGGTGACCTCTTGGATCTAACTTTTCTATTGATGAGTTTAGTTCATTCAGTGTGAAGTCTCTCGAAAAAATATCATGTTGATGGCAGTTTCTTGCTTGTTTAACTAACTTGTTTATATTATTTTTAAGAGTCCTTTCTTCATTCGTGTAGTTGAGTCTGTAAGTGCTTGAAAGATATTCAGCAATTATGTCAGCCATCTGTTTGCTCGTTCTCGCTGTTCTATTCATATCGGTTTGAGTATTGAAGGATTGGCGTTGGTTTTGATTGTTTTCTAACACTCTAATCATATTCCAGTGTTGGCTGTCCTTTCTTGGATCCATTTTTTTCGCCGAATTCTGCCATTTTTCTTGTTTGCATATCCAAATTTCTTGTTATATTTTGTGAATAATATCAATGAGTTCCTTTCTGTTTTCTTCTGTTCTCTTTGTTTTAAGAAGTTCATTGATATTGTTTCTCTCTCTGCAATCATTGCCTCGATGTTGTGGCCCTTCCAGTAAGATATCCACAGGTCTTTACGTCTCCTTCTAGGTATCGATGCTTTTGCAGCTTTGGATATGTTCGAAGAGAATTTTTCCAAGTTTTTGTCAAGCGTTCTGAAATTCAATTCTTCGTTGCACAGTTCTTCAAGCTTTTCTGTGAATTTTTTCAAGTCGGCTTTCCTAAAGTTCCATGTTCTTTTATTCTGTTGGACATTCTCAATTTTGAAGTTTAGGGTTGTTAAAATTGTTCTGTGGTCACTGATTTAACCTCTCTGGTTTTTCCATTGTGTTGTGGGTGCGCGATGTTGAAATTTATCGCTGTGATGTCTATTGCGGATTCTGTGCCTGTGGACTTGGATATATAGGTGTTCTCTCCGTTATTTAATGGTGTAAGGTCGAGGCCGGTTAGCATGTCCTCAACCTGCTGACCTTTGTTATCTTGGACAGGTGGTCCCCAAGTTGAACTTTTGGCGTTAAAATCGTCGAGTATGATTTGATATCCGAAGACGCTTCACTTAATGTCTCTATTGTGTGTACCCATACAAAATTCAAAGATTTCACGAGCTGAAAGTTGGCGATTTTGAGATGCGTCAAGAATTCGCTGCATGGGTTTTCCGGCAAATTGATATTGATGAAAACTGGCTGTCGAATGTTCTGTGGACAGATGATGCTCACTTTTATATAAAGGGGGAATTTAACATTCAAAACAGCCGCATTTGGGTAACAGAAAACCCTAGGAATTTTACAGAAATGCCACTTTATCAGCCCAGAGTTACAGTTTTGTGTGGGTTCACATCTTCTTTTATTATTGGGCCATTTTCCTTTGAAAAAATCAAAGGAAGAACTTTTAAGCCCGTTTTTGTAACTGGGGAACGTTAATTTCAACTTTTAGGAGAAAAGGGTTTTGCATATCGCAGGGCAGACAAGTACTAAACGAAATAACATTCATCAAAGATGGAGGACCTCCTCATATCTCCCGAGGTGCCAAACAATTGCTGAAGGATACGTTCGGTGAAAATCGTGTGATAAGTCGCCACTTTATATACCAGTCGCCTCCAAGATCACCAGACTTGACACCTTGCGATTTTTGGTTATGGGGGTACATTAAATCGTGTGTTTATCGATGCCGGCCTACCACATTGGCCATGTTGAAGGCTTCTATCAGATGGCACGTTTTATAAATTTCAACTATTTAATTGTGACCATTCTGTCATCTATCGTCTGCAGGCGGTGTTTGAGAATGAAGGGCGCCACATTGAGCAAGGATTGTGACCTAATCCAGGAGAGAAGGCAGTTACCTCATGTGTTATATTTTGCAGCTCTTTGTTTTGGGTTATGGGAATAATAAATGCTGTCCTCACATCTTGACTCTTTTTTTTTTCTGTGAACAGTAATTTTTTTGTTAATCATTTGCCCACATCTTATATTATGTCGTGCAGGCCAAAGTGTTATAACTTCTCGAATAACACTGGTATACACAATTTTAACCCTTATGTTTAGTTTATCGCTTTTCGCCAATTAGAAAAAATAGCATAAGGAATATTCTCTGTATCCCCCCCAACTTTAGAAATTTTGCGCAAAAAAATAATACAAAATGATTTTGCTACCACGTTTTTCAACGCAAAAGGTCGATTTAAAAATGATTTTTTTTTTAGGGGATACATTTTCAAAATTATGTACAGTAAATAAATAATGATAACATTTGACAAACCCATAGGCTATTTGGAATAAAGTACGACAAATATATTTTGTCACTCCCCTCTATATTTCATCTTTGTATCATGACAAATATCCAGTTAAATAGTAAAGTGTCGCCAATTAGTCAAGAAACTATACATTCCTTATAGCACGAAATCCTTTTAGTAGTGCCATCATTGATATCAGTATTGATATCAGTAATTATTTTCAAACATTCATTCTATTTCACAAAACTCCATCTAAAATATAAATATTTTTTGCTACATGTTTTAATTTGCATATACCTATTTTACATATCTCAGATTGTATTTAAAAATCGTTAACCATTTCTTCTAACTTTTGGCGTAATGGTGTTTTATTAATTTATCATTTGATATTATTTGGGTTCTTTCCTGGTATTCAAAAAGGAAAAATACGTGTCGTTCAGTTATATTTTTCAATTTATCAAACAATTTGGCCGCTTAATAGCTGATTCTGGTAGAGCGCCATCTAGCGAATAAAGTTGTAACTAAAATCAATTTCGAAATTTTCATTATTTGCCATAAAAAATCCCATTGCATCCTGAACACAATGGTGTTTACCGCATTGCTCTAGCGCAAATATTCGCGGAGTTATTAATTTTTAAAGTTGTGCGGGACTTTTGGATCACCCTGTAGAACTATAATAGATATATTCATATAATAGTATATGTACATATGTTATAGATATTCTCCTGCTCTCCTTTTTTATAAATTCCTGTAAGTTATGGGAGAGTGTAGTAATACACTGAACTCAACAAAATATTATATGTATTATATGTATGAGGCACTTCTCACTTTAAATATGTATTAAAACATTACAAACAGATTGACGTTTTGTCTGAATTTTCCAAAACTGGAGTTGCAGTTTTATTACCACATTTACATTATGTACTGAGGTAATAAACAAAAATACATTGTTTTAATTCATATTTAAAGGGAGAGGTGCCTTTATGGTACATGAATATCATCCTTTCATAACTTTACATATACACGAAACTATATAGATAGAGGGAGCCTATATATACCGTTATATGTATATATAGACAGAAAGATATATGCATATAAGTAAGGTAGAGATAGGTAGCTGTTGAAATCAGTTAGCAATAACCCCTGGTGATGTAAATTGACATCTTGTCACGTTCCAGTCGCCACGTGAAGTACAAGAAATTTTACTTGTTGCAACCAGGAGAGACGCCACTTAACCCATCTTTAAAAAGGTCTATATAACCATTTAGCAATAAAGACATCACAGTCTATCAACTTCAGCTTGCAATCACCTGAGTTGAGATAAGCAGTTGCGATATTGGGGAAGACAAGTGAGGAAGAGATCTTATTGCTGGCGGCTATAGCGTCGCTCTTTCGTAAGTTTTTATCTCTTTCGCAGCAATAAAAATGTTCACGTAGTTCAAACGATCTTGAAGAAGTCAATCTTATTTAAAATGGTCAGGTTGGAGATTACTCTGGCAACTCTGCGGAAAGAATTTACCATCAGAAAGACATACCATCCTTAATCTACAGTTCAATACTTGTAAAAATTTGTCCTAGAGGTTTACAATGGTACAATACATACATGGTACAATATGCAAATATGTAGCATACACAATATTGTAATCGATGGTCATTATGCACCCAATTCACACTAATGCCGGTGAAGAAGCTCGCTGTTAAATAGGCCCTAAATACTCCAGGGTGTTATGTAGATAAGGTAGGTATTTAGTTACATAGCTGGGATCAAGCAAGAATTAATCAAACCCCAGCGCTGTCAGGCAGTATTAGAGGAATCTATGCAAATTGGCAGAACAAGATGTTGATAAGTTATTGTTATCATCCGGTCAGAGAGGTGTGAATCAATGTTGCCGGATGTATTTTCTCTATTTACATATATACATTTGTTATCCTATTTGAATATCGGTTGGATGCCAACAGGTGATTGGTTTCCCATTGTCACGTGACACGCTAACCATAACAATTGATTATAATAATTATATTTATATATATATTATGTGTTTTTTTCCGTTATTTTTTTATAAATTTTCTTCTATAAAATATTATAGGACCTTTTTTATTGCATATTAATTATTCATATTTTTCCCTCTTCTATATATTACTTTTTATGCCTTTTTAAAAAATATATAGGAGAGTTAGAAGTGATGAATGATATCAAAAATAAGATAGTATATTTTAAGAATTTGACATGATGAACATTTTTTTTAAAAAGGAAGAATTAGATGTTGGATGAAGGGAGCGATGGTCCCGCCATCTGTCAACCACGAATGGAACTAAAATCCAAATGCTCAGCTTATTCCTTTTTTTTTTTTTAGAAAGTTCAATAAAATTCGGTTTCGGTGTGATTGGCCCTCATTTGTATATATTAAGTTTTTTTTTTTTTTTTTTTACTTTTTACAAAAATATGGATTAGTATAGCTAATAATGGTAAATATGACATCAAAACAATAAAATTGTTTTATATATTTAACATAAAATAGCAATGAAAGATCACATGTAAAAACGTCTAGTCTTTCCTAAATATAATACAATACGCTTCGTTTGTATCTAGAGAGATAGAGATTTCTATAACTTTCTTTGTATTCCTCCTATTGAACTTTATTGAACCTAGCTTGCCTCGGTGCTATAGGGTATAATTGATGTTATATTAAAAAGCTATATTGTCAAAAGCAAACTGTATTATTACTTTTACTGAGAGTTCATCATTTAGATTATAGCTCTAAAAGAAACAATATGTAAAAAGGGGGAAAATATATTTCTGTAGTGTACTACTGTTGATTGCCATATGGTGTCGTGACAATAATACTTATTTACATATCTTCATTTACATATTATTATTTACATATTATATTTACATATCTTCATTGTTTATATAAATAAATCCTTCCATCTAACAAGGCCTAAAGTTAAGAGAGACGGAGGTATATAATGACCAAGTTGATAATCCAGCACAGATATCTTGCTTAGAGTGAAGAAGAGCAAAGTATTATTTGCATATATAATGGTCTCACACTTTAAAGTTGCAGTTCGGGACAATTGTTTCAGCCACAATAACAAAAAGCAAGAGTCTTCCCATTTGGCTATAATTGGAGATATGCAAATCTGAAAGGAAGTTGTTAGAGTGAACACTGGTAGTTGTTCGAGGGGGGGATCCGCTAGTGGGTGACTGTGCAGCACTGAAGGTATGCAAATTGAGACAATGTGTCACAGAAAGCAGCCAACCACCTTATGACACACGTCTCTTGTTTACATTGCTGAGCGTGTTTTGTTATCTCTATTTATAGTGGCGGTGAACCTTTGTGGCATCACGTAACAACCCATATGTAAAGCCTAATATGTAAATATATGTGAGATATTGTAGGTTTTTCATTTGAATAAAAACAATAGGACTTAGCAAAAAAATTGACACTATAATAGATGAGATTGTAGATCTTAATCCATTCATAAAAAAGGTGGAAAATGTATAAAGTATTTATAGGTATATTTAAATACATAATAAATCAAAATTAATATATTTAAAATGTATATTTTCAATTTAAAAAACAATTAGATGATTGTTATTAGAAAATTGGAGAATTTGTCTAAATATAGTAATTTATAAATTCTGTTTTTTTTTAATTCAAATTGTTTCTATTAGTGATTTGGTTTGGAAAAAAAAAAAAGAGTAATCAAAAGAATGTTATCAATAATTATTTGTGTGAGGTTAATTCTAAATGTTTTTTTTTTTATTTATAAATTATAGTTCATGTATATATATAATCATATAAATAAATGCGTAAAAAAAATAATGTGTTTGATACGTATAAGGTTTTGAATCCATTTTACCAAGATTTTTTTCAATCCCATTTTATAGAATGGGTGTATTTTAATCCTCGACATGGAATAACTACATACATAACGTGGCGGACAAAGGAGATATACAAATAAGTCGACGACTTACTTGGAATTGTGTAGCAGACGCCGCGCGCAACAAACCAAACGACACTGGCAGTGTGGCCGGACGAGAAGGAAAGTTCGGCACCACCGCCCTCCAATGACGTAATCCGTCAGATTTCGCCTTCTCGTCGGGCAACTTTGGAACGCTTTCGTTTGGTGCGCTTTTGAAAAGTTCGTCTGCTTTATTTTCACCCCCCCATCGTGTTTGATAGATTTTCAAAAATATATATTCAAAATGATAATAATTGTCATACGAGATAGTACGCTTCTAAGTTAATCAATTTGTATAAGTTTTTTATACAATATAAAAATCATTATTTAACCGCTAATTAAAGGGTTTATATAGTTACCTAGCTTAAAGAATATTATTATTCCATCCTGTATATATACATATATTAACTTCCATAAAAATGCTGTAAAAAAGAAAGACTTAACCGAACATCTAAACATACCAAAAATTTCTGTTTGATGAGGAGGATAGAGCCAATATCCTATTATTTGTTTGGGCAGGTACGATAAGCCAACCCCCCCCCACACCGATAAAACGGTGTTTACCTTACAACTCTGAACACTCGGGTTTTCCTGGAAAATCTCTTAAAGATTTCTTGAAAAAAGCCATGGTCCACCTGTGCTGTGTGAGCAGAAGAACTTAAATTGACTTGTTCCATTATATGTATGTTCCATATGTAAATGCCTGTTTTCTTTCCTCTTTTCGCTCTCCACTTCTTCCATCCATATTTCCAAATCCATATTCTTATTTTCCATAGGATTATTCAAATAATAATCTGTATATATTTACCATGTGTATATAATCTTTCTCCATTTTTACCCCTTTGTATATTTCCCACTTTCATGGGTTTCTCCGTCTTGTAACCCCAAGGAGAATCCTCTGTAAGACCTGTGTGTCTTAATAAAGGCTTTTGTGTGTGTACTCGTATATACTATATATACACACACACAAAAACCTTTATTAAGACACACAGGTCTTACAGAGGATTCTCCTTGGGGTTACAAGACGGAGAAACCTATGAATACTCGTATATACTATATATTTTACATATAGTCCCTATATATATATATATATAATCGATTGAATATTCTGCCTATATTTGTCATTTATTTCCCTTACTTGTTCTACCTCTTTAAAACATTGCTAAAAATATTAAAATCATTTATTTTCTCTTTCATATATATTTTTATGAAAAAAAAAAAAAGGCATCTCCTTATCGTGCAACTGAAAGTTGCTGATGGCTTGCGCCATCTATCGGAATAAATATAAACTATTCTCGTTGATTTTTAATTATGCAACTTTCAGTTTCACGATAAGGAGACGCCTTTTTTTCATAATTATGCACCTTATCCCAGTACAATATCACATTTGTACTATTTTATATATTTTTTTATATTAATATAATTATATAAATTTAAATAATTTATGGGGATCTATATATATATGTATAAAAAGGAGAGCAGAAGTATATCTACAACTTCTATGTAAATATTATATCAAACTTATTATGATTATATATATATATATCTTATATATAAAAAGAGAGATTTTCTGCTTGAATTTAGATCATGTTGAGGATTATGCCATTGAGTTATTTGCTGGTTCTTTTTAGTACTAAATGGTATTGGTGATGCAGTCGTGGCAAGAATCTTGAAAGTAAAATAATAAAAATAGTAAAGATTAGAAATTGCTTTAATTGAGCTTATAAGATTTATAAAAAACATAATTTGATAAAAATACTGCCTGGCTTAAGGCGAGTAGAATAAAAAAGAAAAGCTTATTTACATAATGTACAAAAGTTTTGAGCCGGCCAACGGGGAAAAACAACAACGAGTTTTTATATGCAAAGTGTGACCTCTGGCGGTCGATTTAACAGAGTATTTGAATCGATGAAATATAACCCCAAATAAAATAATACTTTAATATAACATAATTTTAAATAAAATATTTTAATATAACATATATACTCCCCCTTATGTACATATTTCCCACATAACTTTGTAAATTCGAATTTCTTTTTCCCTCTTTTTTCCCACTCATTGGTGTATATCTTCCATGAGAATCTGTGCATAAGACTAAAGGTATTAAAATTAGAAACTATTTTAGACGCGTAAGATTCTTTTTGAAATTAAACAATTTATACTGCCCTTACCGCAATATGGAAAAATTAATGGAAGGGCCTGGCTCATCAGTGGTAAACCCTCCCAGCCGTTTCGCCAGTTTAATCCACCATACCGCTGTTATATTGCATTTTTCGATCTTCCTTTTATAGTGATACTGATTCTATACTCTTGGAATGGGTATTTTAGATGAACTATGGACATAAGCTTTAAGGACAGTAGAATTAAAGGTATTAATAAAGGTATTGTTGCTTTCATATTTTCAATATATAAAATATTGATATATTCAATTATTCAACATATAATATATTAAATACTATCAAAAGAAAAACTGAATTTTATAAAATAAAATTTAGTCAATACGTAAAAAGAAATTCGTTTTTATAATGATGTACACACGCTTTTACAAAATAATAAACTATGGAAGCGCGTATTTTTGATAAATAAACAATTCCTACTTTCTCTTATTGCAATGAAAAAAAAAAAGATTAAAGGAAGGGCCTGGCTCATCAGTTATGAATCCTCCCAGCGGTTTGGCCAGTTTAATATACCAGACCGCTCTATTATTGTATTGGACTGTTCTTTGATCAAACATGGAAATTTTGTCTTCCATCTTAAGAAAATTGTACTCCGGACCAGCTGCATGATTCTCTGTCTCACTAATGCCATCCAGGGAAAATTTGGTCTGTCATTTGTGGCTGGAAACTGCATTTTCAAACCAGTGGCGGTCTTCCTCTATGTGGTCTCTGCCTGGGGCAGTCGCGCTTCTTTTATAGAAGACATCGGTCAGCTGCTGAGTCTGCAGTACCTCTTCGCGCGCCGCACGTTACGAGGTGGCCCCTGCACTCCCACTATCTCAGCCATTTCTCTATAACTGGGAGCCCTCCGCTTGATATCATAATCAAAGCGCCAATGACCTATCTCAAGGCGGCTAAGGAGGGCCAGTTCGGCCTGGTCCAGCTGCTCTTCCATATCCCCCCTTCCGACGCACAATTACTTTCAGTCTAGAATATGACAAAGTCACTTCCCCTGTTATACATACTGATGGATCGAAATCCGAGACAGGAGTTGGTGCCGCAATCATCCTTCCTTCACAAGACTAACCAACTCTTCTCAGACTCCATCCGGATTGTTCAGCTTTCCAAGCCGAACTGCTTGCCATTCTTTAGGCAACTCGCCTCGCGGAAAGTATGCCAGCCAACCCAGGAGTCACTATAGCATCTGACTGCAGATCTGCACTGGCCGCTATATGTACTCCTGGTCCAGCCCAAACGGCTCTAATTGCCGAGATAATTCTAGCGCTAGACCAAGCACCTCAAGTCAGCTTCTGCCTTAAAGGGCCACAGTGGAGTTGTAGGCAATGTACTGGCTGACCAGGCAGCAAAGACTGCAGCAATCTCTAACCTGGAACAATCCTACTCCATCCTTCCCCAAAGCCCGCAGCCGTGGCCACTCATCTGCTATGGAAGCTTGGACCTTAGTCTACTGCCAAAATTACCCAAAAAGAAGACTCAACAGATTCGCGTTCACACCACAATCCGCCTTAGGACATTCCTGTCCAAGATATGTCTTAGAATGGCCCCACTACCATCCTTACTGGTCACGTTCTTTCAGATCTCAGGCATCCAAAATGTCCCCACTGACGGGAAGAACCACAAACAGTAGATCAGCTCCTCTTCTTTTGTCCAGCTTTTATGCTACACAGGCTTACAGACAGCTCTCGGACAAGACTTCAGTCCTACAGCCCTTTTTCCTTACTCGGCCTGGTTCACCACAGCTCTCCCCAGGACCAGAACTTTCTTCTATACTCTGTACCTAAACAGCCCGGGGTAGTTGTCGATTTACGCTCCTTAAACCCGGATTACCTCTTTATATTTCTTTCTCTCTGCTAATTTTATATTTAACAAAGATATTACGATGCACTAGCGCGCCATCTGTTATCAAATTACGAAACTATTTTAAACGCGTAATATATTTTTTTAAATAAAACAATTTTTCCATTGCAGTAAGGGCAGTAGAAATTGTTTTATTTTAAAAAGAATATTACGCGTCTAAAATAGTTTCGTAATTTAACAAAGGGTTTCCTTATATCCTGTGAGAGTGGCATATTTGACCAGGGACTATCTCTACGGGCGACTACTTTTTTAAAGCCAACAATAACCAGACATAACTCCCTCCAGAAGAGACCATAAGTATATAGAGCGGTTCCTTAAGAAAAGTTCTATTCTTGTCTACATTATAGAATACAGAAACTTACAAATAAATCTGTGGGGAATATGTTGTGATAATCTTCCTCATTCAATACTTCTGTTTGAAGATGGTAACAACACTGTTACTGAAACGTCATACCCTATTTATTTGGATTTAGTCTTATTACCTTGTGTTTATATAATCTATAATCCAAATTGTACCTTATCGTATTTGTGGCGTTTATATAGAGGAATATATTATTTAAAACAAACATATCAAGAATTAAAATGTAAATAATATGAAGAAAGTACAGCCTGACACGCGCAGTGAGGACCAAACCTCCGAAACGCGTACACGGTTTTATCTTTTTCATACTTATCAAGAACATATTTTGAAGCTAATATTCTAAACTAAAAATATAATAAAAAGATAAACTTTAAAAATGAATATTTACAATTTACAACTATTTTATTATTATTATTTTTTTTATAAATATCAGCGTTTGTTTTTAACATTTATTCAGATAGATGGTGCAAGCCATCATCAGCAATGTTCAATTACAATATCAGGAGTTGGTATTGTCTTAATATATTCACCTATTTATTTTTTAAAGTTATGTGCGTTGTTTTATTTATATAATTTATCTGTATTTGCATATTTTCGTAGTTAACGGTGATAAATATAGAGATACGAAAGCTGTCAATAAAAGTACAAAACTGAAAGAAATTAAAGAGAGAGAGAGGAAATGTTCAGTTTTCTCCACCAGCTGTCCTTGGCGATGATAAAACATGATGGACGGCTTTAAAAAAAGGAGAAAACTAATCAATGAATCTATTGTGAAAGAAAGATGTCAAAAATTAAAACCATTTTTTCCTTGGATGGGAAGGCTCATCAGGATCGCAGTTTTGATTTATTCCAAGTCATAACCTCCCAGTTTTCAATAATATCCGATGAGTACATTATTTATAAAATTTCCTTTTTACATATCTCATCCGATATATTAGATTTTGCTTGTAGAACGCCATCTATCGGACATTTTTATAATTATGATTAAAGTTTAGAATAAAAAGCGCTCTCTGAAAGATATAGCCAAAATTTAAAAATGGTGCCAAATATATCTCCAATAATCAGATATACGCCTTCCCTTATTTGCATATACACCATTTAACTTATTTACATATTGAAGAAGAGTTGGGTAGAAGCAGTAAGGAGAGGTGAATCATACTTCACGCCCGGCTGGCTGTGGAGACCGGTCCGTCGACTTGGAGGTCACCAGTTCAGATCTCAGTACGTTGTCCTCTCTCTCTCTGTACTTACTTACATACATACTGGCAGACTGTGCTTGCACGCCGACAAGTCCAACACTGAGTGCAAGGAGGCTGGCTCTATGACATCTTGTGTGCTTCCAACCACTATTAGTTGACAAGAGCTCTGTGGTTTGAAGGTGGTTTACTTACATAGAGCTGTGTCAGGCCAATATGCAAAAGAGAAAGTATATCTTGACAATTTGCCAAAGAGGTGTTCAGCTGGCAAAGTGGCTGGGCCATATGTATGGCTAAAATATAGATGGAAATTTTGCCGGGAGGAAATTGATCTAAATTTCCAGCAAAATTTCCATCTATATTTTAGCCATAGATATGGCCCAGCCACTTTGCCAGCTGAACACCTCTTTGGCAAATTGTCAAGATTTCATTAGGTCCCGTGTGGATCTCATGGAATAAAGTCCGCCCTAGACTGACGAGGGCTATTAGCCCGAAACCATGGTCTCTAGGTGGACGCTTTTCAGTTTGCCAAAGCTGGTGTTGTGGCTTTGTCACCGACCCGAGGCCGCTAGTTTGCGGCGACGGTCAATAGATGGCGTCTGGTTTTAGACGTCTATTTTGACGGGAGAGGCGATCCTTGTCTCTTTAGATAAATTTCCTCCCGGCAAAATTTCCATCTATATATATATATGTGTGGTAGATAAATACATAGATGTCAAACATTCACACCGTACTGATGGCTATAATATATGGCCACAATCTAACCCCACCAGTCACGTGCCAAACAGGGCTCTTAGTGAAAAATCCATTCTATTTCTACATATGTACCAAAAGAGGAATTTTTGTTATATGCATATATGTGAGATTTAATCCACCAGACCGCATAACCGATGGGAGGGTTCACCACTGATGATCCAAGCCCTCCCAATATTTTTTCATCCTAGTAAGGGCAGTAGAAGTTTGATTTATTTGTGCAAAGAAACATTCACGTCTTTGTATGCTTTGTATTTTATACCTAACTTGTCCTTATTGTTTGCGGAAGAACATTGATCGATGCAAATATTTAAATGTAATTCTACTGTCCTAAAAGCTTATGTCCATAGATTGATTAAATTCCATTTCTAAGATTCCACCCTTCAGAGTAGCATATAAAAACAGAATGATCCAATACAGTATTAGAGCTCTAGAGAAGTGGTCTGGTAGATTAAATTGGCGAAACCGCTGAGAGGGTTCACCACTGATGAGCCAAGCCCTCCCAATATGTTTCATCGCAGTGGGGACAGTAGAAGTTTGATTTATTTGTGAAAAGAACATTCGCGTCTTAATGTCTTCATTCGTTATATATAGATGGCGCGTTATTGCTTTGTATTAATATATAATAATGCCAAACTATTATATGCTGGCAGAAATTTATATCCGTTCATTCTGAACTCTTATTTCAATATATAAACGGATACTTGTCAATTTCAAATACCCAAAGAGTACAGGCCAAAGAGAACGTAGGATCTCAATAAATAGTTCGAATTGCCACGCACAGAACAACTATGCAATTTTTTATCAAGCTGTTGAGTGAAATATCCCATTTTGACGGCGTGGTTAGTGAACTAAATTTAGATAGGCAAATCTGAGTAAATGGATATGCAATTAAGGTAAGAGAGATATATGCAACTAAGGTAAATAAGGCAAACGAGAAATATGCAACTAATAAGGGAGATGTGTGACTAAGGTGAAGGAGATATGTAACTAGGGTAAAGTAGATATGTGACTAAGGTAGAGGAGAGGTATGTAACTAATGCAAAGGAGATATGTAACTAAGGTAAGGAAGGGATATGCAACTGAGGTACGGAAGTAATATGTAAATAAGTTAAAGGAGAAATATGCAACTAAGGCAGGGAGGATATGTAAATAAGGGAAAGAAGAAATGTAACTAAGGTAAGGGAGGGATATGTAAATAAGGTGAAGGAGGGATATGTAAACAAGGTAAGGGAGGAGTAACGTAACCAAGGTAAGATATGTAACTAAGGTAAGGAAGGGCTACACGTAACCAAGGTAAGGGAGGGAGAACTGTGTAGGTGTGTGGCCAAACAACGGATGTTGTTTACTGAGCGTGAACAAAGAACAACCGAATGTCAACAAAGCTCTCTAGTCTGGGAGCGTTACAGAAATTCTCTCTCTAAAAAAAAAAAATCGGCGATTTTAGATATTTACAGAAATTTGTGGACGAGTTTAACGTCGGAATTTGCGTGAGAATTTTCTATTTTCAGAGTCTGGTAGCATCTAACCTTCCCCAGGTCTCTATTCAGCTGGGTTGAAAAGATGACCGCGTTCCACCGGCGTTCTCAAAAACAACACAACAAACATCATTTCGGTGATGTATAACAATGATACGGGGGCACCGCTCAAGTTCATTACAACGATAAACATCAAATTCCCTGAAAAAAACTAATTAAGAATCCTTTACGAAAAAAAGGAAACATTAAAAGTTGAACAAATTTACATTCCCTGGCCAACTTTACCTGTAGAGATGAAACAAAACATTCGGCCTCCTACACTTTCCTTCTAGGGATTTTCCATGGGAACGCAGCTATGCAAATGTATACATAGATGCATATGGGCCAGGTGGGGAACAATGAACTGACTTAACCCCAAAAGTGTCATATTATAAATATGTATTTTACACACCTTCTTGTCTAGATTATATGTCGCAAGTTGTGGCGGTCACATATGCAATTAGGACTAGTGCATAGTTTTGTTTACGCCAACTCTGGACTGGTTTAATTCCAGGCTTTCTAGGAGCGCGCGCCTTTCAAAGCAACTTCCTCTCGTCCAAGGGACTTTAGCACACATTGGTGCTACCTACTTGAAACGTCACACAACACTTTTAATCTTATGAATATGGAAGTATATAAGACTGATCAACCTGGTAATGTAAGATTTTACTGACTGACTTGTCGGCGACCCACTATCATTATTAAAACTCAACTTACAACTCTGATTTTCTCTCCTATGAAGGATTCTATTTAGAACATTGCAACTCCCTCATATAAAACACGTCCATAGGGTTATCTGCAAGTATCCTGCACACATTCCTCTAGTGTGTGTACTCCTAGGATCTGTGGACACAAATTCTCCCTCAGGGAACGAAGTTCCATTGCCCGCAGCTGACCATCGTACAGGTTTACAGATAATTTTGACCAACACTTCAAAGATTGAATCTCTAGTTAAACCTGTAATTACCTCCCTGAGAAAGATTCCTGTAGTTCTCTCGAAAGCTCACGTTTTTTTTAACAAGACATAAATACATAAATAAATAAACATTTGCTGTACATGAGTCCCATTCTACTAACCTGAACACAATACCTAATAGCTAGGAATGAAAATATAAGAAATTATCAGAATGACACGGCTTCGCCCGGGTTCTATTGTAAATTAAATTATTACCAGCAGTAGCATGTGTGATAGTGATGATAAAAACTCATTACTATATGATCATGATCGTTTCTGACACCAAAATTATGCCCAATTAGTTCACTATAAGGCTAATTGTCATAGGGTTTGAATCATATTTACACTCATGGACACAAGACTTAAGGAAGAAGAAAGTCTTTGATGTCGTTGGTCGTATGTATATATATATTTTAAGTAAATAGAGGCAATTTTGTTCACACTTGGTTATCTCGTATGTCTTCAATAAAGGTCACTGTAATATATTTCAGAGTTATTGTCTGAATCCCGATATACATGCTAAAAGGGACAACTTCCTTAAGTTTTGTCCATGAGTGGATATTCTATATGTGAAAATAAATCTCCATCTAACTATATGTAAAATTTACACACAACCCTCCGTGTTTATATTACACCAGGATCCCCACCAGGAGTTTATAATTGAGGGAGTTTTCATCGGGGGGAATGATATCATAACTTTATTACATCTTTCACTGCTATTTTATTTTAATCCTCTAAAATTGGATATAACGACATCTATGCATTATAATTGAGGCTATTTAACGCCATTTGTTTATCTTATTAAAAACAAATATTACTGCCTTTAAAAATATTGGGAGAACCTGGCTCATCAGTGGTGAAATCCTCCCAGTGGTTTCGCCAGTTTAACATTTGATAACGACATATCCGGGGGAAAACTTCGCGACCCACCACACTTGAGAAAATACTCAGACAAGAGAATAACATGGACCTATTTCATTTGGCTTTTCATCCTATTTGCATAAGCATATCCTGCATATGCAAATTGTTTTTCCAATGAAAACACCAAAACGCGAATGTTTCTTTTCATAAATAAATTTCACCACTGATGAGTCAAGCCCTCCCAATATATTTTTTCATCGCAGTAAGGACAGTAGAAGTTTGATTTATTTGTGAAAAGAAACATTCGCGTTTTGGTGTTTTCGTTTGTATTATATAGATGGCGCGTTATTGCTTTGTATTAAATTGATTTTAATTTGCATAACTTTCTTCAAGAAGATTTGATTCGTTGCGAGGAATGCAACGTGTGTGTGCGGGAGATCCACAAGTTGAGAGGGAAATGACGTAACGTGGACATAATCGGGACAACCAATCAAGATGATGATGTAGGGGGGAAGCTGTAAAGGTCAGGGGAATAAATTGATGGATTGATGGGAGAGTTGGTTGATTGAAGCAATAAATATATTGGGGGGAGGAGAGCCACAAGGTTTCCTCGATTGCTTCGAAAGATAAGTGAAATCGGAACTAATTGGTCTCTAGACGTGTGTAGACGACACGTGGCCTACAACATATGCAGACAATTTTTTTTAGCCAATTAAAATAATTTTATTGACATCTTGTCAATACATTCAAAGTGCACAGTCTGTACCATTTAAAAGAAGATAATATGCATTATATAAAACCATGTACAATGAATATGGCGCCTCTGCCAGCGCTGCAGACTTTGGTGGATACAACATATGTAGATACGTGGCGTACTTACTGGACAACAATATACAGCACACTAGCCTGGTACCATATTTTTAGACATGATATGTACTTACAGTACCAGCAAGTATCATAGCCTTCTACCCACAATTGTAACCTCTACATGATGTAGCAATACATAGCCCTGGTCTTATCCTCAGTATTTCTGGTCATGTAGGTAGTGACGACTTTTGTTGTAAGTGCACCTCATGTCTACATATGTAGAACTCAATTCGACTTTTGCATTTAGAATTGTGCCATAATTCCGTTTAGTTATTGCACATACTGATATGTAAATAATGGACATATGTAAATAACGTGTATATGTGTAAGGTGTAAATGTGAAAACGTTTATATGTACATAAAGTATCTATGTAACTATATATAAGGAAGTATATATGTAAATAAGGAGCATATGTATATATAAGTTGGATATGTAAATAGAATAGATATGCCCATAAACAATATATGTGTAAATAAGGTGTATGTGTAAATAAAGATGTTTTGAGCACCCTATAAAGTGCCGTGTAGTTGAGTCTGCCAAGCACGGTCACGTGAGGTTTCCCAACGTCAGCGAGGCGTGAAGTCCGAACAGCTGTTGCTGAGGTCACGACGCGCCCCCTAACGCCATAAATTAAAACCAAAAACCAACAACGCACGTTTCATTAGCTCACACCGACTTACATAACGCGCACTTGAGACAGCACTTGAACAAATTTGCATACTGACATAGCCGCATACTGGCAAGTTGCATAGAGTCCTTCCCTCCCTCCCTCCACCCCTACTGGCACCTTTGTACCAGTTTGACAAATAACACAGAGCAAGGATTTCAATAGAGAAACGGAACAACATTACACGCCATTGTTCAGATTGGCTGCCCAATTCGTGGGCAGGGAAACGGGCTCAAGGCCTACTGTATTGCTATAGCATTATATCGCTACCGATTTTCATAAATCTCGTCTCCTTACAATTTCATAGAAACCCCGAGATCCATAAAAAGAACACAATTAGAACAGTAACAGCTATAAACCGACGCCCTAACTACTTGAGCCAAGTAACAAGGGGATGCAACGTATTGTTAATATTACAATATGTAAATACATGCTGAAAGAAGTTACAAATTTTCCGAAGCGCACATATCGCCATGATGGTATTCGTGTACCAAAAGAGGCACCGCTCCCTTTAAATATGAATTAGAGCATTCTTTATCACGGCCTTTGAGTTTTTTTACTGGGTGATAAACATAATACATTGTTTCTGTGAAAAATAGACACTTCAGCCAGTTAAGAGTTTTTATGTGAAAATAAAAAAAAACTCTAACTGGCCGAAGTGTCTATTTTTTACAGAAATAGGAATGCCGGCCAGGCAGCCTCTATCTTCAGGATAATGCATTGTTTTAAAGAATAATTCAATAAATACGTGTGTCTCTTTCTGGTATATATATTATATCAAAATAATTACATAGCTCTATATGTACATGTTTCCCATATAACTATATAAATTTGAATTTATTTCTCCTTCTTTTTGCATTCCACTTTACTGTATATCTCTCAGGAGGACCTACTGTACATAAGACTAACGATGTCTTAATAAAAGTATTATTGATTTCTTGATTTGCATAACAAATCTACAGGTTTGTTCCAACGTAAGGTGTGTGATATGCGCAAGAAAGTAGATTCCCCGGATGACAGCCAAGCTGGGAGGAAATGAACAAAACCGTGGAAAATTGGCATCGACGGACCTTGACGCCCCTGGAAAAACCTGGCTCCAGGTTCCTCTAGCAGTGACCACAATCTCCAACTCATTTGACAACTTTTTTTTTTAATTAGCGTTCAATTTAAAATTCACATTTCTATAGCTCTGGTGTGTGGTCGTATATTTGCATACAAACGCTAAAATAGGGTTATAGAGAACTTCGTTACGTGCTTGTCATTTGAAAAAAAAAAATCCATGCGCTATGTACCTTCTTTCTTATCTCCACTCAATCATATCAGGGTATCAAGCTTGTAAAGTTTGTTGATGGTGTGCTATGTACCTGATATCAACAATTATTTTAAGAACCCTTGAAATTTGTAAAAGTTGTGCAAATATGTGTTAAAAATAACATATTAGAGGTATATAAAACTTTTTCTAACATCCTGAATAACAAAAAAAAAAAGGAAAATTTGGGATGTAAGACAGGACAGTATGCAAATATGTAAATTATAAGTGGTTCCCCCATAGGAGGATCGTCACCCTTGGGGAGGTGGGGTCAGAGTTGAATCCTACCAGGCATGTGGCAGCTGTACATCTCTGTTTGACTCAATGGCCAGGTGTATATGTTCTGTCATTGCAGCCATAGGTTGTTATTCTGGGTAACTAATTTCTTAGGATCCATACCTCTGAATTTCTTGGAAATTTAATCACTTGTTATTCTCAGTATAACTTATTTTTCCAATAAATATCACTTTGTTATTTGCCTTTCATGCTGGTGTCGCGATGACCAGTAGTGAATATGCAACTTGGGTGATATGTAACAGGGACCGCTAACGATGTTCCACAGTGAAGGTTTGTTGTTCCGGGACTTTCTCCCAGACGTAGGTGGGATGTACGAGATGGGCTGCGGATAACTGAGCTCTGCTATAATTGCGGCCCAGTTTTCCGAATTAAGTGGGTCTTCTTCCTGCACCTCTCATCACCCTATTCATCCGTCGCTTTACGTATACAACAGGAGCGCTGGAAACTTGCGTCAACTTGGTCTTTGTTTCCACTGCTCCGCGTAAAATAAGGAAATTACATTGGTATGTAAACGTGAAGGAACAAACAATAAAATAAACAATATTTGATTACAATTACAGTTAAACCTGTCTATAGCGCCCCCTCTTGGGACTCACCAAAATAGGTTGCTATTGAGAGGGGGTGCTATAGACAGGTCACTTTTAATGTAAATCGCATCGTACTACGTATTTAAAATCGGGCGCTATAGAAAGGGAGGCGCTATTTAAGAGGGGAGCTATAAACAGGTTTAACTGTACATAAAATTTATTAAAGAAAATTTGCATATATATTTGCATAACTAATCGCTTGATTTCAACCTATCGATTGACGCTCGCTTTGCACATTTTAAAACGTATACGATAGCTTTTTTATATAAATCATTATATGAAGAGATATTGGTTTTAAACATATTTTTGAAAGCAAATTTTGATAAATTCATTTTACAAAATTATCAATTTAATAAAATCATGGTATTCCTTTACACACTTCTACACATTACCATAAAGGAATGACAATACATCCAGATGACACAAGAACCTATAGGACATGTAACAACTGTCCTGGTGTGGAACTAACACCTACTCACATATTCTCATGTCCAGCAATGGTCGCAGCCTTGCAGTAAATTGACATAGACTCAGAGCAGCAGCTTTACACACCCAAGATAGTGGACATTGCTGCTGCTGTGATATAGATGCATGGAGACATCTGAGGCTCTTCATTGGACACAACAACAACAGAAAATTGACATGGACCCAGCAGATTTACACACCCAAGATAGAGAACATTGCTGTGATAGATATGTATGGAGACATCTGAGGCTCTTCATTGGACACGACAACTACAACAATTTCTACACATTATATATCTCTGAAGACCTGAGGTATGTTGACATAATGTTTATCCAACCTTGTCTTCTGTACAATCCTGTAGATAACTGTAATTATATATATACTATGTAGATTTTTCTTTTTTTTTTCTTCCAAATCCATATTATTATTTTCCATAGGATCATTCAAATAATAATCTGTATATATTTATCATGTGTATATAATATTTTTCCATTTTTACCCCTTTGTATATTTCCCACTTTCATAGGTTTCTCCGTCTTGTAACCCCAAGGAGAATCCTCTGTAAGACCTGTGTGTCTTAATAAAGTTTTTTTTTTGTGTGTGTGTGTGTGTGTATACTATGTAGATAACTGTAGTTATATATTTACTATGTAGATAACTGTAGTTGGTGTTGGAGGACTGTTGGTGACGTCGTTGGTAGGACAGAAGAACGTGTGTAAGCCATCTGAGACCTGACCAATCAACTCCAGTTGTACGGCAACTTACAACGTGAAAATTGTGAGGCATTTTCAACGCTAATTTTTTCATAACAAAATTTAAAAAAAAACTATTGATATCTTTTCATTTTATTTTTTATTTCAATTTAAAGCGCTATGTCCCCTCTTGGGACACTTGCGTTGTCATACATGTATGTCTTTACATTTGTCTATACATATATATATACAATAATTTTAGGCCGTGAATAGAATAGTCATATGGTGTTAACAATGAGAAAGAGAGAGAGAGAGAGAGAAAAAAAAGAACTGTGTACAAAAGAAAGAAGTGTCTGGCAATATGTACAATCAACATAATATAAATTATCAGTTTATTAAAAGATATTTGCTGCTATATAATTTAAAATATAATCTACAAAAGGTATTGAATTTAATATACATTTCTTTACTGGAAATAATTGATATCCAGACCTCGCTGCAAGGCGTAAAAAATATATGAAGGGCGCATGACTCATCAGTGGTCAACCTTGCATATTGGAATATTTTGTTTAGATTTGCATATATTTGAACTCTCGATTCGAATACTTTGTAAATTTAGAAATCAACTGCCAGGATGATTTTCTAAAAATTTAGAATGAGTAGAAATAAATAAAAATTATATAAATACAAATAATTTTTAAGAAAAAGCTTTTACTAAAAATGCACTGAAAAGGAAAAAAATAAATATTTGACCTACTGCTATTAAACAATTAGCTCTATATGGGTAAAAAAAAACGGCAGGGGACGATCATCAAGAGTTTCGAACTTAATATGATTTAATATGAAGCAGCTGATTGGCAGATTTTTATGTTTCACTCAATATTTTACCTCTTCACTCAATATATCCTCCCGCCGCTTTTGACTCATATAAATCTAATCGTTTATTGGCGGAAATTGGAATATTTTTTTCTCATTTTTTAAAAGTTTTTTTATAATATTAAGTGTTGCGTACGCATATTTATCTATTTATAATTTAGCTATTTGAATTTTGAAAAATGTAAATTATCTATTCAGCTACAAAATTGTGAGGACTTATTTGCATACTGTACTAGTAGCAGCTCGAGTGTTCTATGCAACTTGGAGCCATACAGATGGAAGGAAGTAAGCAGCGACAACCCACCAATCAGGACCTCCCACACGCCGACCAATTGGGACATTTATAGAACAGAATGTACCTGCCAAGGTCGTAGGTAAAGGCCATCCACGTAGCTGTGTGTTAGTTTTGTAAAACTTTCCATTTACATATTTACATGTGTCCTAACAAAAAGTTGCATAGATTAGGATAATGTGTATCACACACCAGGATTTAATTCTAGATAGATGGCGCAAGCCATCAGCAACTTTCAGTTGCACGATAAGGAGATGCCTTTTTCTTTTTCATAATTTATGCACCATATCCCAGTACAATATCACTGTATGAAAAAAGTGAAAGTTGTATAAGTTTATGATTTCGCTTTATTTTAAAAATGAATCGATGTTGTGTTCCATTTTGAGCAATAAAATATATAGAACTAAGGTGTAATATTCAATTCAAACATATGGAACTAACATCGATTCATTTAAAAAAAAAAGCAAAATCATAAGCTTATACAACTTTCACTTTTTCATACATTGGTATGACACAATTTATACTATTTTTTCACTATATAGTAGCGCCTATATTAAATGGAACGCTGAGGGAAGTCCTGAAGGGTGAAATAAATGGAAAGGTAAGTCTTATGAAATGAAGAGTTCCATATTGAGAATCCAACGGACCCAAGAGCAGAGAAACTGAAAAAGCGAAGTCAAATTTATTTGTAAATAATTGAATGCATCTATAGAGAGTAATATTTTATTATTTGGTATCAAAAATCAATTTAATTTTGATTTTAACACATATTTACACATTGTACATGCCGTGGTAATATGGCGTGAGTAATGGAAATTAATAGCTATATGTGAAAGTGTGTGTTATATTAAATATGAAATATAATTCCTGTTGGTTTTAGATATATTCTACCTACCGAGAGCTTCCCCCTTCCCTTTTGTTTTCATTATTGTGCTAAAAGTGATACAAGTTTTTAAGATATTTAAATTGAAATATATATAACATAAATTGTCAAAGAGGACTTTCGGAGTATTTTAAAGACATTTCATCGTTTTATAATTATAATGGTGGATTTTAGTTAGGATACGTTATAAGAAGGAATTACTTACTACAGCATGTTATAGAAGATGGGGTGTCTGGAAGAAGTAAAGGAAGGAAAAATTACTAACAATGATATATCACTAAAGGCCATATTGTCAAATATAACAACAATAGCTGATATCAGAATGGAGAGAAAGACTGTTGATATTGTCTGTAGGAACTACTTACTACAGCATGTTATAGAAGTTGGGGGGTCTGTAAGGAGAATAATCCCAATAACTAACAATGATATATCACTAAAGGCCATAACTCCGCCTTTGCTGGTCCCAAGCCCGGATGAAAAAAGAGGAGGGGGAGCAGTAACAAGCTCGCTAAAAAACCTGGGCTCAGCTGGCCCGGCTGATAGTACCCTGTAAGGACTCCAGGGATACAGGATGAGCAGCGTTTGTACTCCATGTTAGGAGCGGCTACACATGGCGTCTGTTCCTCATGTCAGAGGCAGCCATTTCTTTTGGAGCTAAGTCGGCCTGCCACTGAGTAGTGCTCCCAGTCTTAATGACAAAGGCAGACGCATTCTACTTCACCCAGTCATGAAGCTCTACAAGCTTGATACCCTAATATGATTGAGTGGAGATAAGAAAGAAGAAGACCAAAGACCATATAGTCAGATATACCAACAATAGCTGAGAAAGATATGTAACAGCCGGCCCAGCAGAAATATTTACATACAGCAGCAGGGGTAGAGATCATCCTTAATTCTATATTCTCATCAATAAACACAACTATTTTTTAATCAACAAACCTTCATTATTCTTGCACACATTTATTTTGTCAATATTCCATTTAAAAATTAAACCTCCAATGTTTTTTTAATATTCCCAACACAATCTAATTATAGAATATAATTTATAATTTGTGGAAATTAGGGGAAAAACAATATTAAATAAACAAGTAGAAAATGGGGCGCTCTGTGATGTTTAATATTCACAGAACGTAATGGTCCTAAAAAAATTGACTCGACCCGCCATCTATGAAGGACATTTTGAACTATTTGACAAATTTTGCCCAGTCATCTCTAATTGATTAAAAAAACTAGTATATATTTTATTTATATGCTGTTTTTTGTGAAAGATATATTAATTTTATGCCTTTCATTTTAATAAACATGAAATAAATATTTTATTCTAAATAGATATCGAATTTTTCCATAATATAAATAAATATATATTTTTTCCCCTCCCCATTGAATATAAGCAAAAATATATTTTTTAACTTAATTCTATTGACGTTATGTGGCGCTGAGTTTGTTGTTGACACACTTTAATATGTTATAATACCTTGATAAAGGTTGGCGTTCAATCAACTGAAATATTGGTAAAATAAATGATATTTTGATCCACAATATATGCCTTTTTAATTTAAAAAATATATATATCGTATTGAACACCATTTGAAACAAAATCTGTGTTTTTATTTTATTTAAATAAATAACTCTACAAAAATATATATATCGATAAAAGAAATGTTATAAATCTTTAAGAAAACTAAAAAAAAAAAAGTTTTAAAGTTAAAAAAAAAAAACGTGTAATTTGTAATCATTATTGAACGACGTTTAAAACGTTTTACCGCAAATGTTTCTTTTTACAGAACGAAAAATCGTATTTTTAATTATTTAAGGAGAAATAACTAATCATAGCCGAATTATATTGTATTATACATTCATTATAAAAAATATATTAATATAAGAGATAACTACCGAACAAACAGCTCGGGGTTTCTTACCGAATGGATATTTGTTCTCAAAACAAATATGACTTTATATAAGGTTATAGATGGAAATTTTGCCGGGAGGATATTGATCAATAAAGATAGGGTCACCTCTCCCGTCAAAATAGACGTCAAAACTAGACGCCATCGACGATATATATATATAACTATAAAGTTAATTATATTACTCTTAATAGTAATATATAGTGATGATATAATTATCTATCTTATTCTTAGATCATCATCAAAATCATTTTCCGACTCTAAAGTATGCAAATTAGTTTGTTATTAAACTAATTACCATATGTTACATATTACCCTCAGCTCTCTACCCGCACCTGGAATTTCTCAATGTTGTATTCAGTGGCGTAGACAGCAATCCACAGTCTCGCTCCTCTGGAATTTGACAATTGACTTTAAAGAACAACTGTCTGGTGAAATATATCAGAACCAATATGTATATGCAATTATAATATGTATATGCAAATATAATATGTGTATGCAAATAAAACTAAATTACAAGCGCTAACAAAAGAAAACCCACAAAAATTTTCTTTTACCACACATCTGCCCATTTTTTAAATATATATCAAATACTTAATTAAAAATACCGTAACAAAAAATATTTTGAAAAAAATTCAAAGAAATAAAAAGAACACAAATTCTAAAAGCTCTCTTAGTATATGACAAAATTGGATTTGAAAAAACAAATTTACATTTAATAATTAGATTAACTCTTTTTTTTTTTTGAAAATCGAGAGGTTGCCTAACCGGTATTTATAGATCAATAGTTCAATGAAACACAAAATGAATTAAAAAACAAATGGGTGCTGCGCTGCCTGGAGTAAGGAGCTCCATCTATTAATTATTCTTATGTTGAATCTGTATAAGACCGATGGTCTTAATAAAGCTTTGTGTGTGTATTAACAAACAAAACTGTCCATTAAAGAGATATATGCAAATAGAAGACATTCCAAGGAAGAGTTAACTGAGTTATTACCTATATTCCTGCATAGATAAAAAAAAAAGTTACGAAACGATATACCGGGAAAAGGGAGGTCGGTATAGAAAGAGGGAAAAGGATGATAAAGAAGACTTAGTGGATTTATTGGAACACTTAGTGAGAGAAAAAAAAAACATCGCCATCGTGAGAACTACCCTTGAGTGTAAGATCAAGGTCAAACTGATATCCTTCCTGCCCCACATACTGACATGGAATCCGGGGGATTTCTCATTGGTCAAATACAGTAAATGTTTTTACTTTTCACATGTAGACATGTCGTGCACTTACAGTAAAAGCAGACGCCTACTTCTATCCACCATGATTATCATTGGCCTGTACCACGTGTACTAGGGATAAGCAAAAAAAAAGTAAATGTACAATATGGTAAATCCAGATATAAGAAATGTCTTTTCCTCCAATTTACTCAGACTAATCTATTTTGAGAATTCGAAACTATTATAGACGCGTATGATTCCTTTTTTTTTATATATATATTAAACGCAGTTATCTACTGCCCCCTAACTACAATGATAAATTAATAGGAAGGCCTGACTCATTAATGGTGAACCCTCCCAGCGGTTTCACCAGTTTAATCTACCATACCGCTGTTATATTGCATTTTTGGAACTTCCTTTTATACAGGTATTGCGTAAATAAAATCAGTATAGTTATAAAAGGAAAACCGAAAAATACAATATAACAGCGGTATGGTAGATTAAACTGGCGAAACCGCTGGGAGGGTTCACCATTGATGAGTCAGGCTCTTCAATGCTAACGGCGTTTTATTCGTTTTTATGTATTTCTGTAAAAGAACAGAGATGCTCGAAAGCTTGAGATTGCGTCAATAAATAAATAAATAAAAAGAAATTCAAATCTCCAGAAAGAAACACCTGTGTTGTATTATTTAATTTATATCCAAGAGATTTGAATCAATTGATATATTCAACTTTACTAAATATAAAAATGTTAATATGTAATTATACAGTAGTGTTTTAGTCACTATGTTTTCCTATTTTATGTAATACTAGGAAATATGCAAATGTTTTCCCAACACAATAGATGACCTACAGTGTTCCGTTATATTTCTAGTTGGTTTAGATGGAGGAGTCTACTCCGAAAGTTTATTTTCTTCAGTTTATATTGAAAAGATATGGCGCGTGTTCATAAGATTTCAATTTCTTTATTCCATATATAAGAAAGGCCATTGACTTGTGGGTTTTGTGTGTTCCACCAAGCTCCTCTAACTTCGACCCTACTTTGCATATATCCACCAGATCTAAGACACTAATTCCAGGATCGAAATGAAGCTATGCAAATTTGGGTTGAAGATTCCTCTGCCATACAATATGCTAATTAAGAGGGTATCGCACGACTAAGCGCATTAGTCCGTCGTATGTGGCAGGTAAGAAAGTCGAGGATATCGAAACCGAAATGCAAAACTCATTACACGCTTCCCTTTAACTTCTTCACAATTGTTCTTTAGAAGTGAGGACACTTTGGTCCAGATACGTTATTTCATCAACGTTTAAACAAAAATATTTTGTATTCGTCAGAATAAAATTAAAAACAAAACAATAAGCTTTTAATGCATTTTAAAGGGAGATGTGCCTACACGATCCACACAATTTCAGTCTAATAATTCGCTAACCCCTACACAGCATGATTTAATGGCCTAGTACCATTTGTATATGGGGTATAAGTAAATGGTATTACTGTTGTGAACCTTGTTATTCTGAAATGATTTACGACATGGGAAGTGCGGGGACTGGGAGATATGTAAATGAGGTAGCACTATGTAATTAAACAACAAATTCTATCAGAAGACCATCACTTATTATCCGACGGATTATTAATCCTACCCCACCGCCATTTTTAGCTTTCACCAGCAGCCGACTGTCACTCCAGCCAATCACGTCCTTGTCAGACGAGATTAATTATGAGGCAGACGCTAATTAAACAAGGCTCTGATTGGCTATAATAGAGGAACAGACGAAAGTATCAATAGCTTTGTAGCGAGTTTGCATATTTTATATTTATAATTTTTTTCTGAAATATGTCTGAGTTGGATTCTTTTGATTGTTTTTAAAGTATTTTATCTTTAAAATGTATACCACAACATAAAAATATTGTTACATATATATGTGGGCTTATATATACATATACACTCATAGACAAAACTTAAGGAAATTATACCTTTTAGCATATATACCTGGGTTTCAGACAATTAACTCTGAAATACCACTATGTACTAAGTGTCAACCTGCAACCCCAAAACACATTATTGACTGTATTGACTCATCTATTGATGTGCTCTACTCATTCCCGGCAGACACCAACAAGCTTTACAAGCTTGATACCTTAATATGATTGAATGGAGATAAGAAAGAAGAAGAAGACTCTGAAATATAACTTTGACTAGCCGAATGACCCGGGCAACGCCCGTGTTTTACCCGATTGAATGTTTTTATTCAAATACTATTTGTTACAATTATAAATTGGCGCCTTAAATAAATGCATATATTAGTTAATAACTATAGCCTATGTGCTTTATCTGTCTATATACTGTTGGCTTCCGTAGGCGTCTCTTACTGGGTAAAAGAAAGAGAGGATTCCATTTAGTTATTAACTAATATATGCATTTATTTAAGGAGCGACCCGCTCCAACACAATAGTTACAAAAACAACAAAGCGAGTGGGGGGGGGGGGGGGGCAAAGGTGGCGTGATCGTAGCCAACCAATAGGAGAGCGCCATTCCAAAAAAAAAAAAAAAGCAAACGGTGACAGAGATGAAAAAGAATTGATGACGCTCGTAACTGTGTATATAGAATTCACTGTCTCCTTCAAACAAAAAAAAAAAAAAAAAACAGACCACCGGTGACATTAAAAACTTTCCACTCCCTTAAGTTTTGTCCATGAGTGTATATAGATCTTGAGCTTACATTCAAGGTTTAAGACAAAATGGCAGGCTAGCTCATGTTGTATCTTCACAAGAGTTATCAAGGTAAACACAGATCAGAGTGGCCGCATACAACAAGTTGCCGTGTGAGTCAGTATCCGTTTAAATGAGGTTTTGAAGTAGGTATTTATCTCGAAAGCCTGTTTCCCATATTAAAATTTCATCCTACGTGAGGGAACGCGGCTGAATCTGCCAAGTGGAAATGATAGGGATTAACTTGTGTCAGTATCCATTGTAATATTGTTAAAAAATAAAGTATGCATTTATATAAACAGAAATTGTTCCTTTCTCCCCAAAAACAAATTCTGGTGGTGATTCTCCATGGTTAAACCAATTCCTGAAGTCCACTCCTCTCCAATTTTGCGATGGTAGTTATATACCTGGAAAATAGGTCCTCTATTGTCAGTTCTGAGCAAGATATGTTCCGGAGAAGCTTCTGAACTATTGCATTTCAAGCAGTTATTGACGGTTTTTTGTCCATTTTAAAATTTTAAGGTTTTTATATGGCCACTTCTTTGTCTTGCTAAAGCTGTTTGTTGATTTCTATTTAGAGTTTTTGAAAAATCTATTATTTATATCTCTAAATAAACATAATGAATTTTTAAAAAATATATAATAATACACAAAAAAAATATTTGACTAAAAAAAAGAGTAATATGAATTTAAAAAGTAGCAACAAAAAATAAAGAAGAAGAAGATTTAAGAAGGTTCAGTGAGAAGAGGGAGGATCTAAAAAAATGAATGGAGAAAAGGATTTCTAACATAGATCAAAAGGGCAATTACCTTTTTAACAAAATCGTGTTGCGGCAAGTTGTGGGAAAAAAGAATCTTAAATTGATTTCTTGAGAGGGAGAGTAGCTAATTGTGAGTAGAAAACAACAAAAATGTTGGCATTCAGTA
>CP092878.1:620968-717810 GCA_030710605.1 Cordylochernes scorpioides | reverse complement strand
ATTGAGTGAAACATATAAATCTGCCAATCAGCTGCTTCATATTAAATCACATTAAGTTCGAAACTCATGATGATCGTCCCTTGCCATTTTTTTACCCATATACATATGGTAGATCTAATTGTTCAATGGCAGTAAGTCAAATATATATATTTTTTTCCTTTTCAGTGCATTTTTAGTAAAACATTTTTCCTAAAAATTATTTGTATTTATATAATTTTTATTTATTTCTACTCATTCTAAATTTTTAGAAAATCATCCTGGCAGTTGATTTTTAAATTTACAAAGCATTCGAATCAAGAGTTCAAATATATGCAAATCTAAACAAAATAATTCAATATACAAGGTTGACCACTGATGAGCCATGCCCTCCCTTCATATATTTTTTTACGCCTTGCAGCGAGGTCTGGATATCAATTATTTCCAGTAAAGAAATGTATATTAAATTCAATACCTTTTGTAGATATATTTTAAATTATATAGCAACACAAATATATTTTAAGAAACTAATAATTTATATTATGTTGATTGTGCACATATTGCCAGACATTTCTTTCCTTTGTACACAGTTCTTTTTTCTCGTTTTTTTTTTTCTCTCTCTTTCTCATTGGTAATATCATATGACTATTCTATTCACGGCCTATAAATTATTGTATAAATATGTATAGATAAATGTAAAGGCATACATGTATGACAGTGCAATAAAATTAAAATATATCAATAGTTTTTTTTTTAATTTTGTTATGAAAAAATTAACGTTGAAAATGCCTCACAATTTTCACGTCGTAAGTTGCCGTACAACTGGAGTTGATTGGTCAGGTGTCAGATGGCTTACACACGCTCTACTGTCCTACCAACGACGTCACCAACAACAACAACAGTCCTCCAACTACAGTTATTTACATAGTATATATATAACTACAGTTATCTACATAGTATGCACACACACACACACACACACAAAAACCTTTATTAAGACACACAGGTCTTACAGAGGATTCTCCTTGGGGTTACAAGACGGAGAAACCTATGAAAGTGGGAAATATACAAAGGGGTAAAAATGGAGAAAGATTATATACACATGATAAATATATACAGATTATTATTTGAATGATCCTATGGAAAATAAGAATATGGATTTGGAAGAAAAAAAAAAGAAAAATCTACATAGTATATATATAATTACAGTTATCTACAGGATTGTACAGAAGACAAGGTTGGAGAAACATTATGTCAACATACCTCAGGTCTTCAGAGATATATAATGTGTAGAAATTGTTGTTGTTGTCGTGTCCAATGAAGAGTCTCAGATGTCTCCATACATCTCTATCACAGCAGTCGTTCTCTATCTTGGGTATGTAAAGCTGCTGTTCTGGGTCTATGTCAATTTTCTGTTGTTGTTGTGTCCAATGAAGAGCCTCAGATGTCTCCATACATCTCTATCACAGCAATGTCCACTATCTTGGGTGTGTAAAGCTGCTGTTCTGGGTCTATGTCAATTTTCTGTTGTTGTTGTGTCGAATGAAAAGCCTCAGATGTCTCCATGCATCTCTATCACAGCAGAAGCAATGTCCTCTATCTTGGGTGTGTAAAGCTGCTGTTCTGGATCCATGTCAATTTTCTGTTGTTGTCGTGTCGAATGAAAAGCCTCAGATGTCTCCATGCATCTCTATCACAGCAGAAGCAATGTCCTCTATCTTGGGTATGTAAAGCTGCTGTTCTGGATCCATGTCAATTTTCTGTTGTTGTTGTGTCCAATGAAGAGCCTCAGATGTCTCCATACATCTCTATCACAGCAATGTCCTCTATCTTGAGTGTGTAAAACTGCTGTTCTGGTTCCATGTCAATTTTCTGTTGCTGCCGTGTCCAATGAAGAGCCTCAGATGTCTCCATATATCTCTATCACAGCAATGTCCACTATCTTGGGTGTGTAAAGCTGCTGTTCTGGGTCCATGTCAATTTTCTGCAAGGCTGCGGCCATTGCTGGGTATGAGAATATGTGAGTAGGTGTTAGTCCCACACCAGGACAGTTGTCCTGTAGGTTCTTGTGCCATCTGGATGTATTGTCATTCCTTTATGGTATTGTGTAGAAGTGTGTAAAGGAATAACATGATTTTATTGAATTGAGAATTTTGTAAAATGATTATATCAAAATTTGTTTTCAAATATGTTTAACCCATATATCTTCATATAATGATTCATAAAAAAGCTATCGTATACGTTTCAAAATGTGCAAAGCGAACGTCAATCGATAGGTTGAAATCAGGCGATTAGTTATGCAAATATATATGCAAATTTCCTTTAATAATTTTTCTGTAATTGTAATCAAATATTGTGTATTTTATTGTTTGTTCCTCCAAGTTTACGCACCAATGTAGTTTCCTTATTTTACGCGGAGCAGTGGAAACAAAGACCAAGTTGACGCAAGTTTCCAGCGCTCCTGTTGTATACGTAAAGCGACGGATGAATAGGGTGATGAGAGGTGCAGGAAGAAGACCCACTTAATTCGGAAAACTGGGCCGCAATTATAGCAGAGCTCAGTTATCCGCAGCCCATCTCGTACATCCCACCTACGTCTGGGAGAAAGTCCCGGAACAACAAACCTTCACTGTGGAACATCGTTAGCGGTTCCCTGTTACATATCACCCAAGTTGCATATTCACTACTGGTCATTGCTACACCAGCATGAAATGCAAATAACAAAGTGATATTTATTGGAAAAATACATTATACTGAGAATAACAAATGATTAAATTTCCAAGAAATTCAGAGGTATGGATCCTGAGAAATCAGTTACCCAGAAGAACAACCTCTGGCTACAATGACAGAACATATACACCTGGCCATTGAGTCAAACAGAGATTGGATGACATGTACAGCTGCCACATGCCTGGTAGGAGTCAACTCTGACCCCACCTCCCCAAAGGTGACGATCCTGCTATGGGGGAACCACTTATAATTTACATATTTGCATACTGTCCTGTCTTACATCCCGAATTTTCTTTTCTTTATTATTCAGGATGTTCCAAAAAAGGTTAATATACCTCCAATATGTTCTTTTTAACACATATTTGCACAACTTTTACAAATTTTAAGTGTTCTTAAAAGAATTGTTGATATCAGGTACATAGCACACCATCAACAAACTTTACAAGCTTGATACCCTGATATGATTGAGTGGAGATAAGAAAGAAGGTACATAGCGTTTGGATTTTTTTTTTTTTCAAATGACAAGCACGTAACGAAGTACTCTATAACCCTATTTTAGAGTTTGTATGCAAATATACGATCACACACCCGAGCTATAGAAATATGAATTTTAAATTGAACGCTAATTAAAAAAAAAGTTGTCAAATGAGTTGGAGATTGTGGTCACTGCTAGAGGAACCTGGAGCCAGGTTTTTCCAGGGGCGTCAAGGTCCGTCGCTGCCAATTTTCCACGGTTTTGTTCATTTCCTCCCAGCTTGGCTGTCATCCGGGGAATCTACTTTCTTGCAGATATCACACTCCGCGTTGGAACAAACCGGTAGATTTGTTATGCAAATCAAGAAATCAATAATACTTTTATTAAGACATCGTTAGTCTTATCTACAGTAGGTTCTCCTGTGAGATATACAGTAAAGTGGAGTGGGAAAAATAAGGAGAAATAAATTCAAATTTATAAAGTTATACGGGAAACATGTACATATAGAGCTATGTAATTATTTTGATATAATATAATATATACCAGAAAGACACACGTATCTATTGATTTATTCTTTAAAACAATGCATTATCCTGAAGATAGAGGTTGCCTGGCCGGCATTCATATTTCTGTAAAAAATAGACACTTCGGCCAGTTAGAGTTTTTTATATTCCCATAAAAACTCTTAACTGGCTGAAGTGTCTATTTTTTACAGAAACAATGTATTATGTTTATCACCCAGTAAAAAAACTCAAAGGCCGTGATAAAGAATGCTCTGATTCATATTTAAAGGGAGCGGTGCTTATTTTGGTACACGAATATCATCATGGCAATATGTGTGCTTCGGAAAATTTGTAACTTCTTTCAGCATGTATTTACATATTGTAATATTAACAATACGTTACATCCCCTTGTTACTTGGCTCAAGTAGTTAGGGCGTCGGTTTATAGCTGTTACTGTTCTAATTGTGTTCTTTTTTATAGATCTCGGTGTTTCTATGAAATAGTAAGGAGACGAGATTTATGAAAATCGGTAGCGTTATAATGCTATAGCAATACTGTAGGCCTTGAGCCCGTTTCCCTGCCCACGAATTGGGCAGCCAATCTGAACAATGGCGTGTAATGTTGTTCCGTTTCTCTATTGAAATCCTTGCTCTGTGTTATTTGTCAAACTGGTACAAAGGTGCCAGTAGAGGTGGAGGGAGGGAGGGAAGGACTCTATGCAACTTGCCAGTATGCGGCTATGTCAGTATGCAAATTTGTTCAAGTGCTGTCTCAAGTGCGCGTTATGTAAGTCGGTGTGAGCTAATGAAACGTGCGTTGTTGGTTTTTGGTTTTAATTTATGGCGTTAGGGGGCGCGTCGTGACCTCAGCAACAGCTGTTCGGACTTCACGCCTCGCTGACGTTGGGAAACCTCACGTGACCGTGCTTGGCAGACTCAACTACACGGCACTTTATAGGGTGCTCAAAACATCTTTATTTACACATACACCTTATTTACACATATATTGTTTATGGGCATATCTATTCTATTTACATATTCACCTTACATATGCCCATTTACTCTTTTATATTTTCTCCTTTGTAAAATTTGATTGTAAGAATCAATAAAATTGTTTAATTTGTCTATATACATATGCTCCTTATTTACATATATACGCCATTATATATAGTTACATAGATACTTTATGTGCATATATACGTTTGCACATATAAACGTTATTTACATACCAGTATATGCAATAACTAAACGGGATTCTGGCACACTTCTAAGTGCAAAAGTCGAATTGAGTTCTACATGTGTAGACGTGAGGTGCACTTACAACAGTTGCTACCTACATGACCAGAAATACTGAGGATAAGACCAGGGCTATGTATTGCTACATCATGTAGAGGTTACAATGGTGGGTAGAAGGCTATGATACTTGCTGGTACTGTAAGTACATATCATGTCTACAAATATGGTACCAGGCTAGTGTGCTGTATATTCTTGAACAGTGAGTACGCCACGTATCTACATATGTTGTATCCACCAAACTCTGCAGCGCTGGCAGAGGCGCCATATTCATTGTACATAGTGTATATAATCCATATTATCTTTTTTTAAATAGTACAGACTGTGCACTTTGAATGTATTGACAAAATGTCAATAAAATTATTTTAATTGGCTAAAAAAAAAAATTGTCTACATATGTTGTAGGCCACGTGTCGTCTACACGTCTAGAGACCAATTAGTTCCGATTTCACTTATCTTTCCAAGCAATCGAGGAAACCTTGTGGCTCTCCTCCCCCCAATATATTTATTGCTTCAATCAACCAACTCTCCCATCAATCCATCAATTTATTCCCCTGACCTTTACAGCTTCCCCTCTACATCATCATCTTGATTGGTTGTCCCGATTATGTCCACGTTACGTCATTTCCCTCTCAACTTGTGGATCTCCCCCACACACACGTTGCATTCCTCGCAACGAATCAAATCTTCTTGAAGAAAGTTATGCAAATTAAAATCGATTTGCATATGCAGGATATGCTTATGCAAATAGGATGAAAAGCAAAATGAAATAGACCCATGTTACTCTCTTGTCTGAGTGTTTTCTCAAGTGTGGTGTGTCGCGAAGTTTTCCCCCGGATATGTGGTCATCAAATGTTAAACTGGCGAAACCACTGGGAGGATTTTACCACTGATGAGCCAGGTTCTCCCAATATTTTTAAATGCAGCAATATATGCAGTTTATAATATATATAAGGTGAAAAAATGGCGCAAATAGCTTCAATTATAATGAACAGATGTCGTTGTATCCAATTTTAGAGGATTAAAATAACAGTGAAAGATGTAATAAAGTTATGATATATCATTCCCCCCCATGAAAACTCCCTTGATAATATACTCCTGGTGTAATATAAACACGGAACGGAGTGTTATTCCTCCCATCAAAATCACTGAATCAAAATTATTAATAAATTTTACATATATAGTTAGATGAAGATATTATTTTAACATATCGAACTCATGGACAAAACTTAAGGAAGTTTTACCTTTTAGCATGTATATCGGGACAATAACTCTGAAATATATTACAGTGACCTTTATTGAAGACACACGAGATAACCAAATACACTCATGGACAAAACTTAAGGAAGTTGTACCTTTTAGCATGTATATCGGGATTGAGACAATAACTCTGAAAGATATTACAGTGACCTTTATTGAAGACATACGAGATAACCAAATACACTCATGGACAAAACTTAAGGAAGTTGTACCTTTTAACATGTATATCGGGATTCAGACAATAACTCTGAAAGATATCACAGTAACCTTTATTGAAGACACACGAGATAACCAAATACACTCATGGACAAAACTTAAGGAAGTTGTACCTTTTAACATGTATATCGGGATTCAGACAATAACTCTGAAAGATATCACAGTAACCTTTATTGAAGACACACGAGATAACCAAGTGTGAACAAAATTGCCTCTATTTACAGTGACCTTTATTGAAGACACGCTAGATAACCAAGTGTGAAAAAAATTGCCTCTATTTATTTAAAATATATATATACATACGACCAACGACATCAAATACTTTCTTCTTCCTTAAGTCTTGTGTCCATGAGTGTAAATATGATTCAAACCCTATGCCAATTAGCCTTATAGTGAACTAATTGGGCATAATTTTGGTGTCAGAAACGATCATGATCATATAGTAATGAGTTTTTATCATCACTATCACACATGCTACTGCTGGTAATAATCTAATTTACAATAGAACCCGGGCGAAGCCGTGTCATTCTGTTAGTTTCTTATATTTTCATTCCTAGCTATTAGATATTGTGTTCAGGATAGTAGAATGGGGCTAATGTACACCAAATGTTTCTTTATTTATGTATATATGTCTTGTTAAAAAACGTGAGCTTTCGAGAGAGCTACGGGAATCTTTCTAAGGGAGGTAATTACAGGTTTAACTAGAGATTCAATCTTTGAATTGTTGGTCAAAATTTACTGGAAACCTGTACGATGGTCAGCTGCGGGCAATGTAACATCGTTCCCTGAGGGAGAATTTGTGTCCACAGATCATAGGAGTACACACACTAGAGGAATGTGTGCAAGATACTTGCGGATAACCCTATGGACGTGTTTTTGATGAGATAGTTGCAATGTTCTAAATATAATCCTTCATAGGAGAGAAAATTAGAGTTGTAAGTTGGGTTTTAATAGTGATAGTGAGTCGTCGACAAGTCAGTCAGTAAAATCTTACATTACCAGGTTGATCAGTCTTATATACTTCCATATTTATAAGATTAAAGGTATTTTGTGAAGTTTCAAGTAGGTAGCACCAATGTGTGCTAAAGTCCCTTGGACGAGAGGAAGTTGCTTTGAAAGGCGCGCGCTCCTAGGCAGCCTGGAATTAAACCAGTCCAGAGTTGGCGTAAACAAAACTATGCACTAGTCCTAATTGCATATGTGACCGCCACAACTTGCGACATATAATCTAGACAAGAAGGTGTGTAAAATACATATTTATAATATGACACTTTTGGGGTTAAGTCAGTTCATTGTTCCCCACCTGGCCCATATGCATCTATGTATACATTTGCATAGCTGCGTTCCCATGGAAAATCCCTAGAAGGAAAGTGTAGGAGGCCGAATGTTTTGTTTCATCTCTACAGGTAAAGTTGGCCAGGGAATGTAAATTTGTTCAACTTTTAATGTTTCCTTTTTTTGGTAAAGGATTCTTAATTAGTTTTTTTCAGGGAATTTGATGTTTATCGTTGTAATGAACTTGAGCGGTGCCCCCGTATCATTGTTATACATCACCGAAATGATGTTTGTTGTGTTGTTTTTGAGTACGCCGGTGGAACGCGGTCATCTTTTCAACCCAGCTGAATAGAGACCTGGGGAAGGTTAGATGCTACCAGACTCTGAAAATAGAAAATTCTCACGCAAATTCCGACGTTAAATTCGTCCACATATTACTGTAAATATCTAAAATCGCCGATTTAGAGAATTTCTGTAACGCTCCCAGACTAGAGAGCTTTGTTGACATTCGGTTGTTCTTTGTTCACGCTCAGTAAACAACATCCGTTGTTTGGCCACACACCTACACAGCTCTCCCTCCCTTACCTTGGTTACGTGTAGCCCTTCCTTACCTTAGTTACATATCCCTTTCTTACCTTGGTTACGTTACTCCTCCCTTACCTTGTTTACATATCCCTCCTTCACCTTATTTACATATCCCTCCCTTACCTTAGTTACATTTCTTCTTTCCCTTATTTACATATCCTCCCTGCCTTAGTTGCATATTTCTCCTTTAACTTATTTACATATTACTTCCTTACCTCAGTTGCATATCCCTTCCTTACCTTAGTTACATATCTCCTTTGCATTAGTTACATACCTCTCCTCTACCTTAGTCACTTATCTACTTTACCCTAGTTACATATCTCCTTCACCTTAGTCACACATCTCCCTTATTAGTTGCATATTTCTCGTTTGCCTTATTTACCTTAGTTGCATTTATCTCTCTTACCTTAATTGCATATCCATTTATTCAGATTTGCCCATCTAAATTTAGTTCACTAACCACGCCGTCAAAAATGGGATATTTCACTCAACAGCTTGATAAAAAATTGCATAGTTGTTCTGTGCGTGGCAATTCGAACTATTTATTGAGATCCTACGTTCTCTTTGGCGCTGTACTCTTGGGTATTTGACGTTGGCAATTATCCGTTTATATTGAAATAAGAGTTCAGGGTGAACGGATATAAATTTCTGCCAGCATATAATAGTTTGACATTTTTATATATTAATACAAAGCAATAACGCGCCATATATGTATAACGAATGAAGACATTAAGAAGCGAATGTTTCTTTTCACAAATAAAATAAATCAAACTTACAGCGATGAAAAAATATTGTGAGAGCTTGGCTCATCTGTGGTAAACCCTCTCAGCGGGTTTGCGGTCTGGTGGATTAAATCTCACATATATGCATATAACATAAATGCCTCTTCTGTTACATAGGTAGAAATAGAATGGATTGTGCACTAAGAGCCCTGTTTGGCACGTGACTGGTGGGGTTAGATTGTGGCCATATATTATAGCCATCAGTACGGTGTGAATGTTTGACATCTATGTATTTATCTACCACACACACATATATATATATATATATGGAAATTTTGCCGGGAGGAAATTTATCTAAAGAGACAAGGGTCGCCTCTCCCGTCAAAATAGACGTCTAAAACCAGACGCCATCTATTGACCGTCGCCGCAAACTAGCGGCCTCGGGTCGATGACAAAGCCACAACACCAGCTTTGGCAAACTGAAAAGCGTCCACCTAGAGACCATGGTTTCGGGCTAATGGCCCTCGTCAGTCTAGGGCGGGCCTTATTTCATGAGATCCACACGGGACCTAATGGAATCTTGACAATTTGCCAAAAAGGTGTTCAGCTGGCAAAGTGGCTGGGCCATATCTATGGCTAAAATATAGATGGAAATTTTGCCGGAAATTTAGATCAATTTCCTCCCGGCAAAATTTCCATCTATATTTTAGCCATATATATGGCCCAGCCACTTTGCCAGCTGAACACCTCTTTGGCAAATTGTCAAGATATACTTTCTCTGTTGCATATTGGCCTGGCACAGCTCTATGTAAGTAAACCACCTTCAAACCACAGAGCTCTTGTCAACTAATAGTGGCTGGAAGCACACAAGATGTCAGAGAGCCAGCCTCCTTGCACTCAGTGTTGTACTTGTCGGCGGGCAGGCACAGTATGTAAGTAAGTAAGTACAGAGAGAGAGAGGACAACGTACTGAGATCTGAACTGGTGACCTCCAAGTCGACGGACCGGTCTCCACAGCCACCCGGGCGTGAAGTATGATTCACCTCTCCTTACTGCTTCTACCCAACTCTTCTTCAATATGTAAATAAGTTAAATGGTGTATATGCAAATAAGGAAAGGCGTATATCTGATTATTGGAGATATTTGGCTATATCTTTTAGAGAGCGCTTTTTTTCTTCTTCCAAACTTTAATCATAATTATAAAAATGTCCGATAGATGGCGTTCTACAAGCAAAATCTAATATATCGGATGAGATATGTAAAAAGGAAATTTAATAAATAATGTACTCATCGGATATTATTGAAAACTGGGAGGTTATGACTTGGAATAAATCAAAACTGCGATCCTGATGAGCCTTCGCATCCAAGGAAAAAATGGTTTTAAATTTTGACATCTTTCTTTCACAATAGATTCATTGATTAGTTTTCTCCTTTTTTTAAAGCCGTCCATCATGTTTTATCATCGCCAAGGACAGCTGGTGGAGAAAACTGAACATTTCCTCTCTCTCTCTCTTTAATTTCTTTCAGTTTTGTACTTTTATTGACAGCTTTCGTATCTCTATATTTATCACCGTTAACTACGAAAATATGCAAATATAGATAAATTATATAAATAAAACAACGCACATAACTTTAAAAAATAAATAGGTAAATATATTAAGACAATACCAACTCCTGATATTGTAATTGAACATTGCTGATGATGGCTTGCACCATCTATCAGAATAAATGTTAAAAACAAACGCTGATATTTATTAAAAAAAAAAAAAAAAGTTGTAAATTGTAAATATTTATTTTTTAAGTTTATCATTTTATCATATTTTTAGTTTAGAATATTAGCTTCAAAATATCTTCTTGAAAAGTATGAAAAAGATAAAACCGTGTACGCGTTTCGGAGGTTTGGTCCCCACTGCGTGTGTCAGGCTGTACCATCCTGATTTGGTGCCTTCTTCATATTATTTACATATTAATTATTGATGTTTGTTTTAAATAATATATTCCTCTATATAAACCTCACAAATACGATAAGGTACAATTTGGATTATCTATATATATAAAAATGGATGTTTGTTGGTCCGCGCGCGCGTTGGTCCGTCCGTGAGTGATAATCTTCTACATCGCTCAACCAATCGTGATGAAACTTTGGGAAGATGTTTAGTAAACTACCGGGATGGTTTCTGGCTAATTACTCTTTAGAAATAACCTTTCGTTACATTTTTATTTACAATAAAACGTAAATTCACTCGCAATCAGCGCCCCCTCGCGGCAGACGAATGGCCTAAAATAGCCTCGCATGAGCTTATTTGTAACGTCAAGCTTAGCCTATAGGTTAGGTACACAGCTTCGTACCCCCGCAACCTAGGTTCGAGGCTCAGCGTGGGTGTTTTTTTTTTTTTTTTTCATTTCTTTTATATTATTGTAGCAAATTATTAAAAATATTATTTTATTTAAAATGTAGGCTTTTTAAAATAAAAATTAACATAAACAATTTTTTTATAATATTTGTAACAAACCTAGGTTCGAGGCTCAGCGTGGGTGTCTTTTTTATTTTCGTTTTTTTTATATTATTGTAGCAAGGTCTGTTTTTACAGCATTATTATATTTTGATTGGTTTATTTTAAATATGTTTGTTATGAAGAGGCTCTATGTAATACTATTTAGAGCACATTTTACATTTTTAAACACCTAAGCCCCCCTCTTTTTAATATTGTGGTGAAGGCTCTATGTAATACTATTTAGAGCACATTTTACATTTTAAACACCTAAGCCCCCCTCCTTTTAATATTGTAGCAAAATATTAAAAGTATTATTTTATTTTAGATGTTTGCCATGAAACTTTGGGAAGTTGTTTAGTATACTATCAGGACGATTTCTGGCGAATTATTTTAGAATAATATTTATAACAATAATTATAGCGAAATTAAGCCATAGTGATTATATTCTGTGTTTGTGCATATGTAAATATTTTACAGAAAATGTGAGAACGTTCTATTAGAATATCTCGAAAACAAAAAACACTACATATAAACGAGTTCACTGACATTTATTGATGCAGTGATTATAATCAGTGATTACAATGAAGGGCTATATTATCTATATATATAAAAATCACTTTCAAATATTAACGTAACGTTCCATTCTCAATCCCGTAGGGCTTTAGATCTGCTAAAACATTTTTATCTTTATAAGTGAATATTAACTTTACTGTACTGAATAGTTTAGTATAATGTTAATTTAACATATTACAATTTAGCCACAGCAACGCGTGGCCGGGTTCGCTAGTAGATTATATGAACACAAGGTAATAAGATTAAATAGTGTGTGACGTTTCAGTAACAGTGTTGTTACCATCATCAGACAGAAGTACTGAATGAGGCAGATTATCACAGCACAGATTTATTTATAAGTTTCTGTATTCTCTAATGTAGACAGGAATAGAACTTTTCTTAAGGAACCTCTCTATATACTTATGGTCTCTTCTGGAGGGAGTTATGTCTGGTCATTGTTGGCTTTAAAAAAGTGGTCGCCCGGAGAGATGGTCCCTGGTCAAATATGACACTCTCACAGGATATAAGAAAACCCTTTGTTAAATTACGAAAATATTTTAGACGCGTAATATTCTTTTTAAAATAAAACAATTTCTACTGCCCTTACTGCAATGGAAAAATTGCTTTATTTTAAAAAGAATATTACGCGTCTAAAATATTTTCGTAATTTAATAACAGATGGCACGCTAGTACATCGTAATATCTTTGTTAAATATAAAATTAGCAGAGAGAAAGAAATATAAAGAGGTAATCCGGGTTTAAGGAGCGTAAATCGACAACTACCCGGGCTGTTTAGGTACAGAGTATAGAAGAAAGTTCTGGTCCTGGGGAGAGCTGTGGTGAACCAGGCCGGGTAAGGAAAAAGGGGCTGTAGGACTGAAGTCTTGTACTCCGCGAGCTGTCTGTAGCCTGTGTAACATAAAAGCTGGACATAAGAAGAGGAGGTGGTCTACAGTTTGTGACTTTTCCCGTCATTGAGGACATGTTGGATGCCAGAGATCTGAAAGAACGTGACCAGTAAGAATGGTAGTGGTGGCCATTCTAAGACAGATCTTGGACAGGAATGTCCTAAGGCGGATTGTGGTGTGAACGCGAATCTGTTGAGTCTTCTTTTTGGGTAATTTTGGCAGTAGACTAAGCTCCAAGCTTCCATAGCAGATGAGTGGGTACGGCTGCGGGCTTTGGGGAAGGATGGAGTAGGATTGTTCCAGGTTAGAGATTGCTGCCTGGTCAGCCAGTTCATTGCATGCAATTCCACTGTGGCCCTTTACCCAACAGACCTGAGGTGCTTGGTCTAGCGCTTGAATTATCTCCGCAATTAGAGCCGTTTGGGCTGGACCAGGAGTACATATAGCGGTCAGTGCAGATCTGCAGTCAGACGCTATAGTGACTCCTGGGTTGGCTGGCATACTTTCCGCGAGGCGAGTTGCCCATCGGCTTGGAAAGCAAAGCAATCCGGATGTAGTCTGAGGAGTATTGGTTGGTCTTGAGAAGGAAGGATAATTGCGGCACCAACTCCTGCCTCGGATTTCGATCCATCAGTATGTATAACAGGGGAAGTGACTTTCTCATATTCTAGGCTGAAAGTAATTGTGCGTCGGAAAGGCGGGTATGGAAGAGCAACTGGACCAGGCCGAACCGGCTCTCCTTAGCCGCCTTGAGATACGTCATTCTCGCTTTGATAATGATATCAAGCGGAGGGCTACCAGTTAGAGAAATGGCTGAGATAGTGGGAGTGTAGGGGCCACCTCGTAACGTGCGACGCGCGAAGAGGTACTGCAGACTCAGCAGCTGTCCGATGTCTTCTATAAAAGAAGCGCGACTGCCCCAAGCAGAGACCACATAGAGGAAGACCGCCACTGATTTGAAAATACAGTTTCCAGCCACAAATGACAGACCAAATTTACCCTGGATGGCATTAGTGAGACAGGGAATCATGCAGCGGGTCCGGAGTACAATTTTCTTAAGATGGAAGACAAAATTTCCATGTTTGATCAAAGAACAGTCCAATACCATAGTAGAGCGGTCTGGTATATTAAACTGGCGAAACCGCTGGGAGGATTCACAACTGATGAGCCAGGCCCTTCCATCATTGCAAAAAGAGAAAGTAGAGAATTGTTTATTTATCAAAAAGAGATATACGCGCTTCCATAGTTTATAATTTTATAAAAGCGTGTGTATATCATTAAAAACGAATTTATTTTTATGTATTGACTAAATTTTATTTTATAAAATTCTGCTTTTTTCTAGCAGGAATAGTATTTAATATATTTTATATCGAAAAAATGAAATCAACATTACCTTTATTAATATCTTTAGTCTTATGTACAGATTCTCATGAAAGACATACAGAAATGAGTGGGAAAAAAGAGGGAGAAAGAAATTCCAATTTACAAAGTTATGTGGGAAATATGTATATAGGGGTGAGTAATCATAATAAGTCTGATATTGTATTTACATAGAGGATATAATTCTGTTCTCCTTTTAGCATATATACAGATTTCCGTAAATTATTTAAATATATAATTATAATAATATAAAATATATAAAGAGACAAGGGTCGTCTCTCCCGTCAAAATAGACGTCTAAAACCAGACGCCATCTATTGACCGTCGCCGCAACTAGCGGCCTCGAGTCGGTGACAAAGCCACAACACCAACTTCGCTAGTTGCGGCGACGGTCAATAGGTGGCGCCTGGTTTTAGACGTCTATTTTGACGGGAGAGGCGACCCTTGTCTCTTTAGATAAATTTCCTCCCGGCAACATTTCCATCTATAAAAATATATATGAAAGAGAGAAAATAAATGATTTTAATATTTTAGCAATGTTTTAAAGAGGTAGAACAAGTAAGGGAAATAAATGACAAATATAGGCAGAATATTCAATCGATTTTATATATATAGGGACTATATGTAAAATATATAGTATATATGTATACACACACACACAAAAACCTTTATTAAGACACACAGGTCTTACAGAGGATTCTCCTTGGGGTTACAAGACGGAGAAACCCATGAAAGTGGGAAATATACAAAGGTGTAAAAATGGAGAAAGATTATATACACATGGTAAATATATACAGATTATTATTTGAATAATCCTATGGAAAATAAGAATATGGATTTGAAAAAAAAAATTTTTTTTTTTGAAATATGGGTGAGAGAAGTGGAGAGTGAAAAGAGGAAAGAAAACAGGTATTTACATATGGAACATACATATAATGGAACAAGTCAATTTAAGCTCTTCTGCTCACACAGCACAGGTGGACCATGGCTTTTTTCAAGAAATCTTTAAAAGATTTTCCAGGAAAATCCGAGTGTTGAGAGTTGTAAGGTAAATACCGTTTTATCGGTGTGGGGGGGTTGGCTTATCGTACCTGCCCAAACAAATAATAGGATATTGGCTCTGTTCTCCTTATCAAACAGAAATTTTTGGTATGTTTGGATGTTCGGTTAAGTCTTTCTTTTTTACAGCATTTTTATGGAAGTTAATATATGTATATATGCAGGATGAAATAATACTATTCTGCAAGCTATGTAACTATATAAACCTTATAATTAACGGTTAAATAATTACTTTTATATTGTATAAAAACTTATACAAATTGATTAACTTAGAAGCGTACTATCTCGTATGACAATTATTATCATTTTGAATATTTATTTTTTTTTTAAATCTATCAAACGATGGGAGGTAAAAATAAAGCAGACGAACTTTTCAAAAGCGCACCAAACGAAAGCGTTCCAAAGTTGCCCGACGAGAAGGCGAAATCTGACGGATTACGTCATTGGAGGGCGGTGGTGCCGAACTTTCCTTCTCGTCCGGCCACACTGCCAGTGTCGTTTGGTTTGTTGCGCGCGGCGTCTGCTACACAATTCCAAGTAAGTCGTCGACTTATTTGTATATCTCCTTTGTCCGCCACGTTATGTATGTAGTTATTCCATGTCGAGGATTAAATATACCCCATTCTATAAATGGGATTGAAAAAAATCTTGGTAAAAATGGATTCAAAACCTTATACGTATCAAACACCTTATTTTTTTACGCATTTATTTATATGATTATATATATACATGAACCGTAATTTATAAAAAAAAAAATTCAAATTAACGTCACACAAATAATTCTCGATCACATTCTTTTGATTACTTTATCTTTTTTCCCAAACCAAATCACTAATAGAAACAATTTGAATAATAAAAACAGAATTTATAAATTACTATATTTAGATTAATTCTCCAATTTTCTAATTACAACATTCTTATTGTTTTTTAATTGAACATTTTAAATATGTTAATTTTGATTTATTATGTGTGTTTAAATATACTTATAAATACGTTATACATTTTCCCACCTTTTTTATGAATGGATTAAGATTTACAATCTCATCTATTATAGTGTCACAATTTTTTTGCTAAGTCCTATTGTTTTATATTCAAATGAAAAACCTACAATATCTCACATATATTTACATATTAGGCTTTACATATGGGTTGTTACGTGATGCCACAAAGGTTCACCGCCACTATAAATAGAGATAACAAAACACCCTCAGCAATGTAAACAAGAGACGTGTGTCATAAGGTGGTTGGCTGCTTTCTGTGACACACTGTCTCAATTTGCATACCTTCAGTGCTGCACAGTCACCCACTAGCGGATCCCCCCCTCGAACAACTACCAGTGTTCACTCTAACAACTTCCTTTCAGATTTGCATATCTCCAATTATAGCCAAATGGGAAAACTCTTGCTTTTTGTTATTGTGGCTGAAACAATTGTCCCGAACTGCAACTTTAAAGGGTGAGACCATTATATATGCAAATAATACTTTGCTCTTCTTCACTCTAAGCAAGATATCTGTGCTGGATTATCAACTTTGTCATTATATACCTCCGTCTCTCTTAACTTTAGGCCTTGTTAGATGGAAGGATTTATTTATATAAACAATGAAGATATGTAAATATAATATGTGTAAATAATAATATGTAAATGAAGATATGTAAATAAGTATTATTGTCACGACACCATATGGCAATCAACAGTAGCACACTACAGAAATATATTTTCCCCCTTTTTACATTTTGTTTCTTTTAGAGCTATAATCTAAATGATGAACTCTCAGTAAAAGTAATAATACAGTTTGCTGTTGACAATATAGCTTTTTAATATAACATCAATTATACCCTATAGCACCGAGGCAAGCTAGGTTCAATAAAGTTCAATAGGAGGAATACAAAGAAAGTTATAGAAATCTCTATCTCTCTAGATACAAACGAAGCGTATTGTATTATATTTAGGAAAGACTAGACGTTTTTACATCTGATCTTTCATTGCTATTTTATGTTAAATATATAGAACAATTTTATTGTTTTAATGTCATATTTACCATTATTAGCTATACTAATCCACATTTTATGAAAAAAAGTTAAAAAAAAATTAACTTAATATATACAAATGAGGGCCAATCATACCTAAAACCGACTTTTATTGAACTTTCTAAAAAAAAAAAAGGAACAAGTTGAGCAGTTGGATTTTAGTTCCATTCGTGGTTAACAGATGGCGGGACCATCGCTCCCTTCACCCAACATCTAATTCTTCCTTTTAAGAAAAAGGTTTAGTATCTCCAATTTATAAAATATCTTATTTTTGACATCATTCATCACTTCTAACTCTCCTATATAGATTTTAAAAGACATAAAAAGTAATATATTGAAGAGGAAAACATATACATGAATAATTAATATGTAATAAAAAAGGTCCTATAATATTTTATAGAAGAAAATTTATAAAAAAATAACGGAGAAAAACACATAATAAATCTATTTATTATAATCAATTGTTATGGTTAGCGTGTCACGTGACAATGGGAAACCAATCATCTGTTGGCATCCAACCGATATTCAAATAGGATAACAAATGTATATATGTAAATAGAGAAAATACATCCGGCAACATTGATTCACACCTCTCTGACCGGATGATAACAATAACTTATCATCATCTTGTTCTGCCAATTTGCATAGATTCCTCTAATACTGCTTGACAGCCCGCCTGCTGGGGTTTGATTAATTCTTGCTTGATCCCAGCTATGTAACTAAAGACATATCTACATAACACCCTGGAGTATTTAGGGCTTATTTGTTGTTAACAGCGAGCTTCTTCACCGGCACTAGTGTGGATTGGGTGTATAATGATCATCGGTTACAATATTGTGTATGCTACATATTTGCATATTGTACCATTGTAAACCTCTAGAACAATTTTTACAAGTATTGAACTGTAGATTTGGGATGGTATGTCTTATTGATGGTATGTTCTTTCCGCAGAGTTGCCAGAGTAATCTCCAACCTGATCATTTTAAATAAGATTGACTTCTTTTCAAGATCGTTTAAACTACGTGAACATTTTTATTGCTGCGAAAGAGATAAAAACTTACGCAAGAGCGACGCTATAGCCGCCAGCAATAAGATCTCTTCCTTACTTGTCTTCCCCAATATCGCAACTGCTTATCTCAACTCAGGTGATTTCAAGCTGAAGTTGATAGACTGTGATGTCTTTATTGCTAAATGGTTATATAGAGCTTTTTAAAGATGGGTTAAGTGGCGTCTCTCCTGGTTGCAACAAGTAAAATTTCTTGTACTTCACGTGGCGACTGGAACGTGACAAGATGTCAGTTTACATCACCAGAGATTATAGCAAAGTGATTTCAACAGCTACCTATCTCTACGTTACCTATATGCATATCTCTTTCTGTCTATATATACATATAACGGTATATATAGGTCTATCCATATAGTTGCGTGTATATGTAAAGTTATGAAAGGATGATATCCATGTACCATAAAGGCACCTCTCCCTTTAAATATGAATTAAAACAATGTATTTTTGTTTATCACCTCAGTACATAATGTAAATGTGGTAATAAAACTGCAACACCATTTTTGGAAAATTTAGACAAAACGTCAAACTGTTTGTATATTGTTTTAATACATATTTAAAGTGAGAGGTGCCTCATACATATTTTTTTTTTGTTGATTTCAGTGTATTTCACCCTCTCCAATAACTTACAGGAATTTATAAAAAAGGAGAGCAGGAGAATATAACATATGTACATATACTATTATATGAATATATCTATTATAGTTCTATATTTACATATTTTCCAATAATTTTTCAATTTCGAATATCTTCTCCTCCACCACTTATTTCTATGCATTATTTATATATTTCATTATTTCTATACATTATTTTAGGGAAATCTGTATATAAGACTTGGAGGTCTTAATAAAAGTTGCATATTGAATTAGATTCGCTATGTAACAAATTGATAAGAATTCTGTGCTTCCATTCCGTCTAAGGCGTGTAGTACCTTCTATGGAATTATGGCAGTCTCTCGGCACTTTGATGTTTGATTTGATTTTGAAAGGGGAAAAAAACTTAATAACAAATGTTATGAGAATAATACGCACCCTCTGGAGAAAGCGCTGTTCTTTCAGCCAAATGCATAACTTTCTGTCATCTCTATACACAGAGGTATGTAAATAAGAGTTATTTATAACTCCTCCGGAGATCACCGTAAAAAACTACAGCTGCAACAAAAAGTTTGAAACTTTTTACTACAATTTTTTTCTTTTTATAAATAAAGTAACTTCCCTCTATCCTTACTGCGATGTAAAAATATAGGGAGGGCCTGGATCATCAGTGGTGAACCCTCCCTGCGGTTTCGCCAGTTTAATCTACCAAACCATTCTACTATTGTATTGGGATGTTCTGCTGTACATAGCCGCGCGCACGGCACCGTAGTGGAATTAGGGTTAAAATATTTGAGAAAACTACGAACATAGAATCTATATAGGGACAATTTTAATATGAAATATATTTATTTTCTTGTATTTAATTTACAAAAAAAGGGAATAAATATTTATTTACTTATCCCAAGGACACGCGTTATAAGCCATGATAATTATGGTGAGTAGTTTTTCAACTGATTTTACTGTAAGTACATCACATGTCTACATACGTAGAAAACGTAGTTCGATTTTTTTCACTTACAAGTGTATCAGTCCTGTTTGGATACTTGCACTCATTGGTAGGGTTGGACTTTTGCACGAATTGGGGGTTATTAAAGACTTTTTTTTTCCGCCTAAAGAGGAAGCTTATAGCGGGATTCGACCCTGGGTCATGGGTATCTAAAATCAACAGTTTACAACCGAACACAAGCGAAAGAAGAATTAGTGTCACATATCATTGGTAGAACGGTTTTCCTCCAAGTCCGTCGTGTACTGCTCACCCAGTAACCGGCGTAGGTAAACACGGATCCCTGGAGAATGGAAAATGAAACCGGAGCACCACCCCGGCCGCCGGCCCCTGAGGGTTTGGCCCTCTTCAAGAGGCCTCTTGGCTGGGCCTGTATGACTTCACTTTTTAGGAAACTTGCTCCAAGACAAATTTTCCCTTCCCTCTCACTCCTTGTATTCTGTGGTTCTATTTTAGTGGTTTTTTTTTTCCCCTTTTGTGTGTGAGTCGGCATATTTGTGGTTATTTCGGTCGAACATCCAATTACATCCTTGACAGCGACGGATCAACCGAGCTTTCGGCCAGGACACGGCCTTCCTCAATTTAATGGTGATACACTTGTTACACGGAGAACTTTTGGGTGGGAAGGAAAGAACGGAGAAAAGGTCAAATGTCTACCTGCGTTCACACAGCACCTAATTACAGACCTAGCTACCCGTTTCTTGATTTTTCAGGAAACCTCTTTGTGATCATCTTGTTAGGTCTTTTAAGTACAGCCTGTACTACACTGACAAGGGCCAACAACCCTGAAGCGCGTAGTTTTTATTGATTGATAAAGAAAATAAGGGCTGAAACCTAATATAATGGAATAAAACTAAAAATCAACGTTTAGTTGATATTAAATCCGAAAGATGGCGCTTTTCCACCTAAAAATAGAAATTAGAGCGTTCTCAAGATATGAACCTTTCTAACCTTTCTATTAATGTACAACCCAATATAGATTACCGGATTCTAAGAAGCAGAGCTCTGTATTAGATGAGAAGGGAACAATATTGGAGACTCAGGACATGTACTCTAACTGATATAAGCCATAAAAATGACATATGAAGTATTCTAAAAGGCCACAAACTACGACCCAATAGGAAAATCAAGACCAATCAGTGAGACAGAAACAGTCCTACTCTACCTAACTTGAAACGTCAATATTTATTTAAAACTACAACGCCGAGAATAAAAGTAGAAACGCTTCTCTCATAAACTTGAAGCCATTGTTGCGTTTTAAAACAAAACAAACAAAGAAGATAGAAAAGCTTCATCAAGAGGTATTCCAGTTTTTTCCACCAAGTTAAAAAGAAAGCATGTAACACACGAGATGATTTTGTCGAGTTCGCTAACTATGCAAATCTAAAAACACTATTTACATACTGGGAGCAGTATCTAAGGATGAAAATGTGAAATATTGACAAATTAAACAAAAAACGAAGCGACCTCTTTATTTTTATAGATCAATATCCTCCCGACAATATTCCCATTTAAATATGGTCTATTTTCTTTGCGGAAGCATTTATCGATGCATAAAGATATTTATATGTATTTATATATATTTCTGCTGTCCTCAAAGCTTATATGCAAAGTTTCCTTAAATATATTCACCAAGAATTCCTCTACAGAGTAGTCCGATACAATAGTAGAGCGGTCTGGTGAATTAAACTGGCGAAACCGCTGGGAGGGTTCGCCATTGATGATCCAAGCTCTACCGATTTTTTTTTTTCTATTGAAGAATATTGTAGGATATGTTTTACTATCTAGAAAGGAAATTACGCGTTAAAAAATAGCTTCCAACTTGATATCTATGATGAAAGAAACACAATATCCCCGGTATATTTTATTCATTTTCTATGTATATGCAAATATGGAGAGATTCTGTCAATGAGGGGCGTCCAGAAATGTCATCCGATAGGTCAACCTAGAGAACGGGGAATTCTGGGATAGTCTCTTATCGAGGCAGAAGATACTAATCTCTTTCTCTTTTGGTTGAGAATAAAGAGTCGGCTGTTGGCAGATTTACGCTGTTTTTGACCGGGGCGATTGATGGAGGAACGTTTTAACGGCTTGTTGGGACGTAAGCCTTGGTGCTGGTTCAACACTTGATGGAGGTACCAGCTTCCTATGGCTGTGTACGTCAACCTTTTAGGTTTGGTTTTGAAATGGTTAGCCAGGAAATGACAAGCGAAGCTTGTTTCCAATATTCTGAAATTATTAAAAATCTCAACGATTAGTTTATATTTATTCCGATAGATGGCGTAAGCCATCAACAAGTCTCTGTTTCATGATCAGGAGATGTCTTGAAGAAAACATTGTTAAAAATTCAATGTTATTGTATTTTTTGGAAGGATAACATATGCTACTTTTGCATATATGCTTTGTTACTGAAGATCATCTACTGCTGATCGAGTAACTGCTGGTGGCAGAGCGCCATCTATATCAGAGAATAAGAATTAAATGTTGATTTTTTATTTTTTTTTTACTTTCGGAATTTGGCCAATGCCCTTTCTAGAATTAAGATGAAAAAAATAAGTACAGGATATTGCAATGATGACAAATCATTTCCTGATCAAACAACTGAATGTCTTTGTTGATAGCTAGACGCCATCTATCGGGATAAATATCAACTAAACGTTGATTTTATTTTTTAAAATTTTTGTTCAAAAATTTATTTATTTTTTTATTATGATTATAATAAATTTCTATACATACACTCGTGGACAAAACTTAAGGAAATTGTAGCTTTTAGCATATATATCGGGATTCAGACAATAACTCTGAAAGATATTTGATACACAGTGACCTTTATTGAAGACATACGAGATAACCAAATGTAAACAAAATTTCCTATGTCTCCTTCAACAAAATCGATGACTGTCAACATAAAAGACTTTCCACTTCCTGAGCGTGCATGAGATATATATATATAAACATACGACCGTTGACATCAAAATATGCAACTTAAGTTTTGTCTCCATGTGTAATATATTCTTATATATTTCTGCGTCAACAAATTGTTTTAATGAGCGCCATCTATATGTTTATCTTAGAATTAACAACAACAACATCGAGGAGAGAGTTCAGGGTGATGGAACAAACAAGCCGTCTAGAGGAGAAGAACTCCATGTGTGGAGATATCTTCTTTTTTTGCCCTCAAGAATTTGATAGAAAGGATTTCTTGGAAGCGAGGGACACAATCTAACCAATGGGAGCTATCTACCCCATTCCTTCTTATCACTTGTTTATTTATCTCTGTTATCACCTCCGCGCCCCTGCTGGGACTTTACACCGCTGTCACTATGTCTGCAGGAAATCTAATTCCTGATACATGACTGGTACAGAACAGGAGGGACAAGCACCGGCTCTGTCCTTCCAAGAGAACAACAGTCTTTGATTTCCAGACTTAAGTCTGGTTATCTATGGACAATGACTTTCCAGAATGGTTGCAAGGTTTTCCCACTATGTACTAAGTGTTAACCTGTAACCCCCAAACATATTATTGACTGTATTGACTCATCTATTGATGAGCTCTACTCTTCCCCAGCAGACACCATCAACAAGCTTTACAAACTTGATACTCTGATATGATTGAGTGGAGATAAGAAAGAAGAAGAAGACCGCTGCCACTCTTGTCTCGGATACTTCTGTGGTAGTTGGCGACTTCTGTACGCCCCAGCAACCTGGGTGTTCTAAATAAACAGTACGTGGCTCCGGGAGTCACGTCTAGTCAGTGCGTAGCTAAACGTGATTAAATTAAGAAAAAAATACATCTCCTTATCGTTAAACTGAAAGTTGCTGATAGCTTGCGCCATCTATCGGAATATCGCAAGCCATCAGTGACTTTCAGTTGCACGATAAGGAGATTCCTGTTTCGTAATTTATTCACTTTATCACAGTACAATTTCACATTTGTACTATTTTTTCACGTGATTGAATTGTTCGTTAAATATGGGAATCACAGAATATTTATTGACAAAATAGGGGGGGGGGGGGGGGGGAAGTGCTGTTCTTGATTCATGTCACATCCTGATATAGATTTTGTCGGGAGGATATTGATCTATAAAAATGAAGGTCACCTCTCCCGTCAAAATAGACGTTATAACTAAGCGCCATCTATTGCCAGGAGAGGCGACCTTTATTTTTATTGATCATCCGGATATAGCTTCACAGACATGCATACACAGCTTTATTAAGACCACCGGTCTTATACAGATTCACCGCAGGAAGGAAACATAGATGGAGCTACTATACTCCAGGGGTAGCACAGAATCCAACAACAGCCAATATAGTTTCGTTTTCGAACTGGAAATTTTGTAACCTCTCAGGAATTATGTGAGACATTGTGTGACAAATCTACCGCCCCTATAGCTACAGAAATATTGGAAAGATCTCTGTTAGGGAACCTCTATCTCCAGTTCTTTATGTATTCAAATTGTTTCTGGCGTTAAGAAAGGGTAAACATGTTGCACTACATTTAGGCGCTGGTCCCCGGCTATCTCTTCGTATCCTCCACCTTCACGGGATAATTTGCTTCCTGATCCTTGGTTCATTTGCCTTTGTAGTCACGTCTGGTCACAGGTTAGAAGACCATCGTTAATTGGACACATAACCTCAACTAAGAGCAAGCAACTACATTTAGGGATGAAACTAAGGGAGAAACTAAGTCTCATCACCAGATTATGGATTTATCATCTTGTAGGAACCCTATTAAAGGGAGACATACCAGTCTTAAGACTAATGTTCGTGCTGAATCAATGTTTAGTTTATTTATTCCGATAGATGGCGCAAACCATCATCAACATCCAGTTTCATGATAAGACCATTATTTCACCAAAGGATTCTGTACGTAATTCCTTCCATCGTGTTACCATATTTTACTGGAATATATTGAGAATGGAATGGTTCAACACGAATGCAATCACAGAGAACGATTAAATTGTGAATTGAAGATGAAAAAGATTTGGGAGGGGTTGGCTCATCAGTGGTAAATTTTCCCAGCGATTTGACCACTTTAATCTACCAGATCTAAGCTATAACTCGTGTATTTCTCTAAGTAATAATTTCTTTAGGTGAATAGGTGAAATCCAAGAAAACGGATAAAAGTTTATTTTTATTACAGTGATAAATCGATAAAGTTTGAAAGCTCGTGTTTTATCGCTGTAATAAACTTTTCTCCGTTTTCTTGGGACTTTTGATAACTCTTGTATTGTCCACATTCTGTACTTATATATGTGATATTTGTATTTGAAGGTTTGTTCTTGGTGACGACCGGGTTTACCGGAACTATGTAAATATAATAGAGATAAATTGGAATAAATGTGGTTGTAAGGTACAGATAGATAGAAGATGAAACTAAGATGGAAAGAAGAAGAGCTCGGAGAAAGTGGTGGCTGCTGATGTAAATAGAGGTTATGCAACTCTACACACTACCACATTGTATTGTCCACCTTCTGTCCTTATATATAGTATACTGTACTTGGAGGTTTGTTCTTGGTGACGGGGTTTAACGGAACTATGTAAATATGTTGCTGTGAAGAAGTTACTGAGATGGAATAAAAGGTCACCTGGTTATAAGATACAGATATATGAGCAGATGAAACTAAGATAGAAAGAAGAAGAGCTCGGAGAAAGTGGTGGCTGCTGACCCATGATGTAAATAGAGGTTATGCAACTTAATTGCAAAGCCGTGTGTTGACCCGCTCCATCCCCATAAGGAACGGTGAAAATCTCAAGTCCACGTTTGGCAACCCGGCCGCTGTCGTAACTCGCTCTATTTTCAAACATTTAAGTTTTGATTTAAGGGATATATCCTCGATGGTGGAACTATGCAAAATGTCACTGGGCGAAGTGACGGGAGCTTTCGAGAACTGTTCTTCCTCAAGTGACAAAACATCATTTTACCAAGCCTTTCACAACTTTTAAAAATAGAATTTTGGGTAAAACTTATAAATATAATATGTTTTTTAAAGCAGCGCATGTTTTCTCTTCTTAATTCTATATTATATTTTTTTCAGAACGTACAAGACTACATTACTGATACAAATCACCAATAACACGACACAATATCGAACAAATATGTAAATATGTCTTCGCATTCTTCTTTTAAACCGACCCAATGGTCTTTTTGCTTTATTTATTTATTTATGCTTATGAGGTGATACAGCAGCGTATTTACAATTAGAGAGGAGACAAAATGAATTAAATCTAGAAAAAATAAGTGAGGACATATCGGTCATTAAAGTCTGAGAGGCAAGGCCTTCAGCCAGTTCAGGGCTTCCGGGGTGACAGAATGGAGATTGGAGATTTCTCCATTGAATTTGTACAGCGGGCAGTCATCTAGTATATGGGACATTGATTGTGGGACGTTGCAGGCACAATTTGGATCTTTGGTGTAGCCCCATAACTTCATCAGCTCTGCACACCTTCCCTGACCTGTCCTAAAGCGGTTTAGAAGCACCCATTCTCGTCGAGGGAGGGAAAAACCTGGGATCTTGACACTTGGGCTTGTGATGAGGTTCTTGTTTGGGATATCGGAGCTGATCCAGGAATTTGTCCATGCTTCTGAGGTCTTTTTGCTGTTTTCAGCTTATAGAAAAGAGCTAGACTATCTCTTCATATTTGATACAAATCTTTCAGTAGAATCCCTTACATATATAACTGATTTGCATAGTGCTATGCAAATTTGAGTAGATAGTTTAGCTGCCTTCTTACGAAGAACATACCAAGAAAAGGCGCTGTCTGTTTCTGAGAAGGAATGCATGCCAGTTGAATGGTTGTAGCCGTATTTTTTTTGCCTACCAACTGTGTATTACAGGGGGGGATGAATTTTTTTTAACAATAAAAAGAAAGGGGAGGGTACATCTTGGCGACACATTCCTCGAGGAGGAGAAGAAAGGAAAGGCCGCGTCATCGTGACACTCCGACAACCTGGATGGAGGACTTCCCGTACTGTCAACTCGTGCTCATTCCCTGGACAAGTTTCATTGAAAGGTCTTGTTGACACTGCCTCCTTTTCACCAATGATCTGAAGAGATGGTTCATTCATTGTTGCGGCTTCTATTTGTTCAACTCGAGAACTCATCCTTTGTCGGATTTTTATTTTCGGGGGGAGATATAAATGGCATGTATTTTATCTTCCTTTTTACATACAGTCTCGTGGAAGAATGTGGATAGATAACGTGGCAAGACAGGGTTTGGATGAAAGGAAATGTATAAAGAGGATGTGGTCACAAAGAGATATAAATGGAAACTTATTCTATTCCAACACTTAAACGCTACGGTATTTGAATTGATGAATTGTATTAGAATGGATATGTGTTTTGTGAGAAAACAAAAGGCCATGATGGGACTACAAAGAAAACTCTGCGAATTGAGAAAGATAAAGAAAGAAGTTGCATATAGAGGTCAGTTGACAGATCTGAACAAACGCCCATACATATTTACATACAAACTCACATACATACCTACATAAATTAGATAATAAAAGGCATATATTGGATTTAATAAAATATTTTATTAAATCCAATATATGCCTTTTATTATCTAATGAATTAAGTATGGATTGCTCTATTTTCAAAACCTACAAAATATGCAAATATAAACCACGTTCATAACTGAAGCATATTTACATCCATATTTACACATTTACAGAAACTTCACATTTACACACGGTGAAAACATATGCCTAGTTTACATAGAACTAAAGTAAATACACACATATATATACATATATTTAGGATGTAATCACCCGGATATATTTACATATTCTACTGGAAATCTCCGCGCAGTTAGAGAGAGATTCCTCAAAAAAAGTTGTGTATGTGGGATAGTTGAGATATCAAAATAGCTATCACAATAAATACACCAATAGACGTTCCCCGGGTTAAAAGAAAGGACCCCAGCTTTCGTCACTCGGCGTAAAACATAACCGTACTACTACATCCGGTCAGGAGACTTCCGGTAGTGTGGCGCCATTGTTCCCGTCTGCTGTGAAACCACTTTGCATATTTGATTTATTCAGTGACGCCGGTTTCATTTTTTTGCGTTATTACCCCTCTCAATTTGAAACTAATATTTTTGCTACATGTTGTAATATTGTACGAGCTGAGAGAAGATGATAGACTCCGGGACAAAATGTGAAAATTTTATTTAATGGAAGAACGTTTCAGGCCGAAACGCCCTCTCATTTTTCTATCTGTAACGTTCTAATCTAAATATTATCTTGAAAATGAGAAATATTAGAAATGTTTTATTGAAAAAAGAATTGTTGTAATCAGTTCTGAAAAGTATTAAAGAGACCCATGTCTCATCAGTAGTGAACCCTCCAGCAGTTTCGCCAGTTTAAACCGTGTAACAACTATTGTATTGACGCCTCTTATATAATTACATATTGGCTTCGCGGGGTATATTTCGTTTACCCACGAACCTTTTTTTATTCCCGTATGTTGAAATATCACGAAGTGTCACAATAACGAGGTGTTAGCACTGGTGGAGACTTCCTCTTTGATATATTGAGAAATCTGGAGCTTTCGGCCACCCTGAGGCCAGGAAATTTGCCACCCTACTTAACGAAAAAGACCTCTTCCGTACCATCAAGGCTCAAAGCCAGCAATAATAGATATATACTGCTGCACATGACTCTGGTACAGAGCAGGAGGGACAATTCTGTCCTCCCAAGAGAACAACAGTCTTTGATTTCCAGACTTAAGTCTGGTCATCTACAGACAATGACTTTCCAGAATGGTTGTAAGGTTTTCTCACTATGTACTAAGTGTCAATCTGCAACCTCAAACCACATCATTGACTGTATTAAATCATCCATTGATGAGCTCTACTCATCCTCAGCAGAAACAAATTAAAACTCTCAAGCTCTACAGGCTTGATATCTTGATATGATTGAGTGAGATAAGAAAGAAGAGAAATCAGAAACTGAATTGTAGATAAATGTATCATGCTAAGACATGATAACCTACTAAAGAGATTGATTTAAGGACACATTAAAGGTATCAACAGAACAAGAGGACAGACTACATTGGTGGTGGATCAACTGAAAAGAGAAACCAAGATTACTCCTGTTGTCAACTGTGGATCTTGGAGAATCCTGATTGAGAAAGTACATCAGTTTTAGAACACTGATTCACCCCCAAAATAATATATTTGAAGTTATTTTGTAGCTAAAAATCCTCTTTGAATATTCACTAACAACACCGCGCTAATTACTTCTCTACTACAGAAGAAAATCTTTATTTTCATGAACGTTTCGGTGTTTATTGTTCACCTTTATCCGGGAACTCAAAGAAATCGCATTTTAATCTGAATCGAATCAAAGGAAGCACACAGAAAGAAACTACTGGTAAAATGGGGAGAGAAGCCCATTATTAGAAACTAAGATAAAACTGACCATATCACGTGTTCCTACACAGTCTTAAATATCCTTTCTCTGAGTAATACGGAAGCGTGATTAGCTCTTAATTTATTTTTTATTTTTGGAATTTCAGGCTTCGTGGTAAATCCATGTATAAGAGAAATTTGTTTTCCTCAGATTTACCCGGACTAATAAGCTTGATTGTCTTAATTAAGTTTTCCTGTACATAAATTTCTTTATTATCATTAAATGTGATTAGCTTTTACTTTTTTTATTATTTTAATTTGCATACTTCGTCGTAAATCCATGTATAAGACTTAATAAAGGCTTTTGTGTGGGTGTAATTAATACGGGCGCCTATAGGGCCAGCTTTGATGGTGTTTGTGGTACAACCTTGCTAACGTTCAAGACGTGGCCAATATTCTGTAGCAAAATAACAAATAGTTTGTATTTATTCCAATAGATGGCGTAATCGACTTCAGATACACAATCAGGAGATGAATTTAATCAATTTGACCACTGATTTAGTGCAATTTTCACTTCCCCCCCTTTTTTTGGCTAAATTATTAGAAATACCGAGCAATAACACGCCATATATATATATGTAGTAATGTAGATTGTTGTTATCCTATTGGATGAATGTAGTATGACATGTTGGTTACAGTCGTGGTGGCCACAATGTTTAGAGTGGGTTCAGGCGTGATTGGGATTACACAAAAGGACGAGGCATGTTGGATGTTACCACATATATATAAAATGAAAGGATTTAAAAGCACGAATATTTCTTTTATAAAACAATTCAAACTTCTACTGTCCTTACTGCGATGAAAAAATATATTCACCACTGATGAGTCAAGCCCTCCCAATATATTTTTTTCATCGCAGTAAGGGCAGTAGAAGTTTGTATTATGTATAAAAGAACCACCCACACTGATAAAACGGTGTTTACCTTACAACCCTGAACACTCGGATTTTCCTGGAAAATCTCTTGAAGATTTCTTGAAAAAGCCATGGTCCACTGCAGAAGAACTTAAATTGACTTGTTCCATATGTAAATACCTGCTTTCTTTCCTCTTTTCGCTCTCCACTTCTCCCATCCATATTTCCAATTTTATTTATTTATTTATTTATTTTTTAAAAATTCTTCTTATTTCTTTATTCTTTCTTATAATCTGTATATATTTACCATATGTATATATTCTTTCACCATTTTTATTTCCCACTTTCTCCGTTTTGTAACCCCAAGGAGAATCCTCTGTAAGACCTGTGTGTCTTAATAAAGGCTTTTGTGTGTGTGTGTGTGTGTATATAAAAGAACCATTCGTGCTTTTAAATCCTTTCATTATATATTTATTATTAGAAATGTTAATAGTACTCATGTGAAGCTTACCTAAAATCACGGTTTCAGTTTATAAAATAATGTCTTCTATAGCTTGATTTGTTAACACCGATAAAGGAGAATGAGATTCTTATCGAAACGTTGGTAAAATATTTCCTTTTGTCTCCAAAAAGTACAGTTAAACCTGTCTATAGCGCCCCCTCTTGGGACTCACCAAAATAGGGTGCTATAGAGAGGGGGTGCTATAGACAGGTCACTTTTAATGTAAATCGCATCATACTACATATTTAAAATCGGGCTCTATAGAGAGGAAGGCGCTATTTAGAGGGGCGCTATAGACAGGTTTAACTGTATTTATTTATTACTTAATGCTGATCCTCCATGTTCAGTATATATGTAAAATAGGTGGGAATAATCCATCAGTTATGAGGAGGGAAGGAAGGCTGATCATGTCAAGTGGCCGCTATGTAAACCAAGTTCAGCCATTGTTCCCATTAGGCACCAACATGGGTGACGTCAAACGGTAAGATAGAAGTGTGAATGGATTACAAGGACCATTGACTTCGGGAAGTATGCATTTATGAAGTGTCACCTTATGCAAATAGCTTCCTGGGTTTGTTCGGCCAGGTGTTTATAGGCCTTACGGCGTTTCGTTGTCCAACAATCTGGTGGATTCTTCTGATTTTACATTTTGCAGAGTTCGAAGAAGTTGATACCAGAAATGGCATAAAATGTTTTAAATGACTTTTATGTGTTTGGGGAGGAAAATGTAAAGTTATATTTGTGGGAAATGTTTGCGGCAACTGCTGGCAGAAGTGCTATCAAGTGACGAAATAGGAGACAAATGCGTAGTCCACCACCGTGTTCCAGTAACTGGCGTGACTTTCCACTCCTGTAGACCTACAGTTGTAGCTGAAGTTATGCTCTCTCTCTCTACTGGCTTCTACAGTTATGCACTCTCTACAGGGTTCTACAGTTGTGCTATCTCTACAGGGTTCTACAGTTATGCACTCTCTACAGGGTTCTACAGTTGTGCTATCTCTACAGGCTTCTACAGTTATGCACTCTCTACAGGGTTCTACAGTTGTGCTATCTCAGTAGATTAAAGTCACTCTAGTTCAACCTGGGAAAAGAAGAAATTTAACTTTAAAGTTGCATAATCTCCATTTTGCATATACACTCATGGACACAACTTAAGGAAGTTTAATATCTTTGATGTCGCTGTTTTTTTCTTTAAGGAGACAGAGGTTGTTGAAACTTGGTTATCTCGTGTGTCTTCAATAAAGGTCACTGTAATATCTTTCAGAATTATTGTCTGAATCCCGATATACATGCTAAAAGGTACAACTTATTTAACCCTTAAGTACTCGCGGCATTTTTTGTTACATAAGTACTCGCGCGGGGTGTATCACACCCCAAAATATAAACCTAAATCTAATATATATAATGTAAGCCAAATACAACGTATTTATATTTATATTATAGAGAAAAGAATGGATATTAATTAAAATGTAAATAAAATAATAAAATATTTAATTATTCCAGTGCTTGTACATGTTTTCTAAATCCTATAAGCATTTACAATTTTTATGCATATTCATTATTCACAAAAATAAATCTTATATTTTTTCATTAATTTTCAAAGCATTCTGCACACATAATGAAGGAATGATTATTGCAGATATTTCTTTTGCAATTTTTGCAGGTAGTCTTTGTTTTCCTATCTTTAGATCGGTCACAAAGATGGCATCGCTTTTGCTTTTTTGAAAGTGGTTCTGATGGTCCTGGTACCTAAAAAAAACCATCATAAAATTTATCATTTTATTTATATTGGTAAATAACATTTTTACTTACTGTTTGTTCATTTGCCACTCCAATTATCCTTTGAAGAGCAAGTTTTACATCTTTAGGTAGTGACACAATGCAAAGGCGTTCTTTGATATGTTCATCTATCAAACTCAGTCCGATCTTTTCCAAAAAGTGGCGTCTTTTAATGGGTTCTTCTTGCAGGTGATTTGCGTTGTAAAGTACTTGTGCATTTATTTCTGCAACATTGACGAGATCAAAGAAAATACACAGAGGCCATCTTCTTGTGCGTCGTCCTACACTGTAGGTCCCCGACATTTGGTCAACAACATCAACGCCTATCTTGGTTTGGTTATAAAAAGTGACTATTTCCGGCTTCATTTTATCTCCTGTGTCCTCGTCAATTGTCATTGTTGAGTGCATTGTTGACAATAGGATAACTGATTTTGATTTCTTGGGGACATATGATACAAGAGTTGTATTTTCATTGAAGCCAAAAATTGAAGAAAAGATAGGTCTATTCCTGTTGGGTAAAAACTCTACAGGAATTTCCTTTTTATTTTTTTTCAAAGTTCCAACGAGGGTCAAGTTATGTTCAGTCAACAAACTTTGAGCTAGTGGGAAACTTGTATACCAGTTATCAGTGGTAATATTTCGTTTTGTTCCTGATACTGGTTCCACCAATCTTTTGACAACATCATCAGAAGCATTGGATTTATAAAAAGGTCCACGATTGTTACCAACATACGGCTCCATATTCACAGTATAGAACGTGTGTGCATCAGACATCATGTATATTTTCAAGCCATATTTTGCAGGTTTGTTTGGTATGTATTGGCGAAAATTACATTTCCCTCTAAAAGGAATAAGCTTTTCATCGATTGTTAAATATTCGCCAGGGGAATACATTTGTTTACAGTTGGCAACAAAAATTTCAAAAATTTCCCTCAGGGCAGCAAATTTGTCATTATCTCTTCTGATCTGTCTAGTAAGGACATTGTCAAATCGAATTACTCGCAAAAGGAACAAAAATCGTTCGTAGGCCATTGCTGCTCTGCATATTTCTATACCAGTGCCATTTGCATTCCAAATTTCTTTGAAATGCAAATGCGATGCACGATTTTTTCTGATTATTATTATGAGTCCGAGCAGACAACGGATTTCATTTTCATCTGTATTGCGGCAATCTCTCTCCCTGCTATAATTTGGCCTGATGGTCTCAATAAAAATATTTGTGTATTCAACTATTTTTTTGATCATGTCAATACTAATAAATTTCAAAAAAGCTTCTAATGGAGTTGGAGTGTTCTTACCAAATTGTTTAGAACAAGGTAAGTGTGTAATAATATTTATAGCTCTTGTACGTACCCTTGATGTTCTCCATTCTTCCTTTTTCCATTTGGTCATTTTATCTCTTCCAAAGAAGTACGTAGAATCCTGATGTGGTTCTTGTTCATCGTCTTCTTCTTGTTCTGAATCTGAGCTATGGGGGATATATTCTTCATCATCACTAAAGTTATCATCATCTAGCTCATCAAAATCTTCTTCTTCCTCATCAAACAAGCTAAAAAGTGATTGAATATTTTTGCTATCCATTATAATATTGGATCAAAGTAAGCTTAGATGATGGGCAAAGTGAAACTAAATTGACACTGAAAGGTAGGGGAAATGACTCATGGTGCGTGAGAATTCAGCAGTATCATATTCGGGCTGATTACAAAACTTTGTTACGTAAGTACTCGCGCGGGGTGTGACACACCCCATTCTAGCAAAAAGAATAAATTACAAATATATTCCCTCTATTAATTTTGTTGAAATTTGACATGTCTATTTGGCACATTGAAATATTAAGCTATTGAAAAATTGGAAGATTTTGGTTAAGGATTTAATGATTTTCTTGAGGTAAAGTGATAGCTTGGGGTGTGATACACCCCGCGCGAGTACTTAAGGGTTAAGTTTTGTCCATGAGTGTATACCGCGTGATAGCAATGTAACACCACATGGCAGAAAGTGGTGAAAATTGACAAAGAACACTAAATGACGTTTATTCCAACACTATACACTGAGCATTTATAACTCCATTGTATAGGGGGCTCCTCGTAGCTATTTTTTGAATTAACTTAAATATTATAAGATAAATGAAGCTTCCAGGGTTAAGTTTCTTGTACAACTTTTTTTATTTTCAAGCTTTCGGATTTGTCAGTCCTTCAACAGGATTATCACGTTAACAACTTAATAATAAATACAATTTTTACATACACATTATTATATACATATTTTAAATACTTATTATATATTGAGAGAAAAATATATTACATTATTTCTGTTTGTAAATCAATTTTTTTGAATACTTAAATATTGCTTTGAAAACAGAGCAATCCATAAATAAATATTTGATTAAAAAGGCATATATTGGATCAAAATATCATTTATTTTACCAATATTTCAGTTGGCTGAACGCCAACCTTTATCAAGGTGTTATAACATATTAATGTGTGTCAACAACAAATGTGCGCCATAAGGTTATGTGGCGCTGAGTTTGTTGTTGACACACTTTAAAATGTTATAACACCTTGATAAAGGTTGGCGTTCAGTCAACTGAAATATTGGTAAAATAAATGATATTTTGTGTATACCGCGTGATAGCAATGTAACACCACATGGCAGAAAGTGGTGAAAATTGACAAAGAACACTAAATGACGTTTATTCCAACACTATACACTGAGCATTTATAACTCCATTGTATAGGGGGCTCCTCGTAGCTATTTTTTGAATTAACTTAAATATTATAAGATAAATGAAGCTTCCAGGGTTAAGTTTCTTGTACAATTTTTTTATTTTCAAGCTTTCGGACTTGTCAGTCCTTCAACAGGATTATCACGTTAACAACTTAATAATAAATACAATTTTTATATACACATTATTAAAACATATTTTAAATACTTGTTATATATTGAGAGAAAAATATACTACAATATTTCTGTTTGAAAATCAAAAAATTTTTGAATACTTAAATATTGTTTTGAAAATAGAGCAATCCGTAAATAAATATTTAATTAAAAATACATATATTGGATCAAAATATCATTTATTATACCAATATTTCAGTTGGCTGAACGCCAACCTTTATCAAGGTAGTATTACATATTAATGTGTGTCAACAACAAACTCAGCGCCACATAACGTTATGTTGACGTTATGTGGCGCTGAGTTTGTTGTTGACACACATTAAAATGTTATAACACCTTGATAAAGGTTGGCGTTCAGCCAACTGAAATATTGGTAAAATAAATGATATTTTGATCCAATATATGTCTTTTTATTTAAAAATACTTAAATATCAATTGAAAAAGCCCTGTACGATTTATAAATGAATAAAACAAAGCATCAAGGGCTGCGTATCTTTATTAGAATAAATATATACAAGCTTTCGAGCACATACGCCCTTCTACAGGAATTAATAAAATAATAATCCAACTAGTTTGAAATATATAAATCTTATTTCAAACTAGTTGGATTATTATTTTATTAATTCCTGTAGAAGGGCGTATGTGCTCGAAAGCTTGTATATATTTATTCTAATAAAGATACGCAGCCCTTGATGCTTTATTTTATTCATTTATAATACTTAAATATATATTGATGAAAAATTAGGGTATTTACAAAAATACACAGTTATTCTTCAATGTTTGAATGTGTATTACTCGATATTAAAAATGGATCACCTGGGCGTGTAGTACATGGATCTTAAATAAATGAAAACGTTGTTTTTTCAGGTCATTACTCTTCATTTATTATACATCCGGTAGTTTATATCAATTTGATGGATCGACGCTCTCTCCATATTGGAATCTCTTTACTGGAGTCTTGTTGTTGTTGTCATGTCCAATGAAGAGTCTCAGATGTCTCCATACATCTCTATCTCAGCAATGTCCACTATCTTGGGTGTGTAAAGCTGCTGCTCTGGGTCCATGTCAATTTGCTGCAAGGCTGCGGCCATTGCTGGGCATGAGAATATGTGGGTAGGTGTTACTGGAGTGTGGTTGGTTTAAATAGAGATTTAAAACACACAAAACCTCACTGCACAAACACAACATGTACTAACTGGACTGAGTTTTATCTTCATCTTGAATTATTGCAGTAGCTAAATTTTGGTTATTTAAGATATCTGAAATTATATTATAATACATTAATGCGCCATCTGTTATGAAAATTCGAAACTATTATAGACGCGTATGTTTTTACTCCATGTTAGGAGTGGCTGCACATGGTGTCTGTTCCTCATGTCAGAGGTGGCCATTTATTTTGAAGCTAAGTCAGCCTGCCACTGAGTAGTGCTCCCAGTCTTAATGACAAAGGTAGACCCATTCTACTTCACCCAGTCATGATGGTTGTCAAACTCATCCATTGATGAGCTCTACTCTTCCCTGGCAAACACCATCAACAAGCTTTACAAGCTTGATACCCTGTTACGATTGAGTGGAGATAAGAAAGAAGAAGAAGATAGACGCGTATGATTCTTTTAAAAGGGCCCTCCCATTAATTTTTCCATTGCAGTAAGGACAGTAGAAATTGTTTATTTTTAAAAGAATCATACGTGTCTATAATAGTTTCGAATTTACATATCGGAAATTGTGGACTTAATCGTATTTCAAGTCAATTTAATATGTTGTTCGATCTTTTTTTCTTATTATTAATAACTCTGGTTGAATAATATTTGACCAAGAATATCTGTCTACGTGTATAAATAACTGCCTGTACATACGGTTGGGTAAAACATGAATGGTGTTACTTGTGTAAGACCAGTGTTAAAGGTGGTTGTTTAGATCTTGGAAAGTCTGCTGTATCCATAGGGAAGACGCGCGTCAACTATAACTAAAGTTTAAAGGCTTACCTTCAGACTTGATGGATAATGGGTCCGCTATTTTAAAGTTCTTTAATTTTTTTCAAGACAGCAAGGAGGAAAAAAGACCTAACAAAGTAACTAAACTGTGTGGAAATATTTTTGTCTTCACAAGATGCAACCATTTACTCAATAGTATACTTCTTCACTGTGTTCTATGCACGAAAAACGATGTATATAGTCTCAATTTTTGTACATCGATATTCTTTCCTTTTCTTCTTTTTCTCTTTTCTGAGCGAGGATTCAATTTCTTCCCTGCTTCTCATTTCTTTTTAGATTCATTTCTAACAGGAGAATCGTCTGTATAAGACGGAATGTCTTAATAAAGGCTTGTGTGTGTGTGTGTGTGTTTAAAGACTTACCGAAACCAGCGAAAAGAAGTTAACCGAACATATGTAGATATCTGATTACTTATTTACATACGAAAGGACATATGTAAATAAAAGTAAAAACACATCTCTCCTTATCAACCTGATCCCAGTACAATTTCACTTTTGTACTAGTTTTTTTTTCATATGTAAATAAGTTTATTAAATTACAGCAGCCACATATCTATATATGCAACTTTTTTGGTTGGCCTCAAATTATCTGAGGAAGAGTTGATAAAAACTCGAAAGCTTGCGTTCAGATAATAATAAGAAACATATTGTATCATGTGTGCCTTTGCTTTACAATAAAGTCTGCAATTAACGCGATTGAAATGTGACTTGGTGTTTGTAACCTGGTTGGTTTAGATAGACGGCTACCCTGGCTAAAACACGCCTGTTCCTACAGGTGAAAAGTACTTTACACTTAATAAATACGTGGTCGCGCGGGGAAGGTTTTGATGTATTTTAACCCCCCTCCTCTCTCTCACATAATGACACACATCACTGATATATGTAAATAAATTGATCATAAAAGTAACTTGATTAATCAAGAATGGGTATTTGGCCAATTCTGGAATAATTAAAAATCAACAAGAATAGTTGATATTTATTCCGATAGATGGCGCAAGCCATCAGCAACTTTCATTTGCATGATAAGGAGATGCCTTTTTCATAAATTAAAGAGCCTGCGTTTTCTGATCGTGTAACTGAATGTTGATGATTGCTTATTGCCATCTATCGGAAAAACTGCCAACTGAACGTTTTTATTTCAATAAAATTGGTCAATATACTATCTTTTTTTTTTTTTAATTGTCAAGAAAAAGCTAACCAATTACGTGTTTCGGGCTGTTGGCCCCCCTCAGAGTAGTGCAGGCTATAAGTTGAAGTACCACCTAAGAGAGAAACTTCATCGTTTCTCTATAATCCCAGAAGAGGATACTTTTACAAGGTCGAATGTGCGTAATCTATACGTCATTTTCAGCAAATTTATATCTTTTAAAAGTGTTGTTGGTATTTTTATCTGATAGATGGCAGTGAACCATCAGTAACATTCATTTGTACGCGCTCAAGAGATACCCTTTCTTTAACAACCTCCTGATTTACATATTTTCCGTTTAGAATCTTGAACATCTCTGATGTTCACACACACCTTTTTCCATATTATAAGTTGCATAATCACCTGGAATATTACAAAAAGTACAAAAATCTTGAGACGAAGAATTTCTCGCAAGGTTTTTATTTAGCCAAGCTTTCGAGTATTTCTGACCTTCTACAGGAGTAAAAATGAGGTCCATTTATAGACAGAACGTCCGCTTCAAAACACCAAATTTCCCAGAAGCCATCGAGTGAGTCTATTTTTTATCTCTCCCCAGTTGCATATGGTGCAGTAAGTCGGGATATCTTTAACTCGGGTTATTCTTAACAAGGCCACGGTCAGCTCCGTTGGATGCTCTGTGTGAGAAAAGTTGCATATTGGCTTTGTTTACTGTCTGGTTTCTTCCTTTCTTTCTTTTTGAAATTTATTTCAAGAAACTTAACCCTGGAAGCTTCATTTATTTTATAAAATTGATTTCAAATTGATTTTCGTTTTCTCCTGCGTTTTCGCAGAGCTTGATGGTAAATGTTCCATATAGGTTTGTGGGTATATATGTAAATATGTAATAATTAATTATGCAGAAGAGTTCAAAGTAATGCGTATTCGAGATTTTTCTATTTGCTACATTTTCTAAAACAAAAGGTAACAATTTTCACTATAAAATACACTAAATAACATATTGAATATAAAATCATATATTTACACTCTATATATTTACACACTTACAGTCTATATATATTTTGATTTTTTTTAAACGATTGTCTAAAATGATATAAAACCAATATATAGATAAACACAACAAGACACTCATGGTTACGCCAACCTGAAGAATTAAGTAATAAATATGAGTGTAACATTCCGTATTAAATAAAGAAAACATTGAACAGGGGCAGGTCTATATGTAAATAAAATGTGAAATATGAAGTAAAAGGGAATTTTAAAAATGGAGCAGGAATCAAAACCAACAGTATTGTCTGAACACGGTGCGACCTTGTCTTTGGTAAAAAGAGATAAATGGAGGAGAGCTGCATTCCTCAAATTCTTCTGAAAGAATCAATGGCTGCCGTCTTCAGTGCTACTTCCTGTACGTCTGCTGCTTTGGTATTTTCACTTCCGGTACGTCTGCTTCTTTAGCCATATTTTGGGAATGTTTACCTTCTTTGAACATCTGTTACTTTAGTTATATTTTGACATTTTCATTTTCAACGCCTCTCTTGTTTATTTTGGCTCTATTTTTGGGATTGTTTATGTTCTTTGTAAGTCTGTTTCTTTGGTCATTTCATTTGCCGTTGTTTGTTTTTATTAAGTCCTATTTAATATAAGTTTGTCCAAAAAGTTCGTGTTTTTCTTAAAACGTTGTTTTTATTATTAATTGGCGAATAATATTATTACAGCGAATACATGAATAATACATAATACAATTACTTTATACATAATACAAAGACATTATACATAACGGCGAATAATATTGGTATTTCAATTTTTTTGCAAATGTTTACGAACTTTTAGGACAACCTTGTATTTTTCACTTTCAGGATAAGGAAATGCACGATACCAGAAGTGAAAGAAAAACACTCCTGGAGACTGGGTTGTCTCAAGTTTTTTTTATTTTTAAAATTAAACAATTTCTACTGTCCTTACTGCAATGGAAAAATGAATGGGAGGGTTTGGCTCATCAGTGGTGAACCCTCCCAGCGGTTCCGTTGTACCCCTGGGAGGGGCTCACCACTGATGAACCAGGCCCTCCCATTCATTTTTCCATTGCAGTAAGGGCAGTAGAAATTGTTTAATTTTAAAAAGAAACTTACGCGTCTATAATAGTTTCTAATTTCCATAACAGATAACGCGCTAATGCATCATGGTAAAGTTTTTTGTTTATTTTAAAAAGTTAGGTTGGTGAATAGGCTTGTCCCGCATGGAGGTATTTATAGGTTTCATTGAAATTCTCTATAGAAACATTGAATACATTTATTACTGACTTTCCCACAGCAGCAAGTATAGCCGAATTGTATTGGAGACTTTCCGAAACCAAGAAAAAAGGGCAATGATATTTTAAAATAATATTGGCCGTTTTAATTCTTTTTCTTAGCGATATATACAGAAATTATGTTTTTAAAAGTTAGAAAAACGATGTTCTCTTCTTGCCAAGTTCTAATTAAACGTTGCTATTTGAGTATGACGACCTTAATAAGGAAAAATTCCCAAATTTACATATTTTCATCTATTTGGACGAGTCTCCTAGCTGCGACGAGTTAATTAGGGAATTGTCAGCAAGCTGTTAGCGGAGTGTAACACAGATGACATGCTTATGCAAATAATAGTCGTTTTATGAAAGTCGTTCAAGACGATGCGCTGTATCCGTCCAAACCACAGAAAGCTGTGATACATTTTCTATAGAAAGAAAAGTGTTTGTAAACCTCAACGGAGAGATTCAAATGTCGTGCTTTTCGGTGAAGTAACAATGTCCCTACAGTCTATATGCAAATATTGTCGTCGATTCTATTTAGGTATCACTTGAGGACATTCTGGAGAACTTGCTTACATACAACCTACATATATACATATAGGTTGGTGATAGAATTCGTCGTTCGCTCATTGACGTCGACGCGGCATTTTGATCTTAGCCAGACGACCAAGAAGACGCGATAGAAGATGGTCTACAGAGAGAGAAAGAGAAAAGAACAAGGCAGTCGGATACCGCACCACGCCTGGTCATCAGGTATTCTGGATGGGATCATGCCATCTATCTTCCAAAACGAGGAGGATCGTAGACCTCCGCATTCTGATAGGACTGCAGCTACCAAAGTATAAATAGACTTTCTATTTCCGATACTTGGCTCTGGAGGAAGCACACCTGATACCTTATAATGATGATTGAAGGCGTCTTCCATCAAGTCGGCGCCTTGCACGGCCCATTGTCTTGTTTGTACGTCCACTGAACCTTTCTCTTGTCGCAGGACTCAGCCAATTTGGATGTACGCAGCAGTATCTGTAGAGGGAACAAGTGGTGTGTGTATGGAACCTTCATCATAAATACCAAATCATGACATGCTGAAGTCAAGACAGGATAGCTGAAGTCAAAGCAGGATATCTTGAAGTCAAGACAGGACATGCTGAAGTCAAGACAGGACATGCTGAAGTCAAGACTGGATAGCTGAAGTCAAGACAGGACATGCTGAAGTCAAGGCTGGATAGCTGAAGTCAAAACAGGATATACTGAAGTCAAGACTGGATAGCTGAAGTCAAGACTGGATATACTGAAGTCAAGACTGGATAGCTGAAGTCAAGACTGGATATACTGAAGTCAAGACTGGATATACTGAAGTCAAGACTGGATAGCTGAAGTCAAGACTGGATAGCTGAAGTCAAGACTGGATAGCTGAAGTCAAGACTGGATATACTGAAGTCAAGACTGGATATACTGAAGTCAAGACTGGATATACTGAAGTCAAGACTGGATATACTGAAGTCAAGACTGGATAGCTGAAGTCAAGACTGGATAGCTGAAGTCAAGACTGGATAGCTGAAGTCAAGACTGGATATACTGAAGTCAAGACTGGATATACTGAAGTCAAGACTGGATATACTGAAGTCAAGACTGGATATACTGAAGTCAAGACTGGATAGCTGAAGTCAAGACTGGATAGCTGAAGTCAAGACTGGATAGCTGAAGTCAAGACTGGATATACTGAAGTCAAGACTGGATATACTGAAGTCAAGACTGGATATACTGAAGTCAAGACTGGATATACTGAAGTCAAGACTGGATATACTGAAGTCAAGACTGGATAGCTGAAGTCAAAACAGGATATACTGAAGTCAAGACTGGATAGCTGAAGTCAAGACTGGATAGCTGAAGTCAAGACTAGATATACTGAAGTCAAGACTGGGTAGCTGAAGTTAAGACTGGATAGCTGAAGTCAAGACTGGATAGCTGAAGTCAAGACTGGATAGCTGAAGTCAAGACTAGATATACTGAAGTCAAGACTGGGTAGCTGAAGTTAAGACTGGATATACTGAAGTCAAGACTGGATATACTGAAGTCAAGACTGGATATACTGAAGTCAAGACTGGGTAGCTAAAGTTAAGACAGGATATACTGAAGTCAAGACTGGATAGCTGAAGTCAAGACTGGATAGCTGAAGTCAAAACAGGATATACTGAAGTCAAGACTGGATAGCTGAAGTCAAGACTGGATAGCTGAAGTCAAGACTAGATATACTGAAGTCAAGACTGGGTAGCTGAAGTTAAGACTGGATATACTGAAGTCAAGACTGGATATACTGAAGTCAAGACTGGATAGCTGAAGTCAAGACTGGGTAGCTAAAGTTAAGACAGGATATACTGAAGTCAAGACTGGATAGCTGAAGTCAAGACTGGATAGCTGAAGTCAAGGCAGGACATGCTGAAGACAGGATATGTTGAATTCAAGACAGGACATGCTGAAGTAATGAAAGTGCATGCTAAAGTAAAGACAGGGAATGCTGAAGCTAAGATAGGACATGCTGAAGTCAAGGCAGGATATGTTGAATTCAAGACAGGACAAGCTGATGTCAAGACAGGATATACTGAATTCAAGACAAGATATGTTGGATTCAAGACAGGATATGTTGAATTCAAGACAGGATTGGTTGAATTCAAGACAGGACATGCTGAAGTCATGAAAGTGCATGCTGAAGTCAAGACTGGATAGCTGAGGTCAAGGCAGGATATTCTGAAAACAGGATATGTTGAATTCAAGACAGGACATGCTGAAGTAATGAAAGTGCATGCTGAAGTCAAGACTGGATAGCTGAGGTCAAGGCAGGATATTCTGAAAACAGGATATGTTGAATTCAAGACAGGATATGTGGAATTCAAGACAGGACATGAAGTAATGAATGTGCATGCTGAAGTTAAGACAGGATATGCTGAATTAAAAAAAAAAAGCAGGATAAATCAAGAAAGTAGATGCACAGTGGCAGGCAACCCGTTGGCCCAGATGGAGCGGAAGTCTCCCCAGTGTTTGGACAAGGAGAGTGGGACAAGGGGCTCACCCAGCTGAACCCACTTCCCTCGTAACCAATACCCTGGGGCCACTGGCCGTCCTGGGGTACGTTTTGATATCCCGAGTACACATGGCCATATGTTAATCATGGTGGGTTGTGACTGCTTGTACACCACATGTCTACAAATGTAGTACCAGGCCATGATAATCATGGTGGGTAGAGGGTTGTGACAGCTTATATACTGTAGGTATACCACATGTCTACAAATGTAGTACCAGGCTATGATAATCATGGTGGGTAGAGGGTTGTGACAGCTTATATACTGTAGGTATACCACATGTCTACAAATGTAGTACCAGGCCATGATAATCATGGTGGGTAGAGGGTTGTGACAGCTTATATACTGTAGGTATACCACATGTCTACAAATGTAGTACCAGGCTATGATAATCATGGTGGGTAGAGGGTTGTGACAGCTTATATACTGTAGGTATACCACATGTCTACAAATGTAGTACCAGGCCATGATAATCATGGTGGGTAGAGGGTTGTGACAGCTTATATACTGTAGGTATACCACATGTCTACAAATGTAGTACCAGGCTATGATAATCATGGTGGGTAGAGGGTTGTGACAGTTTATATACTCAAGGTATACCACATGTCTACAAATGTAGTACCAGGCCATGATAATCATGTGTACTGTAAGTACACCACATATACAAGGGGCTAGAACCCCATATTTGTTTAGTTACATTCAGTTACGACATATAATGACCGCCATTACCGGAAATTAACGACAACAAAATTTGAAAAAGAGGACAGAATGTCCCCAGGTGGTGTTTTCCTCTCATAGAGGTCAGAGCTAATTACCGGTGTGACTTCTAATCCGTCGCCCCCACGTGCAAATCGCCGGTCTGTCATTTGGGGAGCTTCTTTCTTCACCTATCTCTCTGCCACGTGATTGACGGCCATTTTATGGCCTTGCTCCAATTTCCCTACTTTTATACCCAAATTGTTTTGTCTTCTTCTTGGCCACTACCATTTAGATCTCCTCCACCTCCCGAATTGCAAAAAAAGAGATTTTTTTAAACTGCCACTTATCTAGTGTTGTAACTTTGTGGTTTTTATATATAAGAAGTTAAACTGTGAATTGATTATTGTTGTTGTATGTATATATATAGTAATTTGAAGATTGTGAAATCAACACTGTTATCTATAAATAAACTATCACCATATTTAGACGATAAAAACATGGCGAAGGAAGACAAGTTTCTTTTATTGATGAATTAGAGCAAGCTTTCGGGCAAAAGCCCTTCAACAGGCAAGATAGAAATTAAACGACACTACGAACGATACCGATGGCTGTAGTCAATATATACATACACATATCAATTTACATAAATATAGAAAAAAACATACAAATGGACAATTTAACTATTTGTAAAAAATAGTCCTGCCACTTACGTTGGTGAAACGAGTAGATCTGTGTCCATCAGGATAACTGAACATTCCCGTAATATTTCCAGGCAAGATACCAAGTCCCTCATTTATCAACATATGCAGAGCACAGGCCACACTTTCAACATCAAAAACCCCACCATACATTACAGGCACATACATATCTTACACCAAAGACTTATTCTAGAATCCATAGTATCCCACAAACTGAACAGCATCAACAGAAAAATAGAACTTCCAGAAGCTTATCATCCTCTCCTGTCCTTTATTTAAACTTCTCTCATGTTTTACCGTAAAATTGACCTCCCCGACGCATATCAAGCTCTCCTGGCCTTTATGTATTTTTTTTTTCTCTTTTATATACTTTTTATACTTAATACTCCATTTCAGACATATATTATGCTTCATTAATATTTCTTTCCTTCAGCTATGGTTTTGCATATCTTGAATTATCCTCTATGGTTTTTATTTTTTACAAATAGTTAAATTGCTATTTGCATGTTTTTTTTCTCTATATTTATGTAAATTGATATGTGTATGTATATATTGACTACAGCCATCGGTATAGTTCGTAGTGTCGTTTAATTTCTATCTTGCCTGTTGAAGGGCTTTTGCCCGAAAGCTTGCTCTAATGCATCAATAAAAGAAACTCGTCTTCCTTCGCCATGTTTTTTATCGTCTAAATTCAATCCAGGAAGAATTCTCTATTACCATATTGCCACGTGGAAAATTAGGGAAGACAAAAACTTCAGGAGGAGACAAAATTTATTTCAGGGAAGGACAAACTATCAAAGGTAAACAAAAGATAAGCCACGAGGGAAATTTACAGAGTCGCAAGATATAAAACATAAAAATGACCACTCTGTTAAATAAAAAATAATAAAATTAATAAATACTATGTTACAATATATTGGATTTAAAAGAAGCTATTTTATCAATATTTCGAAGGGAAAATTTGCCTATCTTTATCGTTCTTTTTAATGATTTAAACTAAACATATTATGAAAATAGAGCAATCCATACTTAAATCATTAGATAATAAAAATACATATATTGGATTGAATAAAAGATTTATTTGCCAATATATACCTTTTTATTATCTAAACTAAATATATATTTTGACATAAACTCAGGAAGTGGGAGGTCTTTGATGTCTCCGGTCGTCTCATTATATATACATTTTTTGAAGGAGACAGAGGTTGTTCACACTTGGTTATCTCGTTTGTCTTCACAATAAAGGTCACTGTAATATATTTCAGAGTTATTGTCCCGATATACATGCTAAGAGGTACAACTTCCTTAAGTTTTGTCCATTAGTGTACTATAATTAAACTATACTAAATAACTTTATGAATAAGCAATGACAAGCTAGCTGTACTGAGAATTTCGGATTATATCTCACATGTTCAGCTAGAAACTTGGTGAAATTTGCATACCAGGACAGATATGCAATGCAGGTAATCCCAGGTGAACCACTGAGAGAGGGGCGTGGAGGCTCCCCACTTTATTAACGACTGCAGAAATCCCCCCAAAAAGAGGGGCAGTTGTCGCCCGTGGGATTATGTAATTTGCCTTCTATGTAAATATGTACGCCATTAACCCGCTTAGCTCATCATCATCAGACCCCCCCTATCATCATCCTAATCTGATGAGAGAGTCGTCTTTCTGTGTGAAATCTCTTAATTGCCTGGATTTGACCTTTGACCACCTTTCCAGAAATGCCCTCCTTTCTTTTCAGCATGTGTGTGACCTTTCTTTCCCTTTTATCCCAGAGAGAGAGCGTTCCAGAAACGTTTCGCTCATTATTTGCAATAGATCTTATCGTACAGAATCCAATATAAATATCTTTTTTTTCTCTATTGGTTCCCTATAGTGTGTGCCATTTTATAAATATAGCTAGTATATTTTATATATTAAAAAACGTCTAAACTGCATTATTAACCTATAAAATGAATTAAATGTAGGGATTCTGTTTACAAATAAAATGCTGAAATGCTTATTTTTTCTTATCACAGTCTGTTCTCGGTTTAAGACATACCGGTTTCAAGGCCAAATCCGCGTTTAAGACTTAAGAATTCTCGAAGGCCCGAATACAATTCTAGTTTGAGAATTGATTGTAAATATGAAGAAAAAGTTACGAGGAGAAAGAAAATAATAAATAAAAATACATAAAAAGAAAAGCTTTTATTTAAATGCACTAAAAAGGAAAAAATAAAATATTTTATCTTCTGTCATTGAGCAATTAGATGTATCTGAGTGAAAATAAAAGCGACGGGGGACGATCATCTTGAATTTCGAATCTAATGTGATTTAATATGTAGCAATTGATTTTTATAAGTGTTTGCTATATTTTTACCTCTTCTCTAAATATGATTGCTGCTTTTATTTTCACTCAGATACATCTAATTGCTCAATGACAGAATATACAATATTTTATTTTTTCCCTTTTAGTGCATTTAAATAAAAGCTTTTTTTTTTTTTAATGTATTTTTATATATTAATTGTTTAGTTAGTTTTTAGTCATGAATTTACAAAACTTAGAATCCAAAGCTCACTGGGGATTAGGTCTTAAATAGACGGAAGCCTGCTCGCGGCGGATTGATTGGTCAATTCCTTGTAAGGGGCGTAACATAAGACTTAAAAAGAAATAAAGAAATTTGTTCATTTCTGGCCATTCCGACCACCCAGAAGTCTGAAAATTTGTACACTTGCATTGTTCATTGGACTGAGTGAGTCTTAAAAGTTCCATACTTCAATGTGATCTGGAAGTATATTAAAATTAAATTACGAAATTTGAAAGGCAATTTGGAAATTTGTCAATATCCGGCCATCCTGACAACCCAGAAGTCTGAAAATTTGTCAACATGCATTATCATCGGGGGTCTGAAAAGTGTACCAAATTTCAGATTCCTACGTGCTCTAAAAGTACAGGGTGATCCAAAAGTCCCGCACAACTTTAAAAATTAATAACTCCGCGAATATTTGCGCTAGAGCAATGCGGTAAACACCATTGTGTTCAGGATGCAATGGGATTTTTTATGGCAAATAATAAAAAATTCGAAATTGATTTTAGTTACAATTTTATTCGCCAGATGGCGCTCTACCAGAATCAGAGATTCAGCGGCCAAATTGTTTGATAAATTGAAAAATATAACTGATCGACACGTATTTTTCCTTTTTGAATACCAGGAAAGAACCCTAATTATTTCAAATAACAAATTAATAAAACACCACTTCGCCAAAAGTATGAAGAATTGGTTAACGATTTTCAAATACAATCAGAGATATGTAAAATAGGTAAATGCAAATTTAAACGTGTAGCAAAAAGAAATTTGATATTTTAGATACGGTTTGTTTCCGAAGATAATAAATTTCTAATATTTTTAATTCAACTCTCACTCAGTATCGATTATATTTATTTTAATTCATTTGAAAAATATGTATCTATCTCTGATAATTTATTTTACTCTGGAATGCCGTTGTTGTTGTTGTCGTGTCCAATAAAGAGCCTTAGATGTATCCATGCATCTCCATCACAGTAGCAGCAATATCCACTATCTTGGGTGTGTAAAGCTGCTGCTCTGGGTCTAAGTCAATTTTCTGCAAGGCTGCGGCCATTGCTGGACATGAGAATATGTGGGTAGGTGTTAGATCCACACCAGGACAGTTGTTGCATGTCCTATAGGTTCTTGTGCCATCTGAATGTATTGTCATTCCTTTATAGTGTTTTGTTCTAAGTCTTGTTATAGTTTTATCATTTTTCTCTCAGAGTTTATTTCGCATTTTGATCTTTTCTTATTTTTTTGTTTAATTATCTTGTATTTTGACAAAGAATCAGTGTCAAATAATGACATTTTTTCTTTCCTTTGGCTCAACTTTCTGGCTTTCTTTGCCAATTCAAATGCCATTTCATTACCCCCGATCCCAGCATGGGTAGGGATCCAATGTAGAATGCAGTTATTCTCCAATGGTTCCAGTTGGGTAAGTAACGAGTGTATTTTCTGTGTGATTTTAGCATTGCCCTTCTGAATTGCTTCTAGAGCGGATATGGAGTCGCTGTATATTAAAAAATTCCTTCTGCTTGATGCAGGGATGGATGGTTAAGGCATACATCAAGGGCTTTCCAGATAGCTGTCAGTTCACAAGTGAAGTTTGACGAAATCTGTCCTGCTCCTTCTTTGATTTTGATGTTTGTTCCATCTTGCAGTATTATGTTAATTCCGGCCCCTCCATTACTCAGGGTAAGGTCTGAAGATCCATCTGTATATGCTGTTAAAGGGGGTGGCCTAGCATTTTTAATCAAGAATTTGTACTATGAGGACATAGCCATTAATATTCCAAACATTAGACCTCGAAGCCCAAGGTATCAAAGTCTACCTCAATCAAAACAAAGCCATCAACATATACAATATGTATAACCCTCTAAACAATACATTTATTGACGATGGAACAATGGCTCAATTTCTTACAGACAACACTATTATTGTAGGTGACCTTAATGCCAAACATCAACTATGAGGATGTTCTACGCCAAACCCAAGAGGCAAAATACTATCAAACATATTTGACGACAATGCCTTCATTTGCTTAAATGATGGGAATCCTACCCATCATTCCTACAAGCTATAATACTGCACAAGCCCTCGATATAAGTTTTTACTATCCTGACATTTTTCACAAATGCAAATAGCAAATATTAAAAAGTTTTGGAAGTGATCATTTGCCTAATTTGATAGGAATTAGCACCAAGACCAAAATTAGCTCAATTAAGAAAATTTCTGGAACTTCAAAAAGGCTAATATGATATCTTTCGAAAACACCATTATTGAAGCAGCCAAAGTTGCAATACCAAGAGGTAATATTAAGAAATAATTTCCAAATTATACACACCAGGCAAAAAATATTCAAACACTTATAACTAAAAAAATAAACTACAAAAAAGTGCACCCAAAACCAAACAAATTGTAGAACTGAACTGAACATTGTGATTGCAAAAATAAAAAGATTATACGTAAATGTGAAAAGGGAAAAATGGAAACAAACCTGTGAAAACCTGAACCCAAGAAACCCAAATACAAAACTTTGGAATTTGGCAAAACAAATTGACAGAGTCCAGCCACAAACTGAAAACACAAATATGATTAAGAATACAGATGGTACACCAGCAACTAATGACAGAATTGCTGCCAATCTTTTAGGTAATTCATATCAAATAAGTAGTAAAATCAAGGTTGAAAAAAGGCCCGAAAGATTATTCATGACTGTAAAAATGACATTTTTGTCACCAGCACTCAATATTTTCCATGAAAAAAATCAATATGAAAGAGCTAGCTTATGCATTAGAAAACACTGACTTAAACAAGACTCCTGGGCCAGATGGAATCCATGGCCGAATGATATCAAACTTGGGCAAAATTGGCAAAGAAAGACTTCTTAATATTTTCAATAACTCCTGGAAAACTGGAAAATTGCCTCAAGACTGTAAAAATGCAACAATAATTACCATTAAAAACTTGACAAATCTGCTGATGACCCAAAAAACTATCGACCTATCTCCCTCACAAATATTTGCTGCAAATTAATGGAAAAAATTATACTCAGACGACTCACCTACCACCCCGACACAAGAAATCTCTTACCAGAAGAACAATATGAATTTAGGAAAGGACATGGGACAATAGACCAACTCTTATTTTTCACACAAAAGGTAAAAAAAGATGCACAAAATAAAAAACCAACTAACCACATCATAGCTGCTTTTTAGACCTTACACAAGCTTTTGATAAGGTATGGAAAAACAAGTTAATTACAAAATTATACAAACATTTCAAAATTGATGGAAAAGCTATAACTTTGATAAATGATTCCCTTAAAAATATATACATCAGGGTCAAATATAATGTCACTCTATCTAAAACCTTCGAATTGTACCAAGGATTACCACAAAGATCAGTCCTTAGCCCAACTCTCTTCACCCTATTTATTGCAGGCATAGAAGAAAAAAATTCACATAAAACCAATATTGGACTTTTCGCTGATGACATTATTCTATGGAGCAGCAACACTAACTGGAAAAAAGCTGAAAGAGATTTGAACAAGACTCTTTCCCACCTAGAAAAATTTGCTAATAAACATAAATTAGAATTTAACCCCCAAAAATCGGAGACCTGACTTTTTACTACCGATAAGAAACTATACAAAATAAGACCAAATATTATTCTGAAAGAACAACAATTGCAATATATTTAACATCCTAAATATCTCGGCTACACCCTGGATCCAGAAATTTACTCCAGTAAACATATTGAAGGAGTTGTTAGAAAAGGAAGAGACCGACTAAAAATCTTGAAATATATTTCAGGAAGAATGGGGAGCTGAAGCAACAACACTAAAATTAACTTACACATCTCTAATGAGACCTATCTTGGAATATGGATATCAAATCTATGGTACAGCATCTGAAACAAATCTAAAATCACCGGAAAGGATACAACTAAATGCAACTAGAATTATTACAGGTCTTCGAAATACCTGCCCTGATAGTATTGTACTTTACGAGGCATACATTATGCCCTTAAAGGATAGAAGAAGCTACAATCTGCCAAAATATATAAACAAAATCAAGAGTTATGAAAACAAACACAGAACTTTCAATTACATACTTAATTGGGAACCCAATATAAGACTAAAAAAAAAAGGCCCTCTCCACCTGGCCAAAAGAAATGGATTTTTAAAATATAAAGTGGAAAAATATTATTTACCTGAAAAAATATCTCCATGCGAACCACTAACAAAATGTTATTTTTAATGCCACTTCAAATGAACCCACCAACAAACAATACCAAAATCCAGAATACTTAAAACAATTATCATTAGAAATAATAAATATGAAATTCCTGATAATGCAATAACTATCTATACCGATGGTAGCAGAGACGAGTTGGGACACACTGGCAGTGGCTTTCTCATCAAAACCACAAATGGCATTGAGAAAATAAACAGAAGAAACCCAGAATTTTGCTCAGTCTTCAGATCAGAACTTATATCCATCTATGAAGTCTTAAAATCCATCAGAAACACTAAACATCACGATATATGGATTCTTACTGATAGTAGAAGTGCCATACAACACTTGAGTCACACAGGGGAACTTAGAGACAAAGTAAGCAGGAACATAATTGGTTATCTCCAAAAACTCTCAATACCTCAAAAATTCACCTTCAATGGATACCCTTACATGTTAGCATTGAAGGCAATGAAGCTGCTGGTGCGCTAGCGTAAAAAGGCACAAAAGAACCCTTGCTACAGAAATATAAACTTAATTTTAAAGAAATAGAAACAGTAGCCAAAATAAACAATAACTGGAGGATCCCACCTAAGCACAGTTGGTACACCCTAGAAGCAGATGGCCACCTAGACCTTTCGGTCCACAAGCCGGCATGCGAAGCATGCCCTTCGCTGCTATTCTGTTCAACTCATAAGCCAAGTAACGGTATCCAAGCTAGTGCTTGGACATTGTACCTGGAAACACCACCTCCCAGACAACGTGTCTGGAAGGATTTCTATACCGGTGGCCTTTAATCACAGCAAAATAGGAAAATATCTACTGTTTTCAGCAGGGACCGCGGGGAGGCAACCCCCGGTCGACTCTGTTCACTCACAGCTGAGGAAAAGCTCAGCTGCCACGTCGTGGGCTTTCTCAAGAAGCTTGCTGTGATTTCTCAGCAGCTTACTCTCGATCACGCCCCTCGCCCTCCTTCTCTCTTCCTGCACACCCACTACCCTTGGACAATCCAAGACGTAGTGGCGTGCATTCACATCCCTTTCTCCATAGACGCAATCCGGGTTTCTCTTAATTTTAAATCTGTGGAGACTTGGGGAAGGGCCCATGTCCCGAACTACCCTAATGAGTTTGTGGGACACTACCTTACAGAGGTACTTGGGTGTTGTTACCCCATTGAATACCTCTCTCTCCTTCACACTGTTCCTCCATCTGTCCAACCATAAGTCCTGGACGTGCCCCCTGATCCTCCTATACGTAAACTTCTTTCTTGGTCACTGGGGTCCTCAGTGATCTACCTCTAAAGCATCCTGCCTTAGCGATCCTGTCTGCGAACTCATTACCTTCGAAGAGGCTGTGTCTCCTAAACCAAGGGAGCTCCGGAGCCCGCGTCATCATATCCAGCTCCTGGATTATTTGATGCGCGAGTTGCCCTTTCTCCAGATTGATGGCGACGAGGGCCGACATACAATCTGAATAGAGGCGGTCCGGGCTGAAGTTCTTCTCAGCACACACTCTGAGGGCTACCCTGATCGCAACCAGCTCGGCTGAAAAGACCAATTCGTCCACTCTGAGTGTTAAACTTTCTTGGAAGATCAGCTCTCCATTAGTGAATATCACTACCCCAGCTCCAGTATTGGTTCCAGACTTACTACCATCAGTGAAATCTTCCGTGCCAATCCCTGTCGGCCCTCCAGGACTCCAATTTCACTTTGGCAACCACTGTTGAGGCTTCCTTGGGTCCCTCTTCGATTCCAGGGCCCCCGCTTTAAGTCCCAGGGCATCTTCCCTGTTCTCCCAGATCTTCTGTCTGTGGTCTCATCCTCTAGTTTCAATCCCAGGGGAATAAGCCCAGCGAGGACCAAAAAGGCCTCACTGCTGGTAGTGCGATATCCCCCTGTGATTCTGAGTGCCGCTGTCCTCTGCACTCTCTCTAGAGTTGTTGCCACCTTCTGATCCCTGTTTCGGCGCCACCAAGCCCCGGAAGCATATAGCAAGATTGGCTCGACACAGGAGAGGCAGAGGTTCCTAAAAATAGTAGCTCAACGGTGTTTGCCAGGATATTCCACAGAATAGGTCCGCAGCAGGAGCCCTGGGGGCAACCCCTAGCACAGTGTCTTTCCAACTTCCGCCCACCAAAACTGAGGCTAATCCGTCTATCCCTCAGGAAGTCACGAACCGAGCTGCACAAATTATCTGGACAACCCATGTCCATCAAATTACTTATCAGCTTGTTATATCCTAAGGGACTGTCCTCGAAGATTCTTCCAGGGAACACTTGGGGATATCCACCGGTGCACAGAGGAGGCCCTGGAGTGGATTCGTCACCTCGACATTCCACTCTAGAGAAACTTGCCAACATTGTTGTATTGTGCTGTAAAAAACAATATCATACGCAATATCAGCTTGTTCCAGTTCATGGAGTTGAACGCGCCATCAATGTCCAGGGCCACGAGAAGAACCCAAGCACCCTTATTCAACCCCATCTCAACCCCCTCTAACACCTCGTTCAGAGCTGTGATTGTGGATTTGCCTTCCCTAAAACCATGTTGGAAAGAGGAAAGGAACTCATTACTCTCTAGCCAGTGCTTCAGTCGCTGAGCTAGTAGGCTATCCAGGACCATACCTAGACACACTAGTAAAGAAAGCGGACGATAATCCTTATGAGAATTACCCTTTATACCAGACTTTTCGAGAAGCACTACTCGGGCAACCTTCCATGCCTCAGGAAATGTACCAGTGTCCAGGCACCTATTGAATAACCTGGAAAGAAGCGATGGGTGCATCCTTACCAGGGCTTTCACGACCGTGTTATCGATCCCTTCGGGAGCAGGAGATTTCCTTTTCCCGAACTTGAAAGCCGTCAGTTTCACCTCATTCTCAGAAAAGGGCGGATCCACCAAACCACAAGTGGTCAGAGAGATCTCGTCCTCTGGTTCCTCGTTTTCGAAGTGCCGATCCAAGTTGTTTTTATTTTGTCTTCTGCTTTCGAGCGAGTAGGTCTAGAACACATTCTCTCTGAATTTTCTCATTGTTGGTGGATGAAACAGCACCAGTGATTATTTTGGCCGCTTTTGCTTGAACACTGTCTAGTCTTACTTTAGTGATGAGCTTGAGGGAGCCCAGACCGGTGTTGCATATTCCATTATCGGCCTTATTAAGGTGGTATATGTTTTTCTGAGAATTCTGGGTTTTGCTCCCCAATTTGTTCCACATAGCCTTCTCAGAATGTTTAGTTTTCTGATAGCTCTATTTGAGGTGCTAATTAAGTGTTCTGAAAATTCCAATTCCTCATCAATAATAATTAAAATAATTTTGTTGACATCTTGTCAATACATACACAGTCTGCACTATTAAAAATATATAATATGCATTATATACACTATGTACAATGAATATGGCGCCTCTGCCAGCGCTTCAGAGTTTGGTGGAGAATCGCCAGTGGGTCTCCAGCGACACCACGCATTTTGCGATCTACGATGAATAGATCGCGTACTTCGCCGCTTAGGAGATGGTGATGGCGTGGTCCTCGAGACCAACTGGAAAGATCCAGGACTGCAGTATCACACCTGGGTATTTTGGATTTCTAATTTTATCAATTATTTGTTTGTTTATGCTTATATTGTGGCTATATTTATCCCTTTTTCCCTGTGAGTGGAGAAGACGCATAGGTTTGGTTTTATTGGGTTTATGGTCATTTGGTGTTCCATTGCCCACTTCTCCAGTCCTCTCATTGATGTGTTCAGTATTTTTTACGATTTTTCTATGCTGCTACTTGTGTGCCATATGGCTATATCATCTGCATAACAGGCAACCTTTGTGTCTTCAGTGAGGTAAGGATGGATGTCGTTAATATATAGCAGGAAGAGTAGAGGACTGAGCACAGATCCCTGAGTTACACCAGCCTATGTTCTTCCTTCCTTGGAAAATTCTCCATTGACCCTAACCTTTAACCTTCTTCCCCTTAAGAAGTCTGCAATCCAGATTAAGGTTTTTCTTCTTACTCCTATATTGTGCAGATTTTCACGTAATTTCTCCCTCCACACTCGATCAAAAGCTGAGGTCATATCAAGGAATATAGCCGTGGTCTTCTTTGGCGGTTTTTCCTGGAAAGAATCTATTATTGATTGACAGAAGTAGAACAGTTGATCAGTCGTACAGTGCTGGGATCTATAGGCAGTTTGGTAGAAGTTTATTTTATTATTGTTAGTAAGCCAGACTATGAGCCTAGAGTGGATAATTCGTTCTGGTATTTTACAAAGTATGCTGGTGAGAGCAATTGGCCGATATTTCTTGTATTCCTTGGCATCTTTGTTTGGCTTCAGTATTGGCACTATAATTGATATCTTCCAATTCTTTGATAGTTTACCAGTTTGCCATGAAATGTTCAGTATTCGTAGGAGTTGATTATTAGCTTTGTCTTCAAAGTGTTTAATCATTTGACCAAAGATTAGATTATCTCTTGGTGAACTCTTGGATTTTTTTTTTTTGATGAGTTTAGCTCATTCAGTATGAAGTCTCTCGAGAAAATATCTTGTTGATGGAAGTTTCTTGCTTGTTTAACTAACTGGTTTATATTATTTTTAGAGTCCTGTCTTCATTCGTATAGTTGAGTATGGAAGTGCTTGAAAGATATTCAGCAATTATGTTAGCTATCTGTTTGTTCTCGTTCTCGCTGTTCTATTCATATCGGCTAGAGTATTGGAGAATTTGTGTTGGTTTTGATTGTTCTCTAACACTCTAATCATATTCCAGTGTTGGCTGTCCTTTCTTGGATCCATTTTTTCGCCGAATTCTGCCATTTTTCTTGTTTGCATATCCAAATTTCTTGTTCTATTTTGTGACTAATTTCAATGAGTTCCTTTCTGTTTTCTTCTGTTTTATTTGTTTTAAAAATTTCATTGATATTGTCTCTCTCTCTGAAATCTTTGCCTCGATGTTGTGGTCCTTCCAGTAAGGTATCCACAGGTCTTTACGTCTACCTCTAGGTATCGATGCTTTTGCAGCTTTTGAAATGTTCGAAGAGAATTTTTCCAAGTTTTTGTCAAGCGTTCTGTAATTCAATTTTTCGTTGCACAGTTCTTCAAGCTTTTCTGTGAATTTTTTCAAGTCGGCTTTCCTAAAGTTCCATGTTATTTTATTCTAATGGACATTCTCAATTTTGAAGTTTAGGGTTGTTAAAATTGGTCTGTGGTCGCTGATTGCACCTCTCAGGATTTTCCATTGTGTTGTGGGTGCGATGTTGTAATTTATCGCTGTGATGTCTATTGCGGATTCTGTGCCTGTGGACTTAGATAGATAGCTGTTCTCTCCGTTATTTAACGGTGTAAGGTCGAGGTCGGTTAGCATGTCCTCAACCTGCTGACTTTTGTTATCCTGGACAGGTGATCCCCAAATTGAACTTTTGGCGTTAAATTCGCCGAGTATGATTGTGATATCCGAAGACGCTTCACTTAATGCCTCTATTGTGTGTACCCATACAAAATTCAAAGATTTCACGAGCTGAAAGTTGGCGATTTTGAGATGCGTCAAGAATTCGCTGCATGGGTTTTCCGGCAAATTGATATTGATGAAAACTGGCTGTCGAATGTTCTGTGGACAGATGATGCTCACTTTTCTCTAAACGGAGAATTTAACATTCAAAACAGCTGCATTTGGGCAACAGAAAACCCTAGGATTTTTACAGAAATGCCACTTTACCAGCCTAGAGTTACAGTTTTGTGTGGGTTCACTTCTTTTATTATTGGGCCATTTTTCTTCGAAAAATCAATGGAAGAACTTTTAAAACCGTTTTTGTAACTGGTGAACGTTATGTTCAACTTTTGAGAGAAAAGGGTATTCCCATATTGCAGGGCAAAAGCACTAAGCGAAATAACATTCATGAAAGATGGAGGACCTCCTCATATCTCCCTAGGTGCCAAACAATTGCTGAAAGATACGTTCGGTGAAAATCGTGTGATAAGTCGCCACTTTATATACCAGTGGCCTCCAAGATCACCAGACTTGACGCCTTGCGATTTTTGTTTATGGGGGTACATTAAATCGTGTGTTTATCGATGCTGGCCTACCACATTGGCCATGTTGAAGGCTTCTATCAGATGGCACGTTTTATCAATTTCAACAGATATGTTATTTAATGCTGTCCATTCTGTCATTTATCGTCTGCAGGCGGTGATTGAGAATGAAGGGTGCAACATTGAGCAAGGATTGTGACCTAATACAAGAGAGAAGGCAGTTATCTCATGTGTTATATAAGCTGCCATGTATTATATTATCTACCAATATTTTGCAGCTCTTTGTGTTGGGATATGGGGATAATAAATGCTGTCCTAACATCTTGACTCTTTTTTTTTTTTTGTGAACAGTAATATTTTGTTTGTGATTTGCTCACATATTATGTCGTGCAAACCAGAGGGTTATAACTTCTCGAATAACACTGGTACACACAATTTTTCCCCTTATGTTTAGTTTTTCGCTTTTCGCTCATTAGAAGAAATAGCATAAGGAATATTTTCTGTACACCAATAACTTTAGAAATTTTGTGAAAAAAAATAATACAAAATGATTTTACTACCACGTTTTTCAACGCAAAAGGTCGATTTAAAAATTATTTTTATTTGAGGGGACACATTTTAAAAAATTGTGTACAGTATAATAAACAATGATAACATTTGACAAGCCCATAGGATATTTGGAATAAAGTACGACAAATATATTTTGCCACTCCCCTCTATATTTCATTTGTTGGATCATGACAAATATCCAGTTAAATAGTCAAGGGTCGCCAATCAGTCAAGAAACTACACATTTCTTATAGCTAGAAATACCATTAATAGTGCCATCATAATTTTTGGTACTATATTAACATTTCAAAAATTCGTGTATTGATATCAGCAGTGTTTTTAAACATTCAATCTATTTCACAAAACCCCATATAAAATATAAATATTTTTGCTACATGTTTTAATTTGCATTTACCTATTTTACATATCTCTGATTGTATTTGAAAATCGTTAACCAATTCTTTATACTTTTGGCGAAGTGGTGTTTTATTAATTTGTTATTTGAAATTATTAGGGTTCTTTCCTGGTATTCAAAAAGGAAAAATACGTGTCGATCAGTTATATTTTTCAATTTATCAAACAATTTGGCCTCTGAATCTCTGATTCTGGTAGAACGCCATCTGGCGAATAAAATTGTAACTAAAATCAATTTCGAATTTTTCATTATTTGCCATAAAAAATCCCATTGCATCCTGAACACAATGGTGTTTACCGCATTGCTCTAGCGCAAATATTCGCGGAGTTATTAATTTTTAAAGTTGTGCGGGACTTTTGGATCACCCTGTATATTAAAAATCGATTGCAAGATTTGTGGACAGACAGACACAGACAAGTTAAATAAAAACTTTAAAAAAAAGAGAAGTTTCATTTATTATAAGATTTTCGTATTTCCTCAGATACACCGCAACACTTTTCTGTTTAATAACACAGACTTTAAACATTTATTTATTATGGCTTATCTTTATCATTGCCCTATATTGAATATACATTATTTGCATAGGCGCGGGGGGTATATGCAGATTCCATTTCCTTGGAGTCGTCCAGACATTTCCTTGGTGACTTTTCCCCTAAAATTGCATCGGAATATTTCCTGCTCGTGACGTCATCAGACAACTGACCAATCCCATTCCAGCTAATTATCCCCAATATGTGGAGAGGACAAAAAATTGGTGTGTGTTGAATGTAGGCTTATTGAGACAATGGTCAACTTTTGTTTATTTGGAGGGTTTTTATTGTTGTTTTGTTCACGAGGCGAGGAAAGGCATTTCCCACGATTTGAAGTTATATACGTATGTCTGGAACTGTAAATTCTGTTTCTTGAAAATAAAAAAACACTTCGGCCAGTAAATCTTTTTATTACCTCGATGTTTTGACAAAAATCTTTTGTCCACGTCAGGAGCAAACAAAATTAAAACATTTAGAAAGGCGTTAAAAATCATTTTAAAGTTCCAAGGGCGTTCTCGCGCGATATTTAAAAGTATGTACAACATCTCAAGCCTGTAAATTCTGTATATATCGCGTCACATTCTTATGTAATACTTTTTAAACACGTAGCGTATGTCTGGATACAAAAACAAAATTGAAGTCTAAATACACTCATGTACAAAACTTTGTGGAAAATCTTTTATGTCGCTGGTCTTCTTATTTTTTTTTTTTCAAGGAGACAGAGTCAATATTGTTCACACTTGGTTATCTCGCGTGTCTTCAATAAAGGTCACTGTAATATCTTTCAGAGTTATTGTCTGAATCCCGATATACATGCTAAAAAGTACAACTTCCTTAAGTTTTGTCCATGAGTGTATGTAATACCATACAAGATGTCGCAAAAGGTAATTTTCAACCCAATAACAGGCCACTGTTATGCTTCAGTACCCTTTTCTTGTAGAGTAACTTGTACGTCAAACAGTACTCGGATATACTACCTGCTCTAGAGAAAGTACAAGTACTTGTACTACCATATTGACATACTGTATATACTGACCTGACTTGTACGTCAAACAGTACTAGGCTACAGTACTTCCAGCCGTGAAATACTACCCCCGTACTAACAACCCAGCCCAATTAGCCACAAAATTTATTGGCTCCATTTCTCCTTCACCCAGGAAGTCGGTCAGGACGGTCACTAGATGGCGCATACGTTCTTTGCGTCTGACTTAGAAGATGACAGAGAGATTATGTAAATATGTTATGTTTGTATTTCTCATAAAAATCTACTGACAATCTACAATTTGCACACATATATCATAGAGTAATTATCAAATGTTTAATAAAAGTGGGTGAAACATTGTGGGAGTGTTAAATGATTTCAATAAGTACAAGCAGTTTGTCATTATGTAAATATATTATTTATCATTTTTAGTCATATAAATGTACCAAGTATGATAATTTGAGAGTTATATATAAGTTGTATTTTGGAGGTAAAAATATTGTTTGGTAGAGAGTTGATGGTATTACGTAATCATTAGGTACATGGATCCTTATAGAATGATTGTTCAACAGCCTTCCAGTATTGTCTTAAAAGAATTAACAGCAATTTAGAATGATGATTGACCTTAATTTCACGAGATTACTTTGGTCAAAAATAAATAAAAATTATCAAGTTGCATATCTTGAGGCATAATATGCAAATTTGTAAATATTAAAATTCAGAATTATGCAACTTTTTAAAATTTGTCGATGCATTTGGTGCTTCAGTTCAGCGATCATTTACATATTGGCTTGGCTTCTGTCCTTGAATTAAACGTACGATAATCACATAGATCGGACTGCCACTTTGCATAGCTTTAATACTGGGACATAAATAGAAAACATCGGAATATAATAAAGCTTCAGACATTCTAGATGTGATGATGAGAATACCTTGAACTGATAAAAAAAATGAAGATGTCTTTAAAATGATCGAAAAGGTATGTGATCTTCTGGAGAAGATTGAGACCATGTTTGCATATCTTGTCCGACTCTCGGAGTAGGCAACTGTATTACTGGAGGAATCTATGAAGACCGGGAATAGGAAGGCCGAGATTATAATTGGACAATTTTGGAAAGAGACCCTATAATGTCAAGACTAGCTGCCATAGAAAGAAAGCTGCGAGAGGAAAGGAATAACGCAAACTACCAACATAGGTTGTGGAGAAATAGAAAGATAAAAGCAGAATAATATTTTGTTGATCAGCGAACATAGAGTGAGCTCTGACGTAACCCAATGGGAATCTGGCAACAAGTTAGGTAGAACTGACTGCCAGCTATGTCAGTACGCAAACTGATACTGCTACGGCAGCGAAACGGTCTGCAGAGTTATGCAAATTTAGATTTGTCAATAGGAACTTTCGGATACCATCTTTCTCTCACCCTCTTCACGCCGTTTTATGAGTTTCTATTGGTTAGAGCCAAAGTAAAACTAGTTTATTATTGCACGTGGTTAATATCCATAAATCTCGGCTGGAAGGAAATCTTGATTCTCATCATTTACGTTGCCGGCATTTACATATTTCCCTAATATTTTGTAACATTTCAAACTGGTTGTTTATCTATACATTTTCATTAAGCCCATCGGGTAACATCTCCTTTAATAACAATTTCCACTGCTGTAAATCACTGGAATTAAGGAAATTTTACACTGAGGGAATGTTCGGGTATGTAAATATGAGTTTTCTGCCAATATGTAAAATGGGTCTACTCCACTCTTACAGCACAAGACCCAATTATTTCTTATGTATCCGTGTCTTCTGCGTATTTTTAAAGACTTTAACTAAATAAAAACTTTTAAAAAGACGTTCTCGTAAAATATCAACACAAAGATTTATCTTTTTATAAATGTAATGGATGGAAGAGGTTGATGTTTATTAACGAAAAATTTTATATATATATAAATGCATCAAAACAATGAATTTAATTGATATCATTTGTGCAGAAGGCGCAAATTTATATAAACGACAACACCAGTTTTGAAAAATTCGGACAGACCAACGACCTGTATACCAGGATTTCTGGCTATGGCACTCATCAGTACAGGGACGGCTTGGATTTCATAACATCTTTCAAGACGAGTTACAAAATCGTCAGAATCTGCCAACAATATATTTTTACCATCATTCGAAAACTTTCGAGTCAGGTTCATCATCATTCAAATGAAACGACAACGATAGCTTTTAAAATAATCCTTTAAATAGGATTATATGTAAAAAGGGAGTCGGCGTACTTCAAAGTGAAATTTATTCAAACAAATAAACCAAAGATGTAAAAAAGTAGATTTATTGGCGCGCAACAGTTTGTCTAAGAATATTTTATTTATATTTTTATGATCATAGAGATTAAAAAAGATTTATCAGTGAATGATATTTATGGTTGGTAACTTTTGACCAGCTCAGTTAACAAGGCCATCTATCTCACGTGACAGTTTGTTGGCCAATTAGGACGGCCCCTTAGCGCATGCGTAAATCTTGGTTTCTGTAAACTGTCGAGTGAAGGGGTTTATTAGCTCCCCCCCCCCTCCTCTTTCTTTGATTCTACCGATAAATGGAAAGTAGAAGTCCTTCCGGAGGGTTTTTAAAGTTTTAATTTGCATAGCACTGGTGTGTGATCTTTACTTGCATATTGGCGTGTTCAATGCTAGCAAGAGCATTCTTTAATTAATGAAAATGTTTTATAGATCCTACTTGTCAGTGTAAGTAACCAAACAGGGGCACGTTGTAATTGTAACGTTAAAATTTTAGTGTACATTTATGCAAATCTCACAATTCTCTCTCCAAACTGATTTTTTGTGTCTTGTACGAATGAGTTTCCTCGGAATTGAGTCGCTTATAAAAATGGATTGAGAAAAAAATGTTTTAATCCATAAACGAAGCTACACTTGCTTGAAAATCGGAATTAAAATGTTGCAGTAATGGCGCTTGCTTTGACTTTTGTTTGTTTTCTGCAATTCCTTGGATAGTATGTTTATTTTTCACCGATTTCTATATTTTGAGAACAGTGGGGCTCTGGGTTATCTTTTTGATAATGTTTTTATTACGAATATTTTATGATTTATGGGACCAAAATTGAGGTATGATCCTGTGTGGGTAGGTTTCTGATATATTTCTGTTTCTATGTTATTGTTGGTCCTCGTCAGTTTTATAACTGAGAAAGATATAGTCTCATTTCCCCTTTCCTAATACATATTGGGGATTTCAAAAAATGGTTTTAAAAATAACCTACTACCTAAGGAATTGCATTACAACAAATATCCCAGACAATTTATCGAAAGGGCATATCAATAGAAACCCGTCAACAAACAATTCCTGGAAAGAACCTTTATTGCATACTTACCTATAGTTATGCAATTTGAAGAAAATAGGCAGAACTATCAAAAATACGATCCGAAAATGAGATTTTAAACCCAACTTAAAGAAGTGACAACACAAAGAAACATGGCACATAGAAACCTCCTATATGCTGTATCCTATGCAAATCTTGTAAAAAAAACCTTCTCTTTTTACTCTGTATATATCGTTATTTCCTTTGTCTCACTGCTTTGTTCTTATGCATACCTCTGGTGAATCCTGTATAGGGTCAGTGACCCTAAATAAAGGCTTTTTTGTTGTTGTTGTTGTTGTAAAAAAAAACCCTTACATTGACGAAACTGCGAAAAAAACCTGGAAGAAAGAGTTGATCAACACAAGGCCTGGCAGGCACCCGGGACAAATCTGGTCACTTAGCTAGTTAGGTAATATAGAAATTACACACAGCGAAAGTTTGATCCCTTTTGTAATTTGCATAGCAATTTTGGAAGTGCGTACAAGGAGAATTAACATATTAGAGCCACACATCGTGTTTTTGTTTGTCAGTTTGCCAACTTCACGTAACTGCTGTACCGTTTGGACTCAATTGTTCCAAGTAGCCATGGGAGTATACTGGAACGTATGTCTCGACATAGACACTTCGTACTTAGGTGTCAGAGTCCTGTTTGGTTACTTGAACTCACAATTGGAGTTAAAGACTTGGGCAAAAATCGGTGCAACCAATTTATAATTTTTAAAGAGATAGCTTCAAGTGTCGAATTAAAGTGATATGTTTTCGCATGTCATCAGGCCAACACAGAATCCATGACAAGAACACCGCTACAGACAAGGCTAATCCTTGAAGCAATAGAAACCCTACAGCGCCCATACACCGCTGCACAGGGGCGGCTTCGATATCACAACATTCTATGATAGGGGTTATGGAATCGATCAAATTGGCCAAAAAGGTGTTTAGGCTGTGGTTTAGGATAAGGGAGAGGAACCACATATATACACTTTAAAAGAGAATTAAAATTACTTCAATATTTTGAGAAAATACAAAATAAAACGTTAGCAATGCGTTTCTTTATTCATTATTTATTTATTACCAGTTGCGACACGCTATATCCGATAATTGCCCATGAAAATATTTACAATAATTGTAGTAGAGTAGGTAACAGAATTATCAAAAAGAAAATAAACAATTAAGAAAAAAGAGCATTGAATAAACATATACAGTAAACAAATAAGCAACAACATAAGCAGATAGAAGAAATCGCAAAGTAGTTATTTACAATATGTTAAGCAACGATGGAAGTTGATTTAATTAAGTTATCTGTAATAATTAGTATCGTGGAGAGAGAAAGTTGATCAAGTTGAGCCATTCTTGAGATCATTCATTATACATTGAGTTGATGAAGAGATTATCCGAAAGCTTTTATAATTCCTTTTAATAAAAAAATGCGGCGTTACCTTTTGCCCTTCTATATAAATAGGCTTATCTGGATATGAAAGAAAATTTCGGGTAATAGTCGGTGGACGAGTAGGTAACACCCTCGATTCCCGACAGTCATGAACCGGGATCCCGCGTTAACATTTTGTTTAATATGTGAATAACCTTCATATATTATTCATTGTTACAAATATCATAAACTAGGTTGTTCTTTTTGAGCGGTACCTAATAAAGTGATTTTGGAACCGAAAAAAAAAGTGTAATAAATTGATAAAGTGGGGGAAGCACCAATTTCACGAAATATTTTGAAAAATTGTTTTCCTTTCACAGCTCCAGATACGCCCGTTATGATATAATGATATTAAATGGATTGTTATCTATCTCAAACACACTTTTGTCATTGATTAAGAGTGAACTTGCAGTACTGGAGCTGCTGAGAGTCATCAATACCACCTCATCAATACAAGCCAAGAACGCGGAAGTTACGTCCCACACCTTCCATTTTGTTTGGGAAATTAAAATTGATGATCTTCAATGATATATGGTCGAAGCTGGTCAAATTTCAAATTATATATTTTTTCTTTCACAGAGAATAATCCTAACGTTTTGTTCTCTCAGGGGAATATTCTTTATCTCTCTTGTATATTTCAAACCCTATCTTAATTCTCTTTTGTCAATTTCCTCTTCTTTTTTTTTTAAATATATTTTATTAAATCAGAAATAAATTACGTTTTTTTATATATATTCTGTCCATTGAATGTTCACAATCTCGAATAGGTTGATGGATCTCCGCAATTAAGTTGATTCATCTTTATGTGGCTTGAGAAAGAGCGGGTTTCCGAAAGCTTGTTAAATATTTCAGGATTTTTTAAATATATAAAAGAGAATTCGAGTTTATATAAAAATTTAATGTTATTTGTGTCTAATTTTTGGCACATTGATAATGGCTTACTTAGCTGCATATGTTCATTTTATTAATTAAGATCGGTTAGTAAAATTTTATATATTTTACAGTTCAGCATGAAGTTTTGCACAAGTCCAACCCTACTAATGTGTACAAACTGAACAAATAGAGGACATCATGTAATTGCATAATCTAACTGTTTTTAAACGTGTGGAGTATAAGCTACTGTCACGGTGAATTATTATCATTTCCCGACTCCTGAATATGCAAATTAGAGTGTTATCGAGGTCAAAACTCTGGTAATAACTTCTCCCAGACCTAGCTATATATGTCAAGGTACAGTTTCATCGGAGTAGAGGTCCAATATTGTGGAAACATAGGAACAAACACCTTTATGTTTATTTACATAAATACAGAAGCTTATATGCAACTATTTGAAAAATAAATTCTCACGAAAGCTTATATTGCCAAAAAATAACTTAAAAAAAAAAACAAGAAAAACAAACAGAAATATCGTAGAATATTGTCGTAAATGTGCTAAAGAAGCCATCATCAAGCTAATATAGAAATAACTATACTCGAATATAAACTATGGATATTATGCAAATTTAAAAAGGAAAGGTCCACTCCGGGAAAGGAAAGCAAGCCAGGTTGGCCTCTTTGTGGTCGCCGCCACTGTTTCAACCTTCCATTAACGTGCCACTTTCTTGGTCATGTTTAGTCTCGAAATGTTTCTCCTTTTCTCAGCGTGGTATTAAACTCTAAAGTACAAGAGACTCAGCCCTGAATTCTTTATTGATTTTATTAAAATATTAAACTATTTAATTAAAAAGGCATATATTGGATCAAAATATCATTTATTTTACCAATATTTCAGTTGGCTGAACGCCAACCTTTATCAAGGATGTAATTAAAGATTTATTTATGGATTGCTCTATTTTCGAAAAAAATATTAAACTATATTTTTGAAAAATGAAAACTATTTTTTTTTTTAAATGCTATTCTGTTTGGTCGTTTTTTCAACTTTTTGAAGATCATTTTATACCCCACTGTATCATCATTATCATTAATTGAGTATTTAATAGAATTGGGATTTTAGTGTATGGAGAACTCCTCCGAGTGATCTCCTAGCAGATTTCAGAGATTGAGATGTTTATAAATTGAAGACGACCCTTGAATAAGACGAATCCTGAAATTTATAATTCCATTTCGTTGGTGAGTTACGAGTCATAACAGGGAAGTATGTAAATAAGTTTGTGAGAGAAAATATTGTACAGAATGTTCTCTGCCAAGGTCATTTAAACACTTTCAAAAAAATGTAATGAAAATATTAATAAATGACGAGGAAGCTCCTTTTTTAAAAAATCGAATTCGTTACTAAGTTACCGGTTCAAAAAAATTATAATACAATATAGGTCAGGGTAGCCTAGTGGACATGACATCTGCCCGGTAAGCGGAACACTGTGGGTTTGTTCACATCCCTGGACACTTTTATTTTTCCGATTATCATTGCTCTTCACAATTCATCCTTTCATACTTTATACTAAGGTTAGAAATAAAATTTATCTCCTTTAAAATAAATTTCGATTTTTCGTTTAAAAGAAACTCATGCGGGATAATTTCCAATGTCGTTTTACGGTTCCAAAAATACAACTTCTATATAGTTTTGTTAATCCAAAAGAGGAAAATGTTTACCAAACGATAGTTGTGAATATTTAATTTACATACCATCATCAACTTAGCGCCCTCTATCGCTGAAGATCAAAAATATTTTAAAATCACTTTTAGTAATTCGAAAAAATAGTACAAATGTTATATTGTACTGGGATAAGGTGCATAAATTATGAAAAAGGCATCTCCTTATTGTGCAACTGATAGTAGCTGATGGCTTGCGCCATCTATTGGAATAAATATCAACTATTCTCGTTGATTTTTAATTATTCCAGAATATCAACGAGAATAGTTGATATTTATTCCGATAGATGGCGCAAGCCATCAGCAACTTTCAGTTGCAAGATAAGAAGATGCCTTTTTCATAATTTTAGTAATTCATTTTCTTATTTTTTTTTTTAGCTTTTTGTAAATATTTCGGTTTAATAATATTTGTTAATTTAGTTTTCAATTAAAATGTATATTTCAAATATCGACGCACTCAACACGTGCTTCCTACATCGACAAACATTGTGACATTGGTGGTTTTCCTTGATAAGGACTTACAGCGGGGCACTGAAACGTTGGAGGCAATAAATAATTTTATAATGTTAAAACTATTTCGAATTTGAGCGAATTGTTGCTGCTACGAAACATGGCGTTTTACTTCATTTTATGCAACTAATTGTTAATATACGGGGTTATATGTAAATAGTGGAGTGGTTTTTTTTTTTTCCTTTTCTTCTGTATATATCGCTATTTCCTTTGTCTCACTGCTTTGTTCTTATGCATACCTCTGGTGAATCCTGTATAGGGTCAGTGACCCTGAATAAAGGCTTTTTGTTGTTGTTGTTGTTGTAAATAGTGGAGTGTCGCTCTGTAGCGCACACGAAAACCCATATCACACCTTTAGTGAAGACACCACGAAAACCCATATCACACGTTTAGTGAAGACACCACGAAAACCCATATCACACGTTTAGTGAATACACCACGAAAACCCATATCATACGTTTAGTGAAGACACCACGAAAACCCATATCACACGTTTAGTGAATACACCACGAAAACCCATATCACACGTTTAGTGAAGACACCATGAAAACCCATATCACACGTTTAGTGAAGACACCATGGAAACCCATATCACACGTTTAGTGAAGACACCACGAAAACCCATATCACACGTTTAGTGAAGACACCACGAAAACCCATATCACACGTTTAGTGAAGACACCACGAAAACCCATATCACACGTTTAGTGAAGACACCACGAAAACCCATATCACACGTTTAGTGAATACACCACGAAAACCCATATCACACGTTTAGTGAAGACACCATGAAAACCCATATCACACGTTTAGTGAAGAGACACCACGAGAACCCATATCACACGTTTAGTGAAGACACCACGAAAACCCATATCACACGTTTAGTGAATACACCACGAAAACCCATATCACACGTTTAGTGAAGCCACCATGAAAACCCATATCACACGTTTAGTGAAGACACCACGAAAACCCATATCACACGTTTAGTGAAGACACCACGAAAACCCATATCACACGTTTAGTGAAGCCACCATGAAAACCCATATCACACGTTTAGTGAAGCCACCATGAAAACCCATATCACACGTTTAGTGAAGCCACCACGAAAACCCATATCACACGTTTAGTGAAGCCACCATGAAAACCCATATCACACGTTTAGTGAAGACACCATGAAAACCCATATCACACGTTTAGTGGAGACACCACGAAAACCCATATCACACGTTTAGTGAAGACACCATGAAAACCCATATCACACGTTTAGTGAAGCCACCATGAAAACCCATATCACACGTTTAGTGAAGACACCACGAAAACCCATATCACACGTTTAGTGAAGCCAAACCCAACACCAGCACTTTAAAGACACAATGAAGACACGTCAAAGAGGGGTGGAAGAGGTCACGTGAGTTCAAACAACACGTCTGCCCAAGGTACCAATCTTCAGGATCCTGCTGGTGTAAAAAACTGAGGCCTTTGGATAAAAAAACGTATTTTCCCTCTTGTTTGGTCGGCCTACGTGCAAATTGGAGTAAGTGGCGGCGGGTCTGTCCTGTATGTTTTTTTTTTTTAGAAGAGCATTATACGAAAGCTCTGAATTTGCATTTAAAATATCTCGATTGTAGATTTTGTATTTTTTATTTATGTTGTAAATTCAAAATAAATACACCTATCCCCCGATTTACACGGTAGACACGTTCCTGAGAAAAACGTGTAAATCGGGGGATAGGTGTACACAGAAATAAAAATAAAATTCATTGACAGGTTAAAATATGTAGTCAGCACATAAGCTCGGGATTCCTTGTGAGATGTGTACACAGCGCATGTGTTCAATCACAGTAGCATTTAATATAGTGCGATAAAAACAAAAAACAAAAAAACTTATTTGGAAAACCGTGTAAAAGCGAAAACGTGTAAAACAAGTACCGTGTAAATCGGGGGATAGGTGTAGTTTATATTTGATAGACCATTAAACATATAGAAATACTGAAAAAAAGACAAGTTGCATAAAGAGGTTTCCACATTCTTTTGTTCCCAGTTGATGACAAGGTTAGGTAAACAACGCCATCAAATGTAGAGAAGAGAACCCATATATTTGGACTCTATACTGCGATGAAAAAATATATTGGGAGGGCTTGACTCATCAGTGGTGAACCCTTACAGTGGTTTCTCCAATTTAATCTACCAGACCGTTTCTTAGAGCTCCAATACTGTATTGGATCATTCTGCTTATATATGTTACAATGAACGGTGGAATCTCAGAAATGGTTTTTAGGCAAACTATGGACATAAGGACAGTAGAATTACATATAGATATTTACATCGAGCAATGCTCTTCTGCAAACAATAAGTACATGGCCAGTTAGACATAATTAATTATAAGGCGATAACATGCCATCTATATATAATAAATGGAATCATAATTATCATATATATATTTCAAGGCGAAAGTGTTGACTGTACATATTTCAAGGCGAAAGTGTTGACTGTACATATTTCAAGCTACTATTTCTAATTGCTATATGCAAAATTTGACATCGAACGCTTAATTTTCATGATTCCTAATGTTCAATTGTGTTAATTGTATATAATGTAATATATACACGCAAGTATCCTAATTGTGGATATGGCGTGTCTCTCCCAACTGTTAAATAAAATAAATAAAAATCATAGCATGAATGTTCAATGTAGTCGGGTAGAGAAATAAAGGAAGGAATAAATGATATATTTGAGTTAAAACAACCAAACCTCATTTCTAGACAATTAACATAATTTCGTTAAAATCTTATCAATACATGCAAAAGTACACAGTCTGCACTATTGTTTTAAAACTAACAATTAGATATATATACAACAATGTAACAACAACACACATTAATATGTTATAACACCTTGATAAAAGTTGGCGTTCAGCCAACTGAAATATTGGTAAAATAAATGATATTTTGATCCAATATATGTCTTTTTATTTAAATACATAACACTGTGTACATGATGGCGCCTCTGCCGCAGAGTTTGGTGGAGAGAGAATCGCTCCAATAGATTGGAACACAGAGTAGATGATGGAATATCTCCGTGTAAATATTCAATTACAATATTATGCAAATTTGGCCTCAAATATTTCTTGATTTCTCAGGAAGCCCTCTGGACTATATTTTTGAACGTTGGGGTACAGCCTGCACAACGCTGACGAAGGCTAACAGCCCGAAACGCGTTCGTGGTTGGCTTTTCTTGATTATCAATAGATTATATTATTATTATTTTTAATATATATTTTTTATGGTTTGCTCTCTATATATAGAGAGAGAAAAATATAAAACTATTTTAAAAAAATCATAATAAATATTTAAAAATCAAATTTTTAAATAGGCTAGTTAATTTTTTTCTAGCTATAAGGTAATTGTTAAGACTATTTTATATAAGGATTGTTATTATACAAGTCACATTGTTAGTAACTAAAGAAACTTAAAAGTAAAATTTTGAAATAAAATATATTTATTAAAGGATTTTTAATTTACTTCTAAGTTTTAATTTTGTCCCCCCTATTTTTGTGATATTTGCACCTATTCAACTATATATATATATGGCGTGTTTTTTTTTTCACAAAAATAAATTTGCATACACAGGAGATATGCAAATATATTTCGACCAAGTAAATATGTAAATAATAGGTGAAGAGTCTAAGAAGATTATTAAAATAAAGTTTTTATCTTTTTTATTCTTTTTTACAGGCCTAATCATATCTCTCATACGTTTATTCAGACAACAATAAAAATTAGTTAATCAAAATATCTTGTCGTATAAAAATAGTTTTTAAAAGATTTAAAAAAGTTAAATTTTGGACCAAACGAAAGAGAAAAAAAATCGCAACATTCGTCTCATATAACGGTCGACGCCAAGAATGAGCTCCTTTTACTGAAAGGAATGTTACCTCTGATTGAAGTACACGACCTCTGGTGATTCACACCACAGCGGGGTATTTGTGGTGAATCAGAGATGTCATTGCATCGTCTGGTTCCGGCAATTTGGCGGGAAACCGTGTCTGCCTCACACGGATGCCTCACATTGATAGTCTTGTCTCACATGAATCGTCTGCCTCAGATTGATGTCTTACATAGGTCGTCTGCCTCACATAGATCGTCTGCCTCTCATTAATCGTCTGCCTCACATAGATCTCGCCTTCCTATCTCTCACTAACCGTTTGCCTCACATTTATTGTCTGCCCCTCACTAAACGATTGCCTCACATTTATCGTCTGCCACTCACTAAACGTCTGCCTCACATTTATCGTCTGCCACACATACATTTATCGTCTGCCATACATTTATCGTCTGCCTCCCATTGATCGTCTGCTTTACATTGATCTTCTGTTTCATGTTTACATATCTGTCTCACATTGATGTAGAGTTTTATTATTATTATAAATATTATTTATTATTATTAAATCAACACAGAAACTTACGTGGCAAGACAACAATGATGGCATTTCGTGATAACAAGTCAAACACTTAACTCTCTCTCATATCTTAAGTTCTTTTAACACATTTGCATATTTGATAACAGTATTTTAAATACACAATGCATTAGCGCGCCATCTGTTATAAAAAAAATTGTACTATTTTTGATGCGTATGATTCTTTTAAAAATAAATCAATTTTCTACTGCCCTTACTTCAATGATAAAATGATGGGAGGGCCTGGCTCATCAGTATTTTAAATGTTCAGTCCTCCGTTACTATCAAAACATTTCGTATTGCCATAGGAATCCATAGTTGATAAAGATGGATATTAGGGATCCCGGAAAAATTCCCATCTATATTTTAGCCATAGATATGGCCCAGCCACTTTGCCAGCTAAACACCTCTTTGGTAGATTGTCAAGATTCCATTAGATCCCTTGTGGATCTCATGGAATAAAGTCCGCCCTAGACTGACGAGGGCCATTAGCCCGAAACCATGGTCTCTAGGTGGACGCTTTTCAGTTTGCCAAAGCTGGTGTTGTGGCTTTGTCACCGACCCGAGGCCGCTAGTTTGCGGCGACGGTCAATAGATGGCGTCTAGTTTTGACGGGAGAGGCGACCTTTGTCTCTTTAGATCAATATCCTCCCGGCAAAATTCCCATCTATAATTAATTTTATAATTTTGATTTTCTTTTCCACAAACCTTTCCACAAATCTAATTTGTCAATCTCATTTTCTCTCAAAACTTTTGAATGATTACGAAGTTGTGATAAATAAGGTAAAAAAGGAATGTCATACAAACGGTATTGGCAATCTGTGGGGAAGGTAGATATATAAAAAGAGCTATAAAAAAGCCGGGATGAGAGCTTGGCTGCTCCCTACACGGAATTATCGGTCAAGGTTTGTCATCTTTGTCCGGGGCTTTAATGGCGACATTGACGGCTCCACCTTGTGGTTCACACCTATTGTCACTGTTGTTACTGCATGGCCGTTGTTGCACAGTATGTTGTAACTGTTGTAACGTCTGTTGTTACAGTATATTGCCACTGTTGTTAACATCTATTTTCACTGTTGTTACGGCATGGCCGTTGTTGCACAGTATGTTGTAACTGTTGTAACGTCTGTTGTTACAGTATATTGCCACTGTTGTTAACATCTATTTTCACTGTTGTTACGGCATGGCCGTTGTTGCACAGTATGTTGTAACTGTTGTAACGTCTGTTGTTACAGTATATTGCCACTGTTGTTAACATCTATTTTCACTGTTGTTACGGCATGGCCGTTGTTGCACAGTATGTTGTAACTGTTGTAACGTCTGTTGTTACAGTATATTGCCACTGTTGTTAACATCTATTTTCACTGTTGTTACTGCATGGCCGTTGTTGCACAGTATGTTGTAACTGTTGTAACGTCTGTTGTTGCAGTATATTGCCACTGTTGTTAACATCTATTGTCACTGTTGTTACGGCATGGCCGTTGTTGCACAGTATGTTGTAACTGTTGTAATGTCTGTTGTTACAGTATATTGCCACTGTTGTTAACATCTATTATCACTGTTGTTACTGCATAGTCGTTGTTGCAGTATGTTGTAACTGTTGTAATGTCTGTTGTTACAGTATATTGCCACTGTTGTTCACGCCTATTGTCACTGTTGTTACTGCATAGTCGTTGTTGCAGTATGTTGTAACTGTTGTAATGTCTGTTGTTACAGTATATTGCCACTGTTGTTAACATCTATTATCACTGTTGTTACTGCATAGTCGTTGTTGCAGTATGTTGTAACTGTTGTAATGTCTGTTGTTACAGTATATTGCCACTGTTGTTCACGCCTATTGTCACTGTTGTTACTGCATAGTCGTTGTTGCAGTATGTTGTAACTGTTGTAATGTCTGTTGTTACAGTATATTGCCACTGTTGTTAACATCTATTATCACTGTTGTTACTGCATAGTCGTTGTTGCAGTATGTTGTAACTGTTGTAATGTCTGTTGTTACAGTATATTGCCACTGTTGTTAACATCTATTATCACTGTTGTTACTGAATAGCCGTTGTTGCACAGTATGTTGTAACTGTTGTAACGTCTGTTGTTACAGTATATTGCCACTGTTGTTAACATCTATTATCACTGTTGTTACTGCATAGCCGTTGTTGCACAGTATGTTGTAACTGTTGTAATGTCTGTTGTTACAGTATATTGCCACTGTTGTTAACATCTATTGTCACTGTTGTTACTGCATAGCCGTTGTTGCACAGTATGTTGTAACTGTTGTAACGTCTGTTGTTACAGTATATTGCCACTGTTGTTAACATCTATTATCACTGTTGTTACTGCATAGCCGTTGTTGCACAGTATGTTGTAACTGTTGTAACGTCTGTTGTTACAGTATATTGCCACTGTTGTTAACATCTATTATCACTGTTGTTACTGCATAGCCGTTGTTGCACAGTATGTTGTAACTGTTGTAACGTCTGTTGTTACAGTATATTGCCACTGTTGTTAACATCTATTATCACTGTTGTTACTGAATAGCCGTTGTTGCAGTATGTTGTAACTGTTGTAATGTCTGTTGTTACAGTATATTGCCACTGTTGTTAACATCTATTATCACTGTTGTTACTGCATAGCCGTTGTTGCACAGTATGTTGTAACTGTTGTAACGTCTGTTGTTACAGTATATTGCCACTGTTGTTAACATCTATTATCACTGTTGTTACTGCATAGCCGTTGTTGCACAGTATGTTGTAACTGTTGTAACGTCTGTTGTTACAGTATATTGCCACTGTTGTTAACATCTATTATCACTGTTGTTACTGCATAGCCGTTGTTGCACAGTATGTTGTAACTGTTGTAACGTCTGTTGTTACAGTATATTGCCACTGTTGTTAACATCTATTATCACTGTTGTTACTGCATAGCCGTTGTTGCACAGTATGTTGTAACTGTTGTAACGTCTGTTGTTACAGTATATTGCCACTGTTGTTAACATCTATTATCACTGTTGTTACTGCATAGCCGTTGTTGCACAGTATGTTGTAACTGTTGTAACGTCTGTTGTTACAGTATATTGCCACTGTTGTTAACATCTATTATCACTGTTGTTACTGCATAGCCGTTGTTGCACAGTATGTTGTAACTGTTGTAACGTCTGTTGTTACAGTATATTGCCACTGTTGTTAACATCTATTATCACTGTTGTTACTGCATAGCCGTTGTTGCACAGTATGTTGTAAGTGTTGTAACGTCTGTTGTTACAGTATATTGCCACTGTTGTTAACATCTATTATCACTGTTGTTACTGCATAGCCGTTGTTGCACAGTATGTTGTAACTGTTGTAACGTCTGTTGTTACAGTATATTGCCACTGTTGTTAACATCTATTATCACTGTTGTTACTGAATAGCCGTTGTTGCAGTATGTTGTAACTGTTGTAATGTCTGTTGTTACAGTATATTGCCACTGTTGTTAACATCTATTATCACTGTTGTTACTGCATAGCCGTTGTTGCACAGTATGTTGTAACTGTTGTAACGTCTGTTGTTACAGTATATTGCCACTGTTGTTAACATCTATTATCACTGTTGTTACTGCATAGCCGTTGGTAGATCAAGTGGCCTGTTGTTACAGTATTTCCCTGTTGTAACGGCATGTTCTCTTTTGTTGCAGTATGATTACTTTTGTGTTATTGCATGTTTTTTGTTGTTATAAAGATATGGTGTTGCACAATATGTTGTAACTGTTGTTATTGTATGCTTTCTGTTGTTGCAACCTGTCTGTTGTTGCAGCATGCTGTATTTGTTGTAACGGCATGTTGTCTGTTGTTGCAGTATGCTGTTACTATTGTTTTACGTCACTATTATTACTGCATTTTTTTTACAATATGTTATCACTGTTGTTACAACCTATCTGTTGTTGCGGCATGTTGTTTTAGCCTTTGTTTTTTAAGGATTTCCAGTAAATTTCAATATAAATTTAAGGAAAAAAAACAATTTAATGTCCAGAATAAAAGAGATTCGTACTCCCCGTACTGTAATTGAAAATATCATAAGGCTCCTGAGTGGTTTCGCCAGTTTAATCTACCATATACTACCACCTTGTAAACTCGTCATATACTATTGTATTAGGATGTTCCGTCTATATATCCGTCATTGTAGAGGAGTTCTTGGTGAAAGTATAGGGAAACTTTGCATATAAGTTTTGAGGACAGTTGAATAATATATGCATCGGGCATTGCCTGCTCTTCGGCAAACAATAAAATAAACAATATTTGATTACAATTACAGTTAAACCTGTCTATAGCGCCCCCTCTTGGGACTCACCAAAATAGGGTGCTATAGAGAGGGATTGCTATAGACAGGTCACTTTTAATGTAAATCGCATCGTACACTACGTATTTAAAATCGGGCGCTATAGAGAGGGAAGCGCTATTTAGAGGGGACGCTATAGACAGGTTTAACTGTATATGAAAGGCATTAGAGCACCATATGTAATAAGGAATTTATAAAATTGTTGACACAACTATTACACAATTGTAAACAATACTGCGGTGGGAAAACATGGCGATTTCTGCAAACCGCAGGGAGAGAGAGATTCACTCCAGCAGGGTGGGGTGGAGGCACCCTGTCTGTATATTTAGATGTTATCCGGGTTTTGATGCAAATCAGCCTCTATTTGCATATGTGGCCTTCCTTTCTAAATAATGACGTGGTTCAGGATGGCCGTTTGTCTTTCTCCCTGGGCATTCCTGTGGTTGAGGTTAACGCACTCCTGGGGCCTAACATTTGCATATCTTATTTACATATATATATATTAAAAATGGCATATCCTGACCAGGAGCACATGTGCTTTACAGAAGGCAGAGCGCCATCTGGTGGAACAGAAATATATATATGATTTTTAAATATATAATGAGATGTGTGGGACATTGATGTCGCCGGTTGTTACATTCTACTGTCCTAAAAGCTTATGTCCATAGTTTGCTTAAATATCATTTCTGAGATTCCACCCTTCAGTGTAGCATATACAGTATAAACAGAATCGTCCAATACAGTATTATAGCTCTAAGAAGCGGCCTGGTAGATTAAATTGGCGAAACCGCTGGGAGGGTTCACCACTGATGAGCCAAGCCTTCCCAATATTTTTCATCGCAGTAGGACAGTAGAAATTTGATTTTCTATCTGATATCTGATCTGAGAAACTTATCCAACGATGATCAACAAATTTATGACGCATTTATTCCAGGAATTATAGATACCTTTTTCAAATCAAGAATGAATGTTCTGAAAAACGAAGCAAATAATACTTTCTTAAGCTTTTTTCCCCAAGAAATCCCTAAATACTTTCGTCCAAATTTTTATAATACTCAATTTGTTACAAACCACGGAAATTTCAAAAGTTTTTTAAATAGAATAAAGGCAGTGGAGGATTCAAGTTGCTTTTTGTGGTATAGAGGAACAAACCTCAAGACATCTATTGATCGATTGCCCAGCATTTCAATATTATAGAATGAAGAATGAACTAGTTCTTTGTGAACTTAACGATTTGATTTGCGATAAAAAATCATATTTAAAGTTCAATTCTTTTTGTAAATACATTCTAAAATTTCTACAAAATCTGGATCCCTAATGTTTTCAAGCGTTGAATAATGTAAATAACTTATGTATATAACCTTTCTCCTTTTTTGGCGCAAGTATCCTTTGCGGGATATAGCGCTTTGGAAATATATAATTGTAATTATATAAAGATTATATTAGTAAATTAAATGTAATTGCCATCTATCGTTAATATTTTACACAAATAAATTTACTGGCAATGCGCTTCTTTTAAATATCATCAAATATTGTCTCTACAGACCTTACTGCAATGGTATGGGTTATTGATTGTCCATGAAGCTTATGTCCATAGTTCACTAAACACCCCTAAGCTGCCTTCCATAGAAAATACAGGGTATACTCCAAACCAATCCAATGCAATAGTAGAGCGGTCTAGAGATTAATTTGGTGAAACCGCTGAGAGGGTTCACTACTGATGAGCCAAGCCCTCTCATTCAATAACCCATATCATTGCAGTAAGGTCTGTAGAAATAATATTTGATGATATTTAAAAGAAGCGCATTGCCAGTAAATTTATTTGTGTAAAATATTAAAGATTATATTAACTAAAATTTTCCCCCTTAAAACACCTTCACCAAAATCTATTCAAATTGGCGACAATGTTAGCAGAGCAGTCTAAATACACTATTCGAGCGATCTGGGAGGTTAAACTGGCGAAACGGCTGGTAGGGTCACCACTGATGAGCCAGGCATGCTTATCATTGGAATAAGGAGAGGAATTTATTCTATTTGAACAGAGAAAGAGAAACTTGCTACTTAGTACTAGATTCTTAAATACTGAACTTTGTCTTAACACATAGGATACCTTATTATGTCACGTGTTATCATTTTTTTCACATTAGCAACGTATTTACGCAAACTTGGCCCTAAATATCCATTTCTTGATTTCTCAGGAAGCCTCTAGGACCAAATTTTGATCGTTGAGGTACAGCCTGCACCACGCTGACGAGGCCCAACAGCCCGAAACGCGTACGTGGTTGGCTTTTCTTGATTTATCAAGAAATGGGTTGGCCAAATATCAGGGATCAAGTTAAATCAATGTTTAGTTTATTTTTGTTCCACTAGATGGCGCTTGTCATCTAAAAAGCTCATGTGAGTGCGGCCAGGATATGCCTTTTTTATTTTAATATATATATGTCATAATTTGCATAATATTCAAGATGTATGATTTCTTTTCGCCAAAATAAGTATGTTAAACTGTAAATATGTTAAGCTTGTGTGCATGTAAATATGCAAATTCATCCATCTATTAAAAACTGTACAAAAATAAACGTGACAGACATCGCGGGTGAATGCTACGGCACGTCGCGGGTGCGCTGCTCACTTGGCTGGAACTAATTCTTGGAGATTGCATGCATAACGGTTGCACCCTTTCATTCGATCACTACATATATATATGTCGTATAAAAGGGCTAATAGGAGTGATGAAGACTGAAAAGGTCATCAGTGCACTCCTCATGATCAATCATAGGAATCCAAATTTACGCCCCAGAACAAAAAAGTCGCACGTACAAAAATATACCTTCCTAAACGAAAGGAGAAAATTGAACGAAAATAAACTTTTCATAACCCGAACTTTCATTCAAACTCTCTCAGAAGAAATGGTTCAAATCCCGACAAGGGGTCTTTTTTTCCACACACCCTGATAGCCCCACATTGAGAATGGCGGTTATCCACCTCGAAAGTTAACGACCTTCGAATAGTTTTAATTGATTGTGACGATCTCCCATAATTCCTTTGGGGTGGTCTCCCTTCATAAATACATCTCGATAAGATTTTTATTGATTTTTTAATCTTATTTTCATAGAAGGAATAAATTCTAATGACATTTCGAGATACCATCTAGTGATAACCTAGCAATCAACTTGTGCATACATTAATGTCAGATGTGTTTTTGTACCATGTGGTGGGGAGAATCAGTATTTTATTGTTGTATGGCTTCTTCACACATAAATCATTGAAGACCATGAGAAACCGAAGCAAAATGGAGACTCCTGGTCTCTCATTGGAGGTAGTTGGATTATTAGTTCGTTTTACGTGATTTTTGTAATTTATTTTTTAAAAAGAAAGTCGCTAATGGAATTTTTGCTGTATTTATTTAAATTTATTAAAATGCATTAGCGCGCCATCTGTTATCAAAATTCGAATGTAAGTTTCGAATTTAAATTTATAAATTAAAAAAGCGGTCGCATCTATTTACATACTATGTTTGAAAGTATAAAATATGGTATATCCTCTTGCTCTCTGTATTATCTGGATTTCTTGTCTACTTATAAACTTTTTGTCTACCATTTGTTTAATACTTGACTATTTTCGGTAGATTTCTTTCCTCTATTATAGTCTACCTAAAGTGCATATTTCCCATTTGATATACATATATGCTGAAATTATCATTTTCTAGAGTTGGCGCAACAGTTAACGTCTTTAGCTATGGATAAGAATATACCAGTTTCTAGCAGTTTCCCCCTATGACAAATCCGTGTACGTGTATCTACGTAACGTATTCTCGTGACACAATTCCGTACGTTACATTTTAGCGACGTAATTCCTTGAAAACAAGTCTGTGGATGAGTGGGTAACACCCTCGATTCCCGACAGCCATGAACCGGGATTGTATCCCGCGTTAACATTTTGTTTAATATGTGAATAACCTTCACTTATTATTCATTGTTACAAATATCATAAACTAGGTTGCTCTTTTTGAGCGGTACCTAATAAAGTGATTTTGGAACCAAATTCTTTGAAACAATAACACACTTTTTGGTCAGTTAGCAATGGTAGCACGTACCACGATAATTTTGAAACGGCAATGATGTAAATATGTACACACCTATTTACATATCCTATATACATATTTACATACATGGGACGTGGTAGCCCACGCTAGTAAACCTCGTTATTATGTTCTATTTTAATGATAACATTTGCGTGCGTCACATTTTAGCGACGTAATTCCTTGAAATAATAACACACATTTTGGTCCGTTAGCAAGGGCAGCAGGTACGACGATAATTTTGAAACGACAATTATGTAAATATGTACACACCTATTTACATATCCTATCTATATATTTACATACATTGGACGTGGTGTACCACGCTAGTAAACCTCGTTATTAAGTTATATTATAATGATAACATTTGCGTGCGTCACATTTTAGCGACGTGATTCCTCGATAACTGTGAAACGGCAATGATGTAAATATGTACACACCTATTTACATATCCTATATACATACTTACATACATGGGACGTGGTAGCCCACGCTAGTAAACCTCGTTATTACGTTCTATTTTAATGATAACGGCATTGATTTTTGTACTAATCGACTAATAGTGTAAATAAAATATATTGTCTAATACGTCATCTTTTAGACGTGTAACGTGTTTATAGATGGGAATTTTGCCGGGAGGATATGGATCTAAAGAGACAAAGGTCGCCTCTCCCGTCAAAATAGACGCCATCTATTGACCGTCGCCGCAAACTAGCGGTTTCGGGTCGGTGACAAAGCCACAACACCAGCTTTGGCAAACTGAGAAGTGTCCACCTAGAGACCAAATATATGGCGTCTAGTTTTGACGTCTATTTTGACGGGAGAGGCGACCTTTGTCTCTTTAGATTGGTCTCTAGGTGGACGCTTTTCAGTTTTCCAAAGCTTGTGTTGTGGCTTTGTCACCGACCCGAGGCCGCTAGTTTGCGGCGACGGTCAATAGATGGCGTCTAGTTTTGACGTCTATTTTGACGGGAGAGGCGACCTTTGTCTCTTTAGTGTAACGTGTTTGTTACAAAATCTGTGGTAACACGATCTCAGTTACATTCCCAACTGTTACGTCATCCTCGGGTAATACGACGTTGTGATAGGACGAGGGTTAGACAGGACTGTCAGATATTCTGCTTCCTGCAGAGTTGCGTTTAGTACAGAAAATTAGATTTCAAAAAAGGGGAGAACATCATATATATATAGATATTAAAAATAAAGAAAGCATATCCTGACCATGAGCACGTGTGCTTTTTTAGATGGCAGAGCGCCATCTAGTGGAGCAAAAATAAACTAAACGTTTATTTAACTTGCTCCGTGATATTTGGCCAACCCAATTTATTGATAAATCAAGAAAAGGCATCCACGAATGCATTTCGCGCTGTTGGCGCTCGTCAGAGTGGAGTAGGCTGTACCACTGCGACCAAAAATATTTTTGGTCCCAGAGGCTTCTTGAGAAACTAAGAAATGGGTATTTAAGGTCAAATTTAAGGCTTAACATGTGAAAAAACAATAGAAACAATATATCACAAGAATTACAGATCACTCACGCCACCTATCAGTGTAAATCTCAACTAAACGGTAATTTGCATATAACTGTCACTTTCGAATGATTCTTGGTGAAGGTATTTATATGCAAATTACCGTTTAGTTGAGATTTACACTGATAAGTGGCGTGGGTGATCTATAAATCTTGTGATATCTTTATATCAGATGTTCTCCCTTTTTTAACCTAATTTTCTGTAATAAACACAAATTTTCTCTTCAAACTAGATTGATTATAAAAAGGAAGGAATCTCTATAACATTACTGATAGCAAATTTATGGCAATAAATGTTTGACAATATTGTCCAAAACCTCTTTTTTTTTAGGCAAAATATAGCAAAGTTATTTACAGTTGCTTGATTAGGAAATGTCTTTTTTCCTTCATTTTTTCACTTGATCTCGTACATTTCCCTCTTCATAAAGCATGTTTTAATGATTTTTGCCCGACACTGGGAGTGGCTACTGGAGGAATGTATAGAGGGAAGATCAGAAAGGCCGAGAATGAGGTTCATGGACAATTTCAGAACTTAACGAGATTCCCAAAAAGAAGAGAAAAAGCCATAGTAAAGAAGCTCCAACAGGACAAGAATACTGACAGACACCAAACTGCAGGTTTTCTATAAGGAATCTGCGTCAAACAGCTATGCCTACATTCTACTTCTGATATGGTGATACCCGAAACCCGTACAGAGTAGACTAATCTAGGTTGGGAACGTGCAAATTACATTGACAAAAATCAAATAATGGTTTGTATAGATAACTTTTGTTACGTGTAAATGGTATTCCGATGCCCTCTAATAGATAACGAACTGTCCTTGAGTTTTAATGGGTCATCCTAGCTCTGTGGGTTATCTCTCTCCCTGGGAGGAAAGGTCTGCTGATGCCACAAAGATATGTACCTCGAAAGTTTCGTTGACCCATTCTCCCTCTACCGCCAACTGACCGACCAGGCCTATAGTCGCTCGTCGAATAAATAAATTCGAGGATACATAAACCGAAATTCCAAATTACTTTGGGGGGGGGGGGGAATAATAACGAAGTGTTACTGTAAATGAAATATTTGTTTTTGTGATGTTCCTCTCTCTCTTCGATTAAATAAATAAATGTGCTTTACCAAATTTTAATCATATATCTTTCTAATGTCAAACATACACTTTTGAATATATTCATAACAACAACAACAACAATTACAGTGCTGCCAAATCCAAACATTCCAAAATAAATTAATTAAACAGAGTATATTATAATATTGTAACATAGTATTTATTAATTTTATTTATGTAACATAGTATTTATTATTTTTTATTAACAGAGTGGTAATTTTTATGTTTATATCTTGCGACTCTGTAAATTTCCCTCGTGGCATATTTTTGTATACAATTCATAGTTTGTCCTTCCCTGAAATAAATTTTGTTTCCTCCTGAAGTTTTTGTCTTCCCTAATTTTCCACGTGGCAATATCATTATAAGGTATATTACAGTTTTAAAATGATCTTTAGTGCCATCTATCGGTGAAAATATTAATTCAGATCATTGCTGACGCTATTTTGTTGTTGTATTTAAAAGACCAAATTTCTACAACCACTAAACGAATGAATGAAAAATATATATTTGGAGGGCTTGGCTCATCAGTGGGAAACCCTCCCATCGGTTTTCCAATTTTATCCACCAGACTGTTACAATTATTATTTCGCCTGTTTTGCCTATATGGTCTGTATTTTTCTTTTTAAATAGAAAATTGGTATTCAGGTTACTATTGAGAATATTACTTTTTAAATATATTTCCATCTTTCGTGTATAGTGATTGTAGAAATTTATTTATATTAACATGAAGTATATACGAAACTTATACGATTTTCTCTCCATATGACACTTATAGTTGTATAACTACTATACTATTGTCAGCAGAACAATCCAATAGTAGAACGGTCTGGTAGTGTCGCTGGGAGGGTTCCCCACTGATGAGCCAGGCCCCCTCCCTATATTTTGTCATCGTAGTAAAGGTAACACTAGGACGTAGATTTATTTTTTAAAAAATCGTGCTAGATAGTTTCTTTTATTTTACAGTAGAGTAGTCTCTCGTGAAAGAACAGAGTCTAAAAACATGGATTAAGGGACTCTCCTAGAGGATATGGTCTCTTATCGGAGATTGTCATGTCAAGTCACATTCAACACAAACAGACTCTGATGAGAAACCACGGAGTTAGGTTCTCTCACTGACTACCGTATATAGACAACGTGCTGATGTGTGCAACCGTAATTCTTGAAAATAAAGATACTTCGGCTAATAAATCTTTTTTATTGTCTCGACGTTTCGACAAAAATCTTTTGTCCTCGTCAGGAGCAAACAAAAATGTATGTACCCGTGTTACAAAGCCTGGAGATGTCTAAGAGCTGTGTGACTGTACAGGATGAGTCCCCGGAGTTGCTAGACCCCACGGGACTGATTCACATTTGCCCGCCCGAGCCCTGCCGCCTGCGCCCCGGCGACGCCATTCTCTGCGTCTCACCTGACGCCAGCACACTCGAGCTCCGCTGGAGAGATCCCGTCGGCATGTTGGCTCGCAGTCCTTGGCCCCCAGATGAGGGGATCTGGCTGCGAATCCGTAGTCTCCTGGTAGCGAAGGGACCAGGGGACAACCTCAGTAGGGTCCCCCGACCCCTGAAAGATTCCTCAGCGCAGACTGAAACAGCCTCTGACCCACCTTCACCTCAAATGGTCGAGCCGTCTGCGCCCCCGTCCTGTGAGGCTCCCATTGAAGGGGCTCCCCTGGCGACAGGAGAGGACTATGTCTCAGGTATGTCCTCTTTAGTGACACTCTCTAGGACTGGCTATCTCACCCATTCAGATCTTAAACTACTCTCATGGAGACAAAACTTAAGGAAGTTTCAGCATGTAATGCTCTGCATGTAATGTTCAGCATGTAATGTTCAGCATGTAATGCTCTGCATGTTCTGCAATCAATAAAAATTGAAAGTGATGAACCATACCCTCTCTCTTTCAAATTATATTCATTACAAGATAACGGCTGTAGAAAAATGAATTTTTAATTATACATATATATATTTTAGAAGAAAAATTTGCATATTGTGTGGTTTTATTCTATATTGATAGGACAACTTCTAGCGAAGTGTTATTGCAATTAATATATTTTTTACACACATAAAACGTAATTGTTATTTTTTCCTATTTAAAGCTATTAGTGAATTATTAAATGATACATATTAGAAAATGTATCAAACAACATATACCAGGCTCCTGGAGCGAACATGTATCCTATTCACCTATATATTTATATACTTAAATGCATATATAGCGTTAAACAACAATTTTGCATATTGTCAATAGCATGTTGATTTGCTACGGAACGTTTCTAAAGTTGAATAGAGAGAACAATTAGGGAAGTATGTAAATAAAGTAGTTAATGTGTAAAATGGAATTGTGGAACGTTCCCCATATTGACGACACCTGGAGCTCTCAGAATCCGTTTCCACGTGGGAGGTTCTATTTAGTAACGCTGGGCTTCACACACACAAAAAAAAAAGCTGCTTTGTAAAGAAGAAAAAAAAAGAAGATAAAATTAGCAATTTTTATAAATAGTTCGTAGGAAAGGTAATTTGCATAAGTGAAAATTATGTAATTAAGGGAATTAAGTATGTTAATTGACTAGGCATTGTTTCTGTTTACCCCTGAGGTCTGACCTCCCAGAACTCCCTTTGGTCTCTCGGCTGATTCCGTTTTGTTCAATTTGGACTACAAACATCCCAACATGGCCTGGTACACTTACTCACAATTTCTACCCGTGTAAACCGCATTTACAGTACAAACAACATGGTAGCCAAGATACACATGTACTTACAGTATATTCACAATTTCTACTTTAGAACCCCCTATAGTGCATTTCCAGTACAAATAAACGTAATCCAACAGGGGGTCTATAAAAAGAACGGCCATATCTCCCCCGTCAAAATAGACGTTAAAACCAAATGCCATCTATTAACCGTCTTTGCAAACTGGCGGTTAATTTATTAGATCAATAAATTAGATCACGGCACAATTTCCATCTATATTTTAGACAGAGATTTGTTCTGCCAATTTACTTAGGAATAATCTGAAGATTTTATGAATTCCAGTTAGCTGGTTGAGTGGCTGTTACTGACCCGAGTCCGCAGGTTTGCGGGGACGGTCAATAGACGGCACTTAGTTTAGCGTCTATTTTGACTGGAGAGAGATGACTTTTATTTTTATATAGATCAATATCCTCTAGGAAAATTTTCGATCAATATGGTCTGGTACTACAGGTAGTCATGAGGTTCATTTTAAATACAAATAAACATAAGCCAACATGACCTGGTACTACATATATATATATACGTACATATGTATATATGTCATATGTGAAAACAGTACAAAAGTGAAATTGTACTGGGTTCAGGTAGATAAATAAGAAAAAGACATCTACTGATCATGTAACTAAAAGTTGCTGATGGCTTGCACCATTTATCGGAATAAATATAAACTATTTACCATAGTTGATACAAGAAATAAGACCTAATCCAATTAAATTAATAATGTGTAAACTATTAATTTATTTGGATTAGGTCTTATTTTCTTGTATCTATAAACCAAATTGTGCTTTACCATACTATAGTTGATATTTATTCCTATAGGTGGCGCAAGTTGCATAATCAGGAGATGCCTTTTTTCTTAATATATATATATATGTGGTACAAGTTTTACTACTCGTAGAACGAAATTTGACAATTATACCGCAAATGTTTCTTTTGAACGAAATATGGCATCTGCCCGGTAAGCGGAACACTGTGGGTTCGATTCTCATCCCTGGACACTTTTATTTTTCCGTTTATCATTACTCTTCACAATTCATCCTATCATACTTCATCTCTAAGGTTAGAAATAATCGTTATTTCTCCTTAAAATAAATTTCGATTTTTCGTTCAAAAGAAACATTTGCGGGATAATTGTCGAATTTCGTTCTACAATCATAAGCCGCGTTATATTGTTTTATAAATTTACTGCTCGTGTAAACATTATTGTACATTTACAATAAAACAGACATATTCCAACATGGTCTTGTACTACATATGTAGACATGTGGTACACGTAGTTAAAGCGCTCACAACTCTGTCTAGACACGCAGTATAGTATTATTCTTCTTTCTTATCTTCACTCAATCATATTAGGGTATCAAGCTTGTAAAGCTTGAGACTTTTGATGGTGTCCCCATCATGACTGGGTGAAGTAGAATGCGTCTGCCTTTGTCATTAAGACTGGGAGCACTACTCAGTGGCAGGCCGACTTAGCTCCAAAAGAAATGGCCGCCTCTGATATGAAGAACAGACGCCATGTGCAGCCGCTTCTAACATGGAGTACAAACACTGCTCATTCTGTATCCCTGGAGCCCTTACAGGGTACTATCAGCCGGGCCAGCTGAGCCCAGGTTTTTTAGTGAGCTTGTTACTGCTTCCCCTCCTCCTTTTTCATCCGGGCTTGGGACCGGCAAAGGTTGAGTTTCAGTATAGTCTAAAGGATCGTAATTATGTGTTACAACATAAAGTAATACTTTGAGTGTCAAAATTACATATTTCCTGTACAACACACTTACCTGGGAAGTTGACAAGTTTGTATTAACCCAAGACTAATAACAAGTTACTCCATCAAGTTACGGCCAAGTATTGTGCAGGACAAGTTCCCCAGTGAACTTGTATTAATTAACTGTAATCCATCTAACAAATTAATTAATAACATATTGAATAGAAGGCGGTTGTCCTCCTTACCTTATCAATAAATCCCATCATAAATCACTGAAGCTAATAGCATCAGCGCTCCATTAGAAAGGGGATATACCAATGAAACATTTTACTTATATATACGATATTTTTTAACTATCTCTAACAGAGTGGTGAAAGGTCTGTCCTATTTAGTTTTTTGTAAAAATTATCTATAAAGTAATGAGTTTTAAAAAATATAGAATTGTTTAATATTAGCGCTTCTATTATAATAGCCTCTTTGATCTGTCGATATATGTAAATATGTAAATATCATTTAAATATAGAGAAATAGCGCGCCATCTGTGTATGCAAATTTAAACTATAACGTGCAAATTTTTTTTAGTTATATGTAAAAAGAAAAACTCACGCTATAGTTTCAATTTTCATATTATGTATGGTGTCCGATTTATTTGTCATCTGATTGGTTGGCTTCTATCACATGACCTTAAATAACCAATCAGTGTTGAGGTATTCAATGTATATTAGCGAGTATATTTCTTTGCTCAGTGGTTACATTGAGATACAAAATTAAGATTTTAATTGAACATCAGAGTTTCAAAATTCGGAATTTCCCCCATTTTTTTTTTGTTTGTTTCATACTAAAATGTTATTTTTGATAGTTTTATTTGAAAAACAATAGAAAAAAAAATAATATCAACACCTGACCTTTTTATTTATTTTTTCTATTGTTTTTTCATGTGTTAAGCGTATTTACGCAAGTTCGGCCTTAAATACCCATTTCTTGGTTTCTCAAGAAGCTACTGGAACCAAAAATCGTGGTACAGCCTACTCCATGCTGACGAGCGCCAACAGCGCGAAACGCGTTCGGGAATGGCTTTTCTTGATTTATCAAGAAATTGGGTTGGCCAAATATCAAGGAAAAAGGCATGTTTAGTTGATTTCTGTTCCACCAGATGGCGCTTAGCCTTCTTAAAAGCACATGTGCTCCTGGTCAGGATATGCCTTTTTTATTTTTAATAGTTTTATTTGTACCTTTAAAAAACAAATTGAATTTAAAGGTTGTATTTAGGTATTTGTTGTTGTTGTTGCCGTGTCCAAAGAAGAGCCTCAGATGTCTCCATACATCTTTATCACAGCAGCAGCAATGTCCACTATCTTGGGTGTGTAAAGCTTCTGCTCTGGGTCTATGTCAATTTTACGTTGTTGTCGTGTCCAAAGAAGAGCCTCAGATGTCTCCATACATCTCTATCACAGCAATGTCCTCTATCTTGGGTGTGTAAAGCTGCTGCTCTGGGTCCATGTCAATTTTACGTTGTTGTCGTGTCCAAAGAAGAGCCTCAGATGTCTCAATACATCTCTATCACAGCAATGTCCACTATCTTGGGTGTGTAAAGCTGCTGCTCTGGGTCCATGTCAATTTTCTGTTGTTGTCGTGTCCAAAGAAGAGCCTCAGATGTCTCCATACATCTCTATCACAGCAATGTCCACAATCTTGGGTGTGTAAAGCTTCTGCTCTGAGTCTATGTCAATTTTCTGTTGTTGTTGTCGTGTCCAATGAAGAGCCTCAGATGTCTCCATACATCTATATCACAGAAGCAGCAATGTCCACTATTTTGGTTGTGTAAAGCTGCTGCTCTGGGTCCATGTCAATTTTCTGTTGTTGTTGTCGTGTCCAATGAAGAGCCTCAGATGTCTCCATACATCTCTATCACAGCAGCAGCAATGTCCACTATCTTGGGTGTGTAAAGCTGCTGCTTTGAGTCTATGCCAATTTTCTGCAAAGTTGCGGCCATTGCTGGACATAAGAATATATTTAGGTATTTTATTTACATATAGGGTTTTTTATAGCTTGGTATCATAGCGGGATCTTGGTCTCCTTATTGTGTGATGGTAGAATTTGTAGCGACGTTTAAGAATGGTTTGACTACGTCGACAGTATGTTGGATCATCCTTGAACTGTCCCGTCACATACACTATGTTTTCTGATGACTGTATTTGCATATTACAATCCGCCTATATCACCCAAACTTAGATACATCTTGGTCTCTCCTGGAGGTGTGGTCTCTTATTGGAGGTAGGATTATATCGGGGGGAAAACTTTCTTTGATGAGCGCCATATGTATTCGGAAATATAAACTTACACATATAAAGGCTTTTGATAAGGCACAATTTGGATTATAGATTATAAACACAAGGTAATAAGACCAAATCCAAATAAATAAATAGTGTGTGACGTTTCTGTAACAGCGTTGTTACCATCTTCAGACAAAAGTACTGAATGAGTAGTACTTTTGTCTGAAGATGGTAACAACGCTGTTACCGAAACGTCACACACTATTTATTTATTTGGATTTGGTCTTATTACCTTGTGTTTATAGAGACTTTTATTAAGACACATTGGTCTTATTGAAGATTCCCCTTGGAGATTACAAGACAAGGAAACTATGGAGAACAGGACATATACATGGAATAGGGAAAGAACAAGAAAAAGTTTATGTATGGAATTGTAAACTCTCTTTTTAAGCGAATGTTTCTATTTATCAAATAATATCATTTCTACTGTCATCTTTACTACGATGGTAAACTATTGGAAGGGCCTGGCTCATCATAGTGAACCCTCCCAGCGGTTTCGCCATTTTAATCTACCAGATACTGCTCTACTGTTGTATTGGATTGTTCTACTTATATATCCGGTACTTTATTGTGGAATTCTTGCCAACTATTTGTGTTTGAGGACGTAAGTTTTGAGAATAATAGAAATATATTATAGTTAAACCTGTCTATAGCGTCCCCTCTAAATAGCGCCTTCCTCTCTATAGCACCCGATTTTAAACATTAAAATGTAAACATTTTACATTAAAAGTGACCTGTCTATAGAACACTCTCTCTATAGCACCCTATTTTAGTGAGTCCTAAGAGGGGGCGCTATAGATAGGTTTAACTGTATTTGATTTTTTTGTGTGTGTGTGTATATTTCTACAGTCCTCAAAGATTTTGTTTATAGTTCGTTTAAATTCCTTCACCGAGAATTCCTCCACACTACCGGCTATAATAAGCTGAACAGCCCAATACAATAGTAAAGTGGCATATTGTAGATTAAACTGCCGAAACCGCTGGAAGGGTTCACCACTGATGAGCCAGGCCCTCCCAAATACAAGTATTTGTATTTACTTGTATATACTTGTGTATATACTTGTATTTTGATTTCAGTAAGGGTAGAAGAAAATATTATTGTATTTGAAAAAAAAAAAAACATTTTTGCACCCAAACATAGTTTACACATTTCTGGAAACATTACCTTCCCAAAGTGATACATTCCGAGAAGTGGCTGAAACCAAAGAAGAAGGATTGTCGGCGGCCAGCCGTGTAATCTGACCGTAACAAAATGTGTTTCACACCACATTTTAAAATGTATGATATTCATGAATTCTTTTTCTCTCCCCGCGACCCAAATAGCGCTCAAGTGGAGTGAATGAAAATTGTGGTGAAATAAAAGTGGTGTGCCTGGAGCTATTCCCTTAAGGAGGGTTATTGATGGCACGTTACAATGGCGTTCTTTCATTCCGCACACGCTCGAGTTTACCGCTAGGAGCCTGAGTATCTCTCAAATATATCTACAACCCATGAAACCGTTCAAAACATACCTCTACCTTAGGTCTTTCCTCCCTTTAGTTTAAAATAGAACATAAAACTCCCTCAGAGCAATGTGCAAGTTAGGTGATATGTAAATATATCGATGAAAGTATGCAAATAGGTTTTTCGCTATGCAAATCAGATTAAATGTTACTTCCCCAAATTTTGAAAAACATACGTTTGACACATTCCCTCTCTCTTTAGTTCCAAAGAGAAGAATGACTCGCAGCGCAATGTGTCAATTTGGCGATATATCAAGAGTTCGATGGAAATATGCAAATATATTTCTCACTATGCAAATCAAATTACATATTATACGTAAAAGTATACACATATTTGGTATTTTCCCCCTTTACTTTCCCCCTTTGAGCATTGACTCTTTCAGTAATGTGTAAATACAAATATGTTTGTTGATATGCAAATCAAATTAAATATGACGAGGCAGTTTCAGTAGTTCTTGTGCTGACAGGCGAAATACAATAGACGCTATTTTTAGGAAAATATCGACACCTTAATTAGTTCATTAAGATCTAACAAGCTGTCTGTGGTGATAAAGAAGTAGAAAGTATAAATCCATAGTTTCAACCCATTAAAAGAAGCTTGTCTAAAGCCCGCACGCCTTATCGCGTCTGTCACCCCGGGCCACAGAAAACAGGGGAGAAGAAAGACCTTATCAGCTTTTATGCAAATCTCAGATTCCATAATTGAATTATAGGTCATAACGAGGCAGTTCCCTCCAGTCATACCCCTAATTGGAACTTTCGAGCCTTGTTCTTTCTCCAAGCCGTGAAGAAAGTCGCAGCCACACAATCGTGCACGCCTCATCTGACGTGGAGTTTTTTTCCATTTCCCACAATTCCATGCTTCGCTTTTTTCCCTGCCAGACGATGCCCCCTGCCGTATTATTTTCTCGCCAGACGATCATACGTTGGTTTACAAAACGCCGCGTTTTTTTAGCTTCTCGTCTGCAAAATTTCGTGATGTCGGAGGAAACCCATTTTTCTGGGAAAAGCGCTCGACCCGCTCACTGATAACAAACAGTTCTGACTTTCATATCCTTCTTTTTCATTCTTTATCATCATTGCCACTGAGCTGTATAAACAACTTTCAAATCTATAGACATAACATGTAGGTATATGACCCAAATAAGAAATTCCCCGATATTCGACCAATCAGAATGAAGTCTAACCAGGACAGGTCTGGACGGTCCCACCATCACAATTTCCACCCCCCCCCCCCCCCCCCCCCCCCAGAATATGCAAATCGACCAAATGACCAAATTGCATATTTTCATCCAGAAAAATGATGATGAAATATTAATGTATTTACTATCAGAAATGTTATCATCATGATCACCACTACTATATTCAGAGTTAGAATGATCGTAATAAATCACATTTGTTGAAACAGTATTGGTTTGGTTATATAACATTTTCAAACAATATACCAGGCGAAGCCGGGTGGTTATTCGGTTATAGTGTAATATGGTAATATGAATAAATTTATTATTATACACACTATTTATAAAATTACTTGAAAACTTTCTCCATAGATTGTATAAACGATAAGGAAAGAGTAAGGAGAAAAGATTTTTATTCAATTAAACTTGTGACAAGCTTTCGGGCAGTCACGCTCTTCAACAGGTAATAAAAAGAATAATTGACTATTAAAATAGGAAACAAACTGAGCTTTAAACAAAAATGATACAACTGCAGCCTGGCTGCGAGAAAACGTGAATTCAGGAAAGTAATGTGAGGTGGGGGGGAGGGGGTTTATCCGGTTTTTAAGTTAATACATATATCATGATATTGGTTAGGTAAATCTATATGTCGATTAATACTGTCATTAGAAATGGATAAAATGGCCTCTATGATTAATCTCTGGTGTTTACTGGGAATGTTATTGTACAAGGTGGTGGGAGAATCTAAATTGAAAGAATGGCCAGTATTATGGGTGTGGTTGTATATGAAGGATCTGCCGTCTTTATTATTGATGCACCTACCATGTTCGATCATCCTGATGGCCACGGATCTACCTGTCTCACCTATGTAGGTTGCACTACAACCGTTACATGAGACTGAATAGACCGAGCCACCAGAAGATCGAACAGTGGTAGGTCTCTGTATGCGGGTAATGGGATGTCTAAGAATGGTGGCCAGACTTCTATTATTTTTAAAATAAGTATTGATACCGTGGGATTTAAGCATGCGGGATATGGTAGCGGATTGTGAAGAAAAAGGCAAAATACAGGTATTTCTATGGGCTGTAAGGGGTTTCAACTTATCAGAGTTGTATTGGTATTTGTGTATGAAATGGAGAGGGTATTGTGAGAGGGCAAGCTGTTTTTTGATGTTGGAGAATTTTATTGACCTAAATATGGGCAGGGAGCAATGTGTGACCAATCTTTTGGTAAGTGTTCTGACTGTATTAATTTTATGGGATAAGGGACAGGAAGAATTGAAATTGGTATAGAAAGTTGGGTTATTGATTTTATGATATACTGTTGTGTGGTAGTGTGATGGGGTACGAATAATGAGTATGTCGAGAAAAGGTATAACACCATTAACTTCTGATTCATAACTGAAAGAAATACACACCGGGAATTCACATGTGGAGGAGGTATATTGATGATATCCTTTGTATATGTGATTCAGATAGTGAGGTTGGCATTTCATCTGTTATTAACTCCTTTCACCCTGACATTTCTTTCAGTAGAATACACTTAGAAGGATTTATTATAAGAAAAGTAATTATGTTTAGCGCATTATGTAAATAAATACATCACACTGACGGGGGCCAACAGCCTGAAATACAAAAGTGTTTGGTTTCCCTTGATTTTTATAATAAAATAGAATTTGGCAAATATATTTCGGAATTGAAAAACAAAATCAATAGCTGATATTTATTCCGGTATATGGCGCTAACTATCAGTAAATTGTAATTTGACGTTCAAGAGACGCCCTTTTTCTAAAAAAAATGTTTGCACTATTTTTCTAGTGTAAGAATGAAAGTTCTAAAATATTTCGCAATAAGTTTGTTGATTAAGTAAAACCTCCAGCTTTCGAACTTTCGCTCGTCATCGGACAGAACTAAGAATGAAACTTGGATGGGCGAGATCTATATTTACATATACACTCATAAAACTTAAGGATGTTGTACCTTTTATCATGTATATCGGGACAATAACTGTGAAAGATATTACAGTGACCTTTATTGAAGACACACGAGATAACCAAGTGTAAACAAAATTGTCTCCTTAAATAATAAAAATAATAATAGACGACTGACGACATCAAAGACTTTCCATTTCCTTAAGTGTATATGACTATATGTACATATAGTCCATGAGTGTATATAAATACAAATATGAGTGTATATTATAAAAGTTGGTGGTTTTGTCAAAATACAAATTTATTGAGAAAGTTTATATAAAAGGATGTATCTGGATCTTTAAAGAAAATCTCTCGAAATATTTTGAGATTTTTTTTTTCTTTACAGATCCAGGTATGCCCTTTTATATAATCTTAATTGATGGATCGCCTTTTGACTCAAACTATTGAAAAATATTTTATGATTTTATATCTCAATTTGTGCTATATGTAATTTAAAAAAGAATGTGTAAAAAGAGATACAACAAGAGAGGGAGCAGACAAACCACCGCAGACAAGGACACCTGGTTGACTTAGAACAATAACCCGGATTTCTACAGTCGCCGAAGTCTTTCTTTTTTTTTCCCTTCCTTCTTCGATATTAACTCTCTTTAATTGACGCTTTGTGGTGTTTTTGTGGCGCCCTTGATTTGCAGGAAGTCCTTGGCGGCGGTGGTGGAATATGGGCTGGTGGGATCTACATTTTTGGATACTGGGCTACCCAGGCCTTTCGGCCCATAAAGCCGGCATGCGAAGCATGCCCTTCGCTGCTATCCTGTTCAACTCATAAGCCAAGTAATGGTATCCAAACTAGTGTTTGGACATTGTACCTGGAAAAACCACCTCCCAGACAACGTGTCTGGAAGGATTTCTATACCGGTGGCCTTTAGTCACAGCAAAATAGAAAACTATCTACACCCCTGGAGCAGATGGCCACCCAGACCTTTCGGTCCACAAGCCGGGAAAACTATATACAGACGGATTCTTTGGTAGACGCAGCTCTACATCGGATCTAGGCTTAACTAACAACACCTGTCTATACTAAAGAAGTAGATAGGACGCCATCTACATGTCAAAATTACAGTATATACTTACATTGTAACACACCGTATTTGGTAGGTTCCTTCCTTGATAGTTTCTTCATTGGTTGTCCTTCCTACCGTGTTCCAACCCTCGAATTGAATTGAATAAGCGAACAACAAAGAATTTAATTCAAACTATATTTCCTTTTTATTTATTCCCACTACCCAAATCAACGAAGAGCTGTCAAAAAAGTAGCAATGTTGCAAATAGCTAGAGA
>CP092878.1:591927-620868 GCA_030710605.1 Cordylochernes scorpioides | reverse complement strand
ATTTTACCTCTTCACTCAATATATCCTCCCCCGCCTCTTTTGGCTCATATAAATCTAATCGTTTATTGGCGGAAACTGGAATATTTTTTTCTCATTTTTAATGCATTTTAATAAAAGCTTTTTTATAATATGAAGCGTCGCGTACACATATTTATATATTTATAATTTAGCTATCTGATTTTTGAAAAATTTAAATTATCTATTCAACTACAAAATTGTTAGGACTTATTTACATACTGTACATTCTATATGCAACTTGGAGCCATACAGATGGAAGGAAGTAAGCAGCGACAACCCACCAATCAGGACCTCCCACACGCCGACCAATTGGGACATTTATAGAACAGAATGTACCTGCCAAGGTCGTAGGTAAAGGCCATCCACGTAGCTGTGTGGTAGTTTTGTAAAACTTTCCATTTACATATTTACATGTGTCCTAACAAAAAGTTGCATAGATTAGGATAATGTGTATCACACACCAGGGTTTGTTTCTCGTCAATAAACTTGAATAATTTAGAGGAAATAAAGTACATATATAAACATTATATACATATGAAAAGAAAAAGGCATCTCCTTATCGTGAAACTAAAAGTTGTTGATGGCTTGTGCCATCTATCGGAATAATTTTATTATTAATAATAATTTATTCCGATAAATGGCGCAAGCCTTCAGCAACTTTCAGTTGCACGATAAAGAGATGCCTTTTTCTTTTTCATTATGCACCTTATTCCAGTACAATATCACATTTGTACTTTTTTTTTTTCACTATATACATAGCGCCTATATTAAATGGAAGGCTGAGGAAAGTCCTGAAGGGTGAAATAAATGGAAAGGTAAGTCTGATGAAATGAAGAGTTCAATATTGGGAATCCAACGGACCCAAGACCAGAGAAACACACTGAAAAAGCGGAGTCAAATTTATTTGTAAATAATTGAATGCATATACAGAGAGTAATATTTTCTTATTTGGTATCAAAAATCAATTTAATTTTGATGTTAACACATATTTACACATTGCACATGCCGTGGTAATATGGCGTGGGTAATAGAAATTAATATCTATATGTGAAAGTGTGTGTTATATTAAATATGATAAAGATTTCCTGTTGGTTTTAGATATATTCTACCTACCGAGAGCTGCCCCCCTTCCCTTTTGTCTTCATTATTGCTAAAAGTGATACAAGTTTTTAAGATATGTAAATTGAAATATATATAACATAAATTGTCAAAGAGGACTTTCGGAGTATTTTAAAGACATTTCATCGTTTTATAATTATAATGGTGGATTTTAGTTAGGATACGTTATAAGAAAGAACTACTTACTACAGCATGTAATAGAAGTTGGGATGTCTGGAAGAATCCAAATAACTGACAATGCTATATCACCAAAGGCCATATTGCCAAATATAACAACAGGAACCAATAACTGAGACCAGAATGACTCTTAGCATTGTTTGTTGGAACTACCTTTTGTTACAATATGTTATAGAAGGTGGGGTGTCTGGAAGAATCCAAATAACTGACAATGCTATATCACCAAAGGCCATATTGCCAAATATAACAACAGGAACCAATAACTGAGACCAGAATGACTCTTAGCATTGTTTGTAGGAACTACCTTTTGTTACAATATGTTATAGAAGGTGGGGTGTCTGGAAGAATCCAAATAACTGACAATGATATAACACCAAAGGCCATATTGCCAAATATACCAACAGGAACCAATAACTGAGACCAGAATGACTCTTAGCATTGTTTGTTGGAACTACCTTTTGTTACAATATGTTATAGAAGGTGGGGTGTCTGGAAGAATCCAAATAACTGACAATGATATAACACCAAAGGCCATATTGCCAAATATAACAACAGGAACCAATAACTGAGACCAGAATGACTCTTAGCATTGTTTGTTGGAACTACCTTTTGTTACAATATGTTATAGAAGGTGGGGTGTCTGGAAGAATCCAAATAACTGACAATGATATAACACCAAAGGCCATATTGCCAAATATACCAACAGGAACCAATAACTGAGACCAGAATGACTCTTAGCATTGTTTGTTGGAACTACCTTTTGTTACAATATGTTATAGAAGGTGGGGTGTCTGGAAGAATCCAAATAACTGACAATGATATAACACCAAAGGCCATATTGCCAAATATAACAACAGGAACCAATAACTGAGACCAGAATGACTCTTAGCATTGTTTGTTGGAACTACCTTTTGTTACAATATGTTATAGAAGGTGGGGTGTCTGGAAGAATCCAAATAACTGACAATGATATAACACCAAAGGCCATATTGCCAAATATAACAACAGGAACCAATAACTGAGACCAGAATGACTCTTAGCATTGTTTGTTGGAACTACCTTTTGTTACAATATGTTATAGAAGGTGGGGTGTCTGGAAGAATCCAAATAACTGACAATGATATAACACCAAAGGCCATATTGCCAAATATAACAACAGGAACCAATAACTGAGACCAGAATGACTCTTAGCATTGTTTGTAGGAACTACCTTTTGTTACAATATGTTATAGAAGATGGGGTGTCTGGAACAATTCAAATAACTGACAATGATATATCACCAAAGGCCATATTGCCAAATATACCAACAATAGCTGAGACAAGTATGGAGAGAGAGACTATTGGTATTGTCTGTAGAAACTACTTGTTGTTATAAGATGTTATAGAAGGTGGGGGCTCTGTAAGAAGAAGAAAAACCAAATAACTGACAATGATATATCACCAAAGGCCATAACTCCGCCTTTGCCGGTCCCAAGCCCGGATGAAAAAGGAGGAGGGGGAGCAGTAACAAGCTCACTAAAAAACCTGGGCTCAGCTGGCCCGGCTGATAGTACCCTGTAAGGACTCCAGGGATACAGGATGAGCAGCATTTGTACTCCATGTTAGGAGAGGTTGCACATGGCGTCTGTTCCTCATGTCAGAGGCGACCATTTCTTTTGGAGCTAAGTCGGCCTGCCACTGAGTAGTGCTTCCAGACTTAATGACAAAGGCAGACGCATTCTACTTCACCCAGTCATGAAGCTCTACAAGCTTGATACCCTAATATGATTGAGTGGAGATAAGAAAGAAGGAGAAGAAGACCAAAGGCCATATAGTCAGATATACCAACAATAGCTGAGAGAGATATGTAACAGCCGGCCCAGCAGAAATATTTGCATACAGCAGCAGGGGTAGAGATCAACCTAATTCTATATTCTCATCAATAAACACAACAATTTTTTAATCAACAAACCCTCATTATTCTTGCACACATTTATTTTCTCAATATTCCATTTAAAAATTAAACCTCCAATGTTTTTTTTAATATTCCCAACACAATCTAATTATAGAATATCATTTATAATTTGTGGAAATTAGGGGAAAAACAATATTAAATAAACAAGTAGAAAATGGGGCGCTCTGTGATGTTTAATATTCACAGAACGTTCGGGTCCTAAAAAAATTGACTCGACCCGCCATCTATGAACAACATTTTGAACTATTTGACAAATTTTGCCCAGTCATCTCTAATTGATTAAAAAACTAGTATATATTTTATTTATATGCTGTTTTTTTGTGAAAGATATATTAATTTTATGCCTTTCATTTTAATAAACATGAAATAAATATTTTATTCTAAATAGATATCGAATTTTGTCAATAATATAAATAATTTTTTTATTAAAAAGCCATATATTGGATCAAAAAATTATTTATTTTACCAATATTTCAGCTGGCTGAACGCCAACCTTTATCAAGGTGTTATAACATTTTAAAGTGTGTCAACAATATATATAAATAAATATATCTTTTTTTTTCTCCATTGAATATAAGCAAAAATATTTTTTTAAACTTAATTCTATTGACGTTATGTGGCGCTGAGTTTGTTGTTGACACACATTAAATATGTTATAATACCTTGATAAAGGTTGGCGTTCAGCCAACTGAAATATTGGTAAAATAAATGATATTTTGATCCAATATATGCCTTTTTAATTTAAAGAATATATATATATATCGTATTGAACACCATTTGAAACAAAATCTGTGTTTTTATTTTATAAATAAATAACTCTACAAAAATATATATATCGATAAAAGAAATGTTATAAATATTTAAGAAAACTAAAAAAAAAAAAGTTTTAAAGTTAAAAAAAAAAAACGTGGAATTTGTAATCATTATTAAACGACGTTTAAAACGTTTTACTGCAAATGTTTCTTTTTACAGAACGAAAAATCGTATTTATAATTATTTAAGGAGAAATAACTAATCATAGCCGAATTATATTGTATTATACATTCATTATAAAAAATATATTAATATAAGAGATAACTACCGAACAAACAGCTCGGGGTTTTTTACCGAATGGATATTTGTTCTCAAAACAAATATGACTTTATATAAGGTTATAGATGGAAATTTTGCCGGGAGGATATTGATCAATAAAGATAAGGTCACCTCTCCCGTCAAAATAGACGTCAAAACTAAACGCCATCGACGATATATATATATATAACTATAAAGTTAATTATATTACTCTTAATAGTAATATATACTGATGATATAATTATCTATCTTATTCTTAGATCATCATCAAAATCATTTACCGGCTCTAAAGTATGCAAATTTGTTTGTTATTAAACTAATTACCATTTGTTGCATATTACCCTCAGCTCTCTATACCCGCACCTGGAATTTCTCAATGTTGTATTCAGTGGTGTAGACAGCAATCTACAGTAGTCTCTCTCGCTCCTCTGGAATTTGACAATTGACTTTAAATAGCAACTGTCTGGTATCAGAGCCAATATGTATATGCAAATATAATATGTGTATGCAAATAAAACTAAATTACAAGCGCTAACAAAAAAAAAACCCACAAAAAAAAATTATTTTACCACACATCCGCCCATTTTTAAAAATTATATAGCAAATACTTAATTAAAAATACGTAAATTAATACAAAGCAATAACGCGCCATCTATACATATAAAATAAAAGGATTTAAAAGCAAATAAAAAGAACACAAATTCTAAAAGCTCTCTTAGTATATGACAAAAGAAATAAAAAGAACACAAATTCTAAAAGCTCTCTTAGTATATGACAAAATTGGATTTGAAAAAACAAATTTACATTTAATAATTAGATTAACTCTTTTTTTATCGAGAGGTTGCCTGGCCGGCATTCATAGTTCAATGAAACACAAAATGAATTAACAAACAAATGGGTGCTGCGCTGCCTGGAGTAAGGAGCTCCATCTATTAATTATTCTTGTGTTGAATCTGTTTAAGACCGATGGTCTTAATAAAGCTTTGTGTGTGTATTAACAAACAAAACTGTCCATTAAAGAGATATATGCAAATAGAAGACATTCCAATGAAGAGTTAACTGAGCTATTACCTATATTCCTGCATAGATAAAAAAAAAAAAGTTACGAAACGATATACCGGGAAAAGGGAGGTCGGTATAGAAAGAGGGAAAAGGATGATAAAGAAGACTTAGTGGATTTATTGGAACACTTAGTGAGAGAAAAAAAACATCACCATCGTGAGAACTACCCTTGAGCGTAAGATCAAGGTCAAACTGATATCCTTCCTGCCCCACATACTGACATGGAATCCGGGGGATTTCTCATTGGTCAAATACAGTAAATGTTTTTACTTTTCACATGTGTAGACATGTAGTGCACTTACAGTAAAAAGCCTACTTCTACCCACCATGATTATCATGGCCTATACCACGTGTACTAGGGATAAGCAAAAAAAAAAAGTAAATGTACAATATGGTAAATCCAGGTATAACTGTGCGACTTGATTTACATCAATGTAAATAATTAATAAGTTACTTTAGAACATAACTCATTGTAAATAGCTCAACTTGATCAACTTTCTCTCTCCACGATACTAATTATTACAGATAACTTAATCAACTTCCATCATTGCTTAACATATTGTAAATAACTACCTTGCGATTTCTTCTATCTGCTTATGTTGTTGCTTATTTGTTTAATGGATATGTTTATTTAATGCTCTTTTTTTCTTAATTGTTTATTTTCTTTTTGACAATTCTGTTACCTACTCTACTACAATTATTGTTTCACACGCAATTATCCAGATCGGATTTAGCGTGTCTTGTTTGAAACTGGTAATAAATAAATCCAGGTATAAGAAATGTATTTTCCTCCAATTTACTCAGACTAATCTATTTTGAGAATACAAAACTATTATAGACGCGTATGATTCCTTTTTTTTTTAAATTAAATACTTATCTACTGCTCCCTTACTGCAAAGATAAATTAATAGGAAGGCCTGACTCATCAGTGGTGAACCCTCCCAACGGTTTCGCCAGTTTAATCTACCATACCACTGTTATATTGCATTTTTCGGTTTCCTTTTATACCGGTATTGCGTTAATAAAATCAGTATAGTTATAAAAGGAAAACCGAAAAATGCGATATAACAGTGGTAGATTAAACTGGCGAAACCGCTGGGAGGGTTCACCACTGATGAGTCAGGCCCTCCCATTAATTCTTCCATTGCAGTAAGGGGGCAGTATATAGATAATTGCGTTTAATAAAGAAAAAAGAAACATACGCGTCTATAATAGTTTCGGAATCTAATAACAGATTGCGCGCTAGTGCAGTATCAACTAATCAATTTATCATCTTGATTGTCTTAATTAAGTTTTCCTGTTTATAAATTACATAATACAACATTAAATGTGATTAGCTTTAAAAATAATAATAATAACATATTGCTTATTACTGGTATTATTAATGTTATTCCTGCATGTAATCCTACATTACTACTCGAAGAATCTGTATAAGACTAAAAGGTCTTAATAAAGCTTTTTGTTGTTTGAAGAAAATGTAAAATCAAAAGAAAAACAATCGCCCATTGGACGAAGCGCGACATTTCTTGTTGGAAAATGTGCAAACTTTCGAGCACAGGACTGTCTTCTTCAGGCGGTATAACGTAGCAGCCGATTGTCTTTATTGGAATAAACACTGGGTTATCTTTGTATAAACCGAGATGATGCATTATATAAATTTATAATTATTTGTATTTATATTGTCCTCTCTCTGAAAATCTTATTTCCATAGTTTGTTTATGTTTTATCCTTGAAGGTTGGGAGGTAGCCAAGAGTGAGGTGTCGCTTCACTGAGGCAAAACGGACTCCAGTAATCTCGTTTATTAACATCAATTGACTGACCGCTAGTAGCTAAAAACTGTCGCTATTTATATACAAAATTCTATGAAAACCATTATGCAAAACATGATATTTGCATATCCATAATTCAATAAGCAAATACACCACAGTTTATAATATCTTTACTAAGAGCTGATCATCCGTATCAGTACAGAAGCAAAAAAAAAAATATACAATAATAGAGCGGTATGGTAGATTAAACTGGCGAAACCGCTGGAGGATTCATCATTGATGAGTCAGGTCCTCCGATGCTAACGGCGTTTTATTCGTTTTTATGTACTCCTGTAGAAGGACATAGATGTCCGAAAGCTCGAGATAACAATAAAAAATGAAAAGAAATTCAAATCCCCAGAAACCTGTTATATTATTTACTTTATATCCAGGAAATTTGAATCTCTTGATATATTGAACTTTACAAAATTATAAAAATATATAATTGTACAGTAGTGTTTTAGTCACTATGTTTTCCTATTTTATGTAATACTAGGAAATATGCAAATGTTCTCCCAACACAATAGATGACCTACAGTGTTCCGCCATATTTCTAGTTGGTTTAGATGAAGGAGTCTACTCCGCAAGTTTTTTTCTTCATTTTATATTGAAAAGATATGGCGTGCGCTAATAAGATTTCAATTTATTTATTCCATATAAACTTGTGTGTTCCACCAAGCTCCTCTAACTTCGCCCCTATCTTGCATATATCCAGCAGAGTCTGAGTAAGACACTATTCCAGTATCGAAATGAAGCTATGCAAATTTGGATTGAAGATTCCTCTCCCATACAATATGCAAATTCAGAGGGTATCGCACGACTAGCGTATTAGTCCGTCGTATATGGGAGGTAAGAAACCCAAGGATATCCAAACCGAAATGCAAAATTCATTGCACACTTCCCTTTAACCTCTTCACAATTTTTATTTAGAATTGAGGACACTTTGGTCCAGATACGTTGTTATCTCATCAACGTTTAAACAAAAATATTTTGTATTCGTCAGAATAAAATAATGATAAAAAAAAAACAATAAGCCTTTAATACATTTTTAAAGGGAGATGTGCCTACATGATCCACACAATTGAAGTCTAAGCATTCGCCAACCCCTACACAGCATGATTATCATGGCCTGGTACCATTTGTATATGGGGTAAATGGTGTTACTGTTGTGAACCTTGTTATTCTGAAATGATTTACGACATGGGGAGTGCGGGGACTGGGAGATATGTAAATTAGGTAGCACTATGTAATTAAACAACAAATTCTATCAGAAGACCATCACTTATTATCCGACGGATTATTAATCCTACCCCACCGCCATTTTTAGCTTTCACCAGCAGCCGACTGTCACTCCAGCCAATCACGTCCTTGTCAGACGAGATTAATTATGAGGCAGACGCTAATTAAACAAGGCTCTGATTGGCTATAATAGAGGAACAGACGAAAGTATCAATAGCTTTGTAGCAAGTTTGCATATTTTATATTTATATATTTTTTCTGAAATATGTCTGAGTTGGATTCTCTTGATTGTTTTTAAAGGATTTTATCCTTGAAATGTATATCACAACATAAAAATATTGGTACATATATATGTGGGATTATATACATATATACTCATAGACAAAACTTAAGGAAATTATACCTTTTAGCATATATACCTGGGTTTCAGACAATTAACTCTGAAATACCACTATGTACTAAGTGTCAACCTGCAACCCCAAACTACATTATTGACTGTATTGACTCATCTATTGATGAGCACTACTCTTCCCCGGCAGACACCATCAAGCTTTACAAGCTTGATACCTTAATATGATTGAATGGAGATAAGAAAGAAGAAGAAGACTCTGAAATATAACTTTGACTAGCCGAATGACCCGGGCAACGCCCGTGTTTTACCCGATTGAATGTTTTTATTCAAATACTATTTGTTACAATTATAAATTGGCGCCTTAAATAAATGCATATATTAGTTAATAACTATAGCCTATGTGCTTTATCTGTCTATGTACTGTTGGCTTCCGTAGGCGTCTCTTACTGGGTAAAAGAAAGAGAGGATTCCATTTAGTTATTAACTAATATATGCATTTATTTAAGGAGCGACCCGCTCCAACACAATAGTTACAAAAACAACAAAGTGAGTGGGGGGGGGGGGCAAAGGTGGCGTGATCGTAGCCAACCAATAGGAGAGCGCCATTCCAAAAAAAAAAAAAGCAAACGGTGACAGAGATGAAAAAGAATTGATGACGCTCGTAACTGTATATAGAATTCACTGTCTCCTTCAAAAAAAAAAAAACAGACCACCGGTGACATTAAGACTTTCCACTCCCTTAAGTTTTGTCCATGAGTGTATATATGCCTTGAGCTTACATTCAAGGTTTAAGACAAAATGGCAGGCTAGCTCATGTTGTATCTTCACAAGAGTTATTAAGGTAAACACAGATCAGAGTGGCCGCATACAACAAGTTGCCGTGTGAGTCAGTATCCGTTTAAATGAGGTTTTGAAGTAGGTATTTATCTCGAAAGCCTGTTTCCCATATTAAAATTTCATCCTACGTGAGGGAACGCGGCTGAATCTGCCAAGTGGAAATGATAGGGATTAACTTGTGTCAGTATCCATTGTAATATTGTTAAAAAATAAAGTATGCATTTATATAAACAGAAATTGTTCCTTTCTCCCCAAAAAAACAAATTCTGGTGGTGATTCTCCATGGTTAAACCAATTCCTGAAGTCCACTCCTCTCCAATTTTGCGATGGTAGTTATAGGCCTAGAAAATAGGTCCTCTATTGTCAGTTCTGAGCAAGATATGTTCCGGAGAAGCTTCTGAACTATTGCATTTCAAGCAGTTATTGAAGGTTTTTTTGTCCATTTTAAAATTTTAAGGTTTTTATATGGCCACTTCTTTGTCTTGCTAAAGCTGTTTGTTGATTTCTATTTAGTTTTTTAAAATTCTATTATTTATATCTCCAAATAAACATAATAAATCTTTAAAATATAATAATACACAAAAAATATTTGACTAAAAAAAAAAGAGTAATATGAATTTAAAAAGTAGCAACAAAAAATAAAGAAGAAGAAGATTTAAGAAGGGTCAGTGAGAAGAGGGAGGATCTAAAAAAATGAATGGAGAAAAGGATTTCTAACATTAGATCAAAAGGGCAATTACCTTTTTAACAAAATCGTGTTGCGGCAAGTTGTGGGAAAAAAGAATCTTAAATTGATTTCTTGAGAGGGAGAGTAGCTAATTGTGAGTAGAAAACAACAAAAATGTTGGCATTCAGTACGGCTCATCAATTCATCATGGCGTCCAGCGCTCCGACCTACTCCAGTTCAAGGTTTACTACAGCGCATAGGGTGGAGTACACCGTTTTATATTATACCTAGGGAGCCATAATTGGATACCAATTCAACACGGGGGGGAAAACTGTATTAAAGTAAAATTTACCCGACAACCTCAATTATAGCAAACTGGGGGAAAGACATGGTTATAGGTTTCGGGAACATTACAACTTCCATATTGAAGATTATGCAATTATCCTTTTTATATATTTCAGTGCCGATATGTAACAACAAAATTCGAATTTGCATATTACTCCATTTATACAAATTGAACTTACCAACACACATAGCAATATTTACTAATGATATTAAGAGAGAGTTCTCCCCTTATTCAAAATTTTAAAGGAAATTAATAAGAAATTCCGAAAGTAAAAAATGATAATTATTGTTAGCTATTTTCATATATTCTTAGGCTCATTTAACGACCTGCTCCAATTATATTATTTATCATAAGGTCATCTATATATATAAGATTAGCTCTCTGCTATAGAGAGAGAAGTTTAAATTTAACGGATTTCCTTTTTGTCAATAGTTATAAGAACATTCTTATTTCCATATAAGTAAATATATTGCATAAGGGGAGAGAGTATTCATTCAAAATCCATCGTCTTTAATAGGCCATATAAGTTTATGTCCATAGGTTCCCTAAACACCCCTAAGCTGCCTTCCATAGTAAATACAGGGTATATAAGAAAACCAATCCAATACAATAGTAGAGTGGTCTGGAGATTTTATTTGGCGAAACCGCTGAGAGGATTCACTACTGATAAGCCAATGCCTATCATTCAATAACTTTTATTAAAATTTTCATTTTTTTTTACCTGTAGAAGGAACGTTTAAAACCAGAAAACTTGTTAAAAGTGTAATAAAGAAACCTTGGAGATTTATATTTGATTGATTTATACAGAGGATTGTAATTCTAATAACGTTTATCATTGCAGTAAGGTCTAAAGAGATAATATTTGATTATATTATTGAAAATAAACACATTTCCAGAAATAATTGTCTCCCAAACCACCATCAGTTTGATGGCTAGACACATTAAGACTGTACATTAAATAACAAAATAAAAAGAAGTACCTTACTTTAGTTTCTACCTGATAAAAGTCAGTGCTCGGAAAATCGAAATATATTGGTATAAATAACATTTTGGTGACCCACAAGATGGACATTATTCAAGGAAATCTAATTTATAAATACACACCTGTGGATATAAAAAGTGTGATACTCAGATGGAGGTGAAGAGAAAAAAAAATGGCTCAGATTCTTATGGCGTGTAATGAATAATTACATTTTGTATGCAGAAGATCTATAAAAATAGCTCTTTTTTTCATATTTTTAATCGCTTTGTCTATAATAGCATCCCCCCCCCCCCTAATTCCAAGTTAAAAAAAAAAACATATTTGACCAGTTACTTCTGTTATACTGGTAGTTCAATTAAGAAATCCAAAAGTCATCTTCTGATCGTGCAAATTTTTCTATATTTTATTTGCATATTATTCTTACAGAAGATCATCAGACCTCAACTCGAACTTCCCTACAAAATCAAGATCTTTAAAAAACCAGTTTGGTAAATACGATCTCTAAGCGGATTTCCTGAAATAAACCATGCGCGCTGTATTTGCACATTGTTACATTTTTTTACAGATGACGTTGGTTAACTCCGTTTAACATCTGAAATCCCATAAAAACGACCTCCGCGGCAGACGAATTATTCCCACAATGCCGGCGGAATAATTTGAGGGAGGCAAGGGATGGAATTAAGTTAAAACGTCCCGTCATTAAGTGTGCTTCCTGACAATTTCTCCCCAAGCTACCCTTTACGGCGCCCCTGTGATATAAAAAACAACGGAGGTACAGGTATAAAATGTCGTAACTACGGCAGGTATTTGATAGCAGTTTGAGAAGTTAAGTGGTCTGTGATGGAATGTGAGAGGTAAGTGCTCGAATGACGTAAACTTTATCTCTCTACCCGGAATTCACACAAAGATGTTTTGATTATATTGAAATCTATAATACAATATAATGAGGCTTATGATTGTAGAACGATGTTAGACAAATTTTACCGCAAATTTTTCTTTTTTAAACGAAAAATCGTAATTTATTTTAAGGAAAAATAACGATTATTTCTAACCTTAGGGATGAAGTATAAAAGGATGAATTGTGAAGAGTAATGATGAACGTAAAAATAAAAGTGTCCAGGGATGGGAATCGAATCCACAGTGTTCCGCTTACCGGGCAGATGCCATGTCCACTAGATCTCTTCTATGTTATATGTAAATATGAGCTATGCAATTTATATACGCAATATGCATATATAGGTTCGTTGCCTCCTGAGTGTTCTTGGCCTTCTCCCTCCAAACAATATCTGCGACAATGATATATCGATTTCAGTGTAAACCAATCTCAATGTAGATTAATGGTAAACGCATATATCCTTTAAACTACAAAGCAGGGTCGCTATCTCCCAAGAAATAGAAAAAATACAATTCCTTGTAAAACAAGAAAAAAATTGTTTCTAAACAAAGAATATTTTTTTGTTTTAAAAATATTATATTTCGTAAAAAAGGGGGAGCCTTTAAAACCTTCTAAACGATCATTTGTCTTGCTATATTTTGAAGGCAAACATTCTGTGAAAAAAAAAATGAAATTCTGTGAATATAAATAAAATAATGTTGACTATTGACCATATCTGTGGTTTTATTTATCATCACATGTTCTACCAGTTTCTTCGTTTCAGAAGTAGGTCAAGAATTACGGACAGCACACACACAACAGAACTTTTTTATTTGAGAGCAATAACACAAGACAAGAAAACATTTTTTTATGAAATATCTGAAGACATAAATGAAGAGATTTACATAGAATAAATAGCTGCATTCTTTATTGAATGATGTGGATAGCTAGTCTTTATCTTTAGTACATTTCCATTACTTTGCATGGTTATATTTACTAAAACAAGTGTTCCATAGGGAGATTAATCTTGTAGAAGGGAATACCCGAAAGCTTGAAACGTAAACATTAAATGTAAGATACTCATCCTTGGTGATTTTCTTTTTCTAATAATAATTCTTTTAGACAATATTTTCAAATTATTTTATTTTAAGGTTAAATAGTGGCTTATATATGCCAAAAGAAGGGAAAAAAGAAGAAAATTGTTCCATTTCTTTTTGGACAAGCACTAGTAAATGATGGAAGTTCCTGGTGAATAGGTCACACAGAGAGGACGTTTGTGCGCACGGCGCTGATTTGGTCCTCCAGTGTATACATAGGGAGGTTATGTTTATTGCTAACAGTACTGATGCCATAGTACTGAGTGTCCCTTATACCAGAACCATGGATATTGCTTGTTCCCTCCTGAAGCAAGCAGCCAATAAAGAAGCCAACAAACCAGTCTATCATGGCTACAATGGACGCTCCCTGGTCGGCCATAAGGAAACCCACAACCTTCCCTGTCATAAAACTGAGGGCCCAATGGTACAAAAAGTGGCGACACCACATAGCCATTCCATAACGGTTTTATCTTAGCGTTGGAGTCGGCGGTTTATTAACGGTTAATAAGCCATTAAATCTATTTTGGAAGGTGTAGAAAGTGGGATGTGAAGGAACGCCCTTTCTGTGGATTGGCAAACTATGTAAATATGGTGGCCCTAACTGCTACTTTCGTATTATTTGTGGATCGACAAACTATGTAAATATGGTGGCCCTAACTGCTACTTGGTATTTGTTTGGACACGAGCGCGCATACCTCTTGCTATCAAGGTAGAACACCTACAGATTTCTATTGGTTGATGAAAATATAGAAATAATAATAATACTATCATTATTTTTTTATAAAATCTGTCTACGATAAAAAAAATTATATATTGGGAGGATCAAGGTTCGCTCTCTCATCTGTGATGACATTTCCATGCGATTCACCAGTTTGATAATTATTGATGTAGAAAGAACCACACACACATATTCTTAAAAGTAGAAATCTAAATTAATAATTTCGAACCAAATTTCACAATTTTCATAGACAATTTCATACACAATTTTCATAGATGTGATATTCAATATTTAAAATAACGTGTCGCTTATATTACTACTATACCGATATATATATTAATACTACAAATAATACAAAAAAATAATGAAATTTAGGTTACAAATTATTAGTTTATAAATTATCGAAATACTAAACGCGCACGACCACCATCTACTGACCAAAATATTTCCAAAATTGGCGCCAAACAATGGCATAAAGAAAAACGCGCCAAAAAGTTTAAATGTTTCGTCTGTTCTATGGTCAAGCAGCCGATCACTCTCACGAGCTGACCTCAATTGCATATTAACACCCGCAAATTAATTAGACTTTTCATATCTCCCATCGCTTATTCATGACCCAATCTATCTTACTGCGTGGCTGACAAATCACCAAAGGATAATTAAAGACCTTTTCTGCAACTGGTCATAGATTACATCTGGAAATAAAATATTTGACCAAAACCTTTTGATGTTTAGGCTTGGCGCCATCAATCATTCGCCTTGTTCCCATTTTAAAAGTTTAATGTATTCTTTTGTTGGTATTTATTCTTGAAGAAAAAAAATTATATGTTTATATAAAAAGGCATACCTGGATCTGTAAAGAAAAAAACAAAACATTTTTTCTTAAAATATTTCGAGAGATTGCTCCCTCTTTATCAATTTATTGTACAGTGAATTTGACTGTACAATAAATTGATAAAGAGGGAGCAATCTCTCGAAATATTTTAAGAAAGAAAAATTGTTTTGTTTTTTTTTCTTTACAGATCCAGGTATGCCTTTTTATATAATCTTAATTAATGGATCGCCTTTGACTCAAAATTATATGTGTTGGTTATACTTTCTATTCTTCTTGAACCTTTTTTTCAAAGGTTTTTTATAAGATATTATTTGAAACAATATTTAAAACCTTTTTTTCATTTTATTTTTATACTTTATAGAAAGGATGTGTCAGGTTTAACACATATTTAAAAAAAAATGAATCAATAAGTTTTATATTAATCATTTTTAAGCACACTAGATTCTAAATTTTTTTATGCGAAAAATGACTCACAATTTTTATAATTATAAAATATGTTTATTAAAAAATAAAAAGGTTTTTATAATATATCATATATATAAACAATGAAACATATTCTGACCATATACATGAGAATTATATATGTAAATACATTTTTTTATTTTTAAAAAATCGGCAATTATCCAAAATACAGTCAGAGTTGTAGATGATTAAATGGAGGGTAGTGTTGAAATAATTGTAGAGAAAGACCCTAGTAATTTTAGATTATAAATCACAGAAAAAATAAACATTTATTTTTGACCACGGATTGCAATGTTTATGTTTGTGAAATTGAAAGTTAATTTAAGGGAGTGTAACATTTGGATCAAGCTGAGGTTTGATTGACACCTGCCTACCTCCCTATTTCTGTAGCCCCTCATTATTCTGTCCGGTCCCCCTGCTAATTGCCGCCATCTTGTCCACCATTACTGCTACGTAGTCGTCTGCTTGCCTTTTTTTGTTTTACTGTTTATTTGGCTTGGGGCTTTTTCCTTACATTTCCCTCTTTGTCTTTCACTTTATTCCTATTTTAGAATGTCTACCAGCGTTGCCAACCGATTTGTACACAGCCTATCTACTTCAATGTTTCAATGATTTTTTCCCATATGATCAATTTTATCATTTATTTTATATATTTAGAATGAATATAAATACATATTTCCCGTGGATGGCAGTTTCACACGTTTCGATAAACTATTTAAACCCTTAGTTTTTTTTTAAAATCCTACACTTAGAATATGCAATTATTTTAAACTTATCTATGCAACTTGAATTGTAGTTGCATATCTCCTGTGAATGGCAGTTTCACACGTTTCGATAAACTATTTAAACCCTTAGTTTTTTTTTTTAAATCCTACACTTAGAATATGCAATTATTTTAAACTTATCTATGCAACTTGAATTGTAGTTGCATATCTCCTGTGAATGGCAGTTTCACACGTTTCGATAAACTATTTAAACCATTCGTTTTTTTTTAAATCCTACACTTAGAATATTTGAATATTTTAAACTGATATATGCAACTTGAATTGTAGTTGGATATCTCCCGTGGATGGCAGTTTCACACGTCTCGATAAACTATTTAACCGATAATAAAAAAAATAGAGTATGTAAATTTAGGACGATTTTCACCCTTCTTTTTTAAAAGATGTGTGTATTAGCGTGCCATCTGTTATTAGAAATTTTAACCATTTGTGTGACGCGTATGATTCTTTTAAATAAATAAAAAAAAAAAACAATTTTTCGACTGTGCCCTTACTGCAAGGATAAAATTAATTATTATATTATATAATATTCATAATATATATTTTTATTTAAAAAAAAATGCGCGTCACAAATATTTCAAATTCCCATATTTTAGAATTGAAATATGTAATAAATGTTAATAAATAAAATATTTTTCTCTCCTGGGTTCACTCTAATGAGTCATAATCTCAAAATTTTCTTCTCATTATAGGTGGGACAGTTTCTGAAAAGATTGCGATTAATTTAATTTGCATAGCGCACATATTTTGGATTTAGAAACGATTCTTTATTGCTTTCGATATATCTTTTCTTCAGTAGAAATATCGCGAGCAATAATGAATAGGTTAAAATTGTGCTTGTTGAAGTAAAACAGTAGGAAATTGTTTAACTTAAAAAATGCGAAAATAGTTATAATTTGCACATCAGTAAACAACAGCTGAGGAAGTTCCCCGGAGAGGATGAACCACCACCGGAAGGCCATTAAACAAACCAGATTCCTACCAAGACACATTATTACCAGCTCAGATATAGTTAGCTAATTAAAAATAATTAGGAGATATTTAGCCCGAGAGCTGGACATAAATAAAACGTTAAGAGCTGGCCAATAAGATAAATAAATAAATAAATGGCTAACCCTAATTTGGCTTCGACGGGTGAAACTGGTAGCGATAGATTTATGGCCACTTGGGGAACCTGTTGCTTGGCGGGATCTATGCAACTTGGATTGTAGTTACATATCTCCCGTGGATGGCAGTTTCACACGTCTCGATAAACTATTCGTTAATCCTACACTTAAAATATGTAAATATTTTAAACTGATATATGCAACTTTAATTGTAGTTGCATATCTCCCGTGGATGGCAGTTTCACACGTCTCGATAAACTATTTAAACCATTCGTTTTTTTTCAAATCTTACACTTAGAATATGTAACTATTTTAAACTGATCTATGCAACTTGGATTGTAGTTACATATCTCCCGTGGATGGCAGTTTCACACGTCTTGATAAATTATTCAGCCTATAACCAAATCATAGAATATGTAAAATTAGGATGATTTTCACCATTATTTAAAAAAGAAACTAAATGCTACTCATACAGACCTTATACTGCAAGGAACGGTTTTGCCATTTTACACTACCAGACCTCTCTATTGAAGTATATATATAGGATGTCTTTATAACTAGTTTTTCTATTTTAAAAAAGCAGAACAATGAAGTGCCATCTAGCGAATAATATACTAATTCATTATTGGCATCGAGTGAAAAGAAACTGTGTAAAAAATACGAAAAAAAAAAAATAATAAAAGACAGATTTTAAAAATTGTTTCAATTTTAAGCGACAGAGTGAGCGATGTTCATGATCATCATGATACTTGGGATATTTGCATATTCCATATTATCCCATATATGTTTATTTACCTTTTGTTTAGAGAGAGAGAGAACAAGAGGTACGGCTGGGGTAAAATACTCTTTTTTTTGGCTCGTTTTTTGATGGCTTATTAGCAAACATAAAATACTAAAACTTCAAAATAAGTAATAAAACTAGGCTTAAGTTTTAGTATAAAGTAGCAGAGCTGTTTCCATCTTCCCAACTGAGTACTGTGTACATTGGAACCTCTCCTGTTATCTACTTTGTTTACACGATTTGGCAAATCAAGGGCAAAACTGTATGTAAAATTCAATGTACCAACCCAACTCACTGTTCGGAAGGACCATAGACAGTTGATTATCTCCTCTTCAGCTGTCCAGCATTCCTGAGACATAGGACAGCTATCCTGCTTGGACTGACCCACCTCAACCCTACATCTATGGCCCAGACTCAGCATGGATCATCGTTGTCAACTGGTTCAACTCAGCAATCAACTCAGGACATGATTACTTAGCACTAGTCCATACTAGACAGCCCGGGTGTTCTGTGCTCTCTGGGTTATCCCCAATGTTCCATTCAGTTGGACAACTGAGGACAAATCCACGGCCTGACAGACGAAGATGTGTCTTAGTGGAACAGAATGCTGCCAAGGAAAGCAGCAAAGTTCAACCCTTCAATCCATCTGAGGACAAGAACAACAGGAGATTCCAAATTCTAGGATAGTTCAGTCATATTAACCAACAATCTGGAATTTGCATAAATCTCCTTCTTCACCTTAACTCTTAGCCTAATATTTTGCCTGCTGAAAAGCGAGTGCTCGAAAGATGGCGGTTTTATTTAATGAACTAATTTACCACAGAACATAGATCCCACAAAATAAACTTTTTGTAATATTTATATATTTAATGGATCGGTAATTAATTTAAATTACTACGAAATGTTTTATTTTTATATAATTAATCCAATAAACTTTACTTACTTGGTCTTTTTACCTTTCTGATTTGCATAAAACATCCTAATTGCATATACTTCAATCGTGATTTTACAATTCCCCGACGAACCTATTGGTTGATCGTACCTCTAATGGACACATATCATTGAATAGATTCGCTGTTAGCGCATTTATATTAAGAAACACATTTAACGATATTTACTTTAATTTGTATAATGAGGAGCTTTCGGAATATTTTCCTTTATCTTCTCAAAAGGTACAAAACAATTCTCTCGTTGTTTACTGATCGCGAGCCAATCAGAAACGGAGTTTTTTTTTTACATGGGTGGGAGATAAACTCTACAGGATAGCTTCCTATTTACATATGCCTCTCCCATATTTGAAAAAAAAAAGACGATTGCCAATTAGCAACCTAAACAACGAGGGGTCCTAAAAGAATGTGCTACCGAATATATGCATATACGGAGGAGATGGAAGATTTGGCCGGCCGAAGTACCGGAGGAAGTTGGTCCTCAAATCACAGTGCCCTCACGTATAACGGAAGCATCCTATAGCAAACAAGGAAATTCATCTTTTGAAGCCTTCTTCAATAGGATCTTTCTTTACAAATCCATTAACCTGCGGTAAAAATAGCTTAATTAATTTCACAGGTGCCTCTGTACCAATACAAGGTAAATACATATCTGTGTTCAACAATCACAGTGTGTTCAGGTGTAAATTTAGAAAGTGAAAGGCTTCCCAGGTTGGGGGTTATTTAGGACTACATAAAGTGGGAGTTAATTGGCGGTCCAGGAGAATTAAAAGGGCGTACTGTAAGGAAAGTTGTATGCAAATAAAGGCTGTTTGTTTGTTCCTCATTCACAATATTTGAACAACCCTGATGAAACACCATATAGAATGAGGTCTGTGAAAGTCACTGTCATAGTTTCACTCGGCTCCAGAAAAGATGCAAATTTGTCCGACAATTTGCATATTCTGTCATCGCGTTTTCACAATGTTTGACTTCTCCGGATGAAACTTTATTGTGATATAAAGTGTGTTGGGTATTAAAGGAATCACTGTTATAGCTTCAACCGCATGGAATATGTTAATTAGTCCGATAAAAAGTCTAATTTGCATATTCCGCATATCCGGGCCAATCCTGGACCACATTATGAAGGAATTATTATTAAATGAACATACATTAACCGAATAATACAACTGTGAGAAGAAAGCAATCCCTAGAAAACTTTTTCATCCAGATAGATGGTACGCTATTTTTAAATACATAACCTTAAATTTTATTTTAGAACAGAGGGAACAAACTCACTAAATTTAGATCCAAGGCAAAAAAAGCAATAATTTAACAAACTCTGTAAATGTACTGATTCAGTGATTTTAAAACTTTTTGTTTGTTGTTTCATTCATGAAGATATAAGAGAAAAATCGAAATTCATTCTTATAATAAAATATTAATTGAATTTCCTATATTTAATTTTTTGAAATTATCGTTTGCCCCTAATTAATTTGTGTGCATATCCATATTTACATACTCCAGTCACGTGAAAACAATATTTAGCCCTCCCACACACACAATCAAAAAAATAGCTTACTATACCTTCTTCTTTGCGAACTATAAGCCAGTTATATATGTCTAGATCATATGAATAAGAAAATGAGATAAGTTCATTATATACATATTTGTACAGTTTTACCTATTGGTATAATATTTAATTTCTATATGGTGTTAGATTGTCTTCAACACATAGTCCTCCCATATTTAGAACCTTTGTTCAGTTTCTCGCTATATACGATGTTATATCTCATCCTTCAACTCATAGTTCTCCCATATTTAGAATCGTTGCTCAGTTGACATGTTTCTCGCTGAATGTAGCTGTTGTCCCGGGTTGTCGTTAGTTTCTTTATAAATATGATCTCGTCCAGTTATTGATGTTATCAACCCACTTTGTTCCTTCTTGGCTTTCTAAGGTTATATGTAAATATATTTTTAAATTCTTATTTTGGATCATATATTTATATTTTCTAATATTTCGTGTGGAAACTCGCCAAACTTCTTCAGGGAAAACTGTTTTATATATATTAATTAATTGTTCCACAGAGTGTGTGTAAGCTCACAGGTAAATAGGCGCTAACCGAAGGAAGAAAAAGTTCCTTTGTTTAATATTAGTTTCCCTTTTATATTTTGTTCTCTCTCTTGTAAATCAATAAATATAATGTTTAATTAATAATTTTTGGAATCAGTTTCATTAAAAATTCTAAGCAAAGTCAACAAAAACAATCTTGTTCCCCGAAGAAGTTTGATGAGTTGCCATACGAAATATTGGAAAATAAAACTATATGATCCAAAATAAGCATTTAAAAATATATTTATATATATGGATTGTTCAATATTCAAACATATAAATATATACAATACAATATAATGCGGCTTGTGATTGTAAAACGACATTTGAAATTTTCACACATGTGTTTCTTTTCAACGAAAAATCAAAATTTTATTTCAAGGAGAAATAACGATTATTTCTTATCTTAGGGATGACGTATGAAAGGATGAATTGTGAAGAGTAATGATAAACGAAAAATAAAAGCGGAATACTGTGGGTTCGATTCCCATCCCTGGACACTTTATTTTTCCGTTTATCATTACTCTTCACAATTCATCCTTTCATACCTCATCCCTAAGGTTAGAAATAATCGTTATTTCTCCTTGAAATAAATTTCGATTTTTCGCTGAAAAGAAACACATGTGTGAAAATTTCAGATGTCATATAAATATATATAATCAAATTTTTTAAGTATGATTATTAAAACTGTTTGTTGAGTATTTTGCGCTTTATAAATAAAACAACATTCTTGAAGATGGAGGTTTTTGCAATATTGGACATTTCGGCTAGATTAAATTTTATTTTCTCACGTTTCGACAAAAAGCTTTTGTCTTCATCAGGAGAAATAAAACATTTGGCAAGGCATTATAAATGATTACTTCTCTTGACAAGGACAAAATATATTTTTCGAAACGTTGAGAAAATAAAGTTTCTATTATTTAAGAAAAACAACATTCCTTACTGCGATGAAATCTAATTGGAGTGCCTGGCTCATCAGTGGTGATCCCTACCTACTGTTTAGTCATGCTGTACAGACCAATACAAAATTAGAACGGTCTGGTAGTTCATACGGGCGAAACCGCTGGGAGGGTTCAGCACTGATGAGCCAGGCCCTCCCGAATTTTATAATCTCAGTAATGAAAGTAGGAAATTTGTTTTATTTTTAAAATAAATATTCGGGAATAACGGTTTAATTTCGTGTATGCGGAGCTGAGTTTATCACCTGTAGAGGAGAAAAAACGCTAGAGTTGTCAATCTTGTACAATAGGATGTTTATACTCGCTGCCTTAAGGTTCCAGCGACCTGAGTCAATCTACCCTCCGTTTATTGGTCATCTCTCACGTTGAATATAAGATATGTCTGTTGTGTAGAAGTAGTTTTTTTATTATAAAAAGAGTAGAGTTATACATTTTTTGCCAAATTTTTTTAACAATAGAGGGCGTTATGATGGTATGTAAAAAAGATAAAGGTACTAGTGTGTATAAAGCACTCTTGGTAGATATGTTTTCTATATATGCTATGCAAATTTGTATCTTTCACTCATATCCATATACCTCTTAATATTTGTATCATTGGGTGACATCGAAGATTCTAAGTCTGCCCCTAATTTCCATATCTCCTACTGTTTTCTTAAGTCTTATATTCAGTTATGTATGTCTTAAATGGAGAATATCGACTGTATGTGTTTCTAATACAGTGGAACCTTCTCCCATGAAGGACCATCATCGACCACATTGTAAAAAGTCCAACCCTCTCTTAATATTTGTATAACTCTCTTTACTGTGTCATTGGCGTTAATTCTCTATTTGACATGAGTGTGCTATGTAATTTCAACTGAAATAGTATTGGAACGCTTCGCGATTTTGTGTGTCACCTTGCGCAGGGGCCATGCTAATCTTTCTGTATCGTTCCTATTGTAGTAGTTGTACCGCCGAACTGGTATCACAGGGGCCATGCCAATCTTTCTGTATCGTTCCTATTGTAGTAGTTGTACCGCCGAACTGGTATCACAGGGTCCATGCTAATCTTTCTGTATCGTTCCTATTGTAATAGTTGTACCGCCGAACTGGTATCACAGGGGCCATGCTAATCTTTCTGTATCGTTCCTATTGTAGTTGTTGTACCGCCGAACTGGTATCACAGGGGCCATGCTTTCTGTATCGTTCCTATTGTAGTAGTTGTGCCGCCGAACTGGTATCACAGGGGCCATGCTATCTGTATCCTTCCTATTGTAGTAGTTGTACCGCCGAACTGGTATCACAGGGGCCATGCTAATCTTTCTGTATCGTTCCTATTGTAGTTGTTGTACCGCCGAACTGGTATCACAGGGGCCATGCTTTCTGTATCGTTCCTATTGTAATAGTTGTACCGCCGAACTGGTATCACAGGGGCCATGCTAATCTTTCTGTATCGTTCCTATTGTAGTTGTTGTACCGCCGAACTGGTATCACAGGGGCCATGCTAATCTTTCTGTATCGTTCCTATTGTAATAGTTGTACCGCCGAACTGGTATCACAGGGGCCATGCTAATCTTTCTGTATCGTTCCTATTGTAGTTGTTGTACCGCCGAACTGGTATCACAGGGGCCATGCTTTCTGTATCGTTCCTATTGTAGTAGTTGTGCCGCCGAACTGGTATCACAGGGGCCATGCTCTGTATCCTTCCTATTGTAGTAGTTGTACCGCCGAATAAACGTGTACCTAAATAGTATTGTATTGTAGTGTGCATACAGATCCAATTTGCATAGCCAAGCTATACACAGGTAGGGAGAGACCTACCTTGATGCGGTGGAAGAGACGGGCTGCAGGTACGAGGAACCTGTACTCCAGAGTCCGCGAGTCCCCCCGGTGTCGAATTAACAGCAGATCCCGGGCTTGTCTCACCAGGACGGGCTTGGCCTCGCAGTCGAACACGGCGGATGGGAATACTGACCGGAAATGGCGGTCAATCAACCTGCTGACGTCACTTCCTGCTCCCTGGGAGACCACCACACAGCGCCAATTAGCGACTGACTCAGTCAGGTGAGATTGGATTAACACCTTTCAAACATTCCCACTTACTGACAAACCTACCCGCGGTTTCGCCTGTTTAATCATTGTTGGTCTGTTTATCTCTAATTAGTGTAATTTTAATTGATCTATAAAGAATAAACTGTGTTATAAATAGAATCGCGCCATCTGTGTAATTAGTGTAATTTTAATTGATCTATAAAGAATAAACTGTGTTAAAAATAGAATCGCGCCATCTGTGTTTTAAATTGTTAACTATTTCTAACGTGAAAGATTCTTTTTCAAATTAAACAATTTTCAATATTTCCCTTACTGCAATGATAAAATAGGGGGAGGTACATCAGTGGTGAGCCTTCCCAGCGGTTCACTAAGAATTCCTCTAAAGATGTTTAACCAAAATACAATAGTAGAGCGGTAGAATAAACTGGCGAAACCATTGGAGAATCCGCCATTGATGAGCCAGGCCCTCTCTCAGTATTTTTGATCATTTCATTAAAGACGCTAGATAATTGTTCTAAATGAAAAAAAAAATCAGTTTACATTTCCAAAATAAAATGTTTGTTTGTACGTTTATGAAATATTCAACTTATACAAGTATACAATATACGTGTACATCAAACACTGTGAGTTAGGTCTGGAAGGATTTACTGTCAAACCCGTAATATGCAATTAACCCAATCACCGATTAATTTGCACATTCCATATTTCCACATAAGTTTCCACAATATTCAACCAATATTCACACTAGTAGAACCCGGGCGAAGCAGATTTCATTTATCTACATTATAATAAATGTACGACACAAAAATATTTTACCACGTATATAAGCTTCTGGAATTATAGAAACTGATGAGGGTTTCACCATTGATGAGCTAGACGCTTAATTTTGTCCTCCAAGTAGGAACTTCAACCAATTATTTATTTAATTCCCGACGTTTCAGTAACTCGCTGTCTCTCTCCTCAGGGGAATGGTTATGCAAATACGTGGCGCTGTATTTCAGAACACCGTGTATGTATATATTGTAAATAATGTATGTATATAAGTAGAAGATTGGATTAAAAACAATCATTCCTCTGTGGAGAGCCAGTCACTAAAATGTCTAGAATTAAACAGATAATTGATTAATGTAGCTATGTTTCTACACACAAGCTTTCAATCAACAAATGATCTTCAAAACTAAATGGGAAATGTGTAAATACGTTCCGAAGTGTTGATTCCAATGACTGAGTAAAAGGCCTAGATGACTCAGTTTAGAAAAGGGGAAATCCTTCTTCCTTTCACCTCTTTGTCCAACTTGACCTACCCTAGTTTCCCGCCGTCTACATCAAATACCTTCCACAAACAGATATTGAGACAGGAAAATATGTCGTACTACATATATATATATATATATATTGTAATTGCATATACTACGTACTACATATATATATATATTGTAATTGCATATACTACGTACTACATATATATATATATTGTAATTGCATATACTACGTACTACATATATATATATATTGTAATTGCATATACTACGTACTACATATATATATATATATTGTAATTGCATATACTACGTACTACATATATATATATATTGTAATTGCATATACTACGTACTACATATACATATATTGTAATTGCATATACACACAAATTTCGGTGAATGGCCATGAGATTAGGTTTTGTGAATTTGGAGGCCACAGCGCTTTGGTTTTGTTCTAACGAAGAGGGTTTGTGTGGGATACCAGAATGTCGTATTCACACTCATGGACAAAACTCAAGAAACCTTTTAACATCGGGATTCAGACAATAACTCTGAAAGATATTACAGTGATCTTTATTGAAGACACACGAGATAACCAAGTCTAAACAAAATTGCTCTGGCTCCTCCAAAAAAAAAAAAAAAAAAAAACAGACGACTGGCAAGATCAAAGACTTCCTTAAGTTTTGTCCCTGAGTGTATGCTGGATCAAGTCTTGTGTGTGTTTAAACACAAATTTCCAACAGGAAATGAGAGAGGAGAATCTGTATAAGACTGGTGTCTTAATAAAGGCTTTGCGTGTATATATACAAAATTTTATACAAATTTGAATCCTTATTATTTCAGTTTTTAGACTGTGGCGTGTCCTCAATCAGGATTCTCCAAGATCCTGCCATAGTGTGGTGATGGTAAAACCTTGCCTTGGTTCAGTTGGCCCATTCAGTGAAGATATTCGAGGTACAAATCAATGCGGTGATACATCCCTGCCTTCCCCATCCATATACCGTTGACCACATGGTACGTTGATTCGTCTTCAGAAACAACTTCCAACTTCATGGACAAATGAGTGTCTTCCCTCCATATTAGGATGAAGTTGGAGACTTGATCCAGTATACATTTGAAGCTACACTCATGGGCAAAACTTAAGGAAGTTGTACCTTTCATCATGAAATTCGGGATTCAGACAATAACTCTGAAAGGTATTACAGTGATATTTATTGAAGACACACGAGATAACCAAGTGTGAACAAAATTGCCTCTGTCTCCTTAAAAAAAAAAAAACAACCGGCGAATCAAAGACTTTCCACTTCCTTAAGTTTTATCCATGAGTGTATTTTACGGCGAATTTTTCTCTCTTTCTCTATTTGAATAAAATATCTTCCTATTGTCACTATTGCAATGATTAAAATATTGGCTCGTAAATGGTGATCCCTCCCAGCGGTTTCGCCAGTTTAAACTGCAGTAAGTTGTTTGATAATTTTTTTAATGCGCTAAGTAGTTCCTATTGTTATGCCCAGATGGCGCGCTAATTCCGTCTCTATGTAAACTTTACCTATTTACATAGAGAGGCCGTTAGATAGATGGAAGGTTAACAGAATTTCCAACGATATACCTCGTTAATATACAGGAGGACAACCTAGCTGTCTGTATGTCGAATTGTCGGCGTATAATATTATCCTTTTCTACGCCGACAATTCCTCATCGGGATTCAGACAATAACTCTGAAAGATATTACAGTGACCTTTATTGAAGATACACGAGATAACCAAGTGTGAACAGCTTCTGTCTCCTTCTTCTTCAAAAAAGACGACTGGCGATATCAAATACCTTTCACTTCCATAAGTTTTGCCCATAATTGTATTTTTATTTAAATATGTATCAATCAATTTATCCCTTTGATACATATTTAAATACAGATACAATTATGGGCAAAACTTATGGAAGTGAAAGGTATTTGATATAGCCAGTCGTCTTTTTTGAAGAAGAAGAAGAAGAAGTAGACAGAGGATGTTTACACTTGGTTATCTCGTGTATCTTCAATAAAGATCACTGTAATATATTTCAGAGTTATTGTCTGAATCCCGATGTTAAAAGGTTCCTTAAGTTTTGTCCATGAGTGTGAATACGACATTCTGGTATCCCACACAAACCCTCCTCGTAAGAACAAAATCAAAGCGCTGTGGCCTCCAAATTCACAAAACCTAATCTCATGGCCATTAAACAAGCTAGGAGATTGATGTGTGTTTATTGTCGGCGGCGGTGGAGATAAAAGAAAGGTTGAGAATCCGTAGCTCCGCTGTACAACCCACTTTCACCCACCTAGGTCACGGCGCGTGGAATTGATGAACCACAACAATGCCAACAAACTGGATCGCCTCAATGGAATTAATTGCCTTCTCTCACCATTATACCGCCCGTTTATATAAAATCCTTTCACCCTCCCCCCCCAACTTTTTTTTTTTTTTTTTTTGGTAGTTCATTATATTGACCGTGGCTGCGGGAGATATGCAAATAAACTCTATCCGGCGGTGTGTATATAAGAGAGTTAATTAATTATGAAATGTTAACAAGGAGATCCATTGTGTACAGTAGAACCTCGTTAATACGGTCTCAGTGAACCACTAAAACGATTTATCCACAGAACGGAAGGGAATTATGCAATGTTGGCTTTGTAGATGGCATCACACGGGAGATAAAGAAATTGGCGTTTATATAAAAATTTTAAAAGGAAAAAAAGACAAAAAAAATTGTGAATGTTAGGGAAAAAATTGAACAAGAAGAAAAATAAAAGAAAATGGTACCTGTCCCTTTTAATAAATTGGTTAAAGTGCATCTCTACCCAAGATAGTGGACATTGCTGCTGTGATAGAGATGCATGGAGACATCTGAGGCTCTTCATTGGCCAAGACAACAACAACAACAACAACAAGTGCATCTCTAAGATCTTTGCACTGAGACAGAGAGAGCGCACAATTTCCGAACATAAAAAAACATCACTTTTGACAAATTCGGACAATACACTGTATATACCATGGCTTCATACTGTGGCCTTCATCAGTACAGGGACGGCTTCTAGAATGAAAAATGTTCCGAATCAGATGGTAAATAAATGAAAAAAAAAAAACTCATTTTCTGATCTTACAAATGAACTTTGCTGATGACATGCACCATCTATCGGATTAAATATCAGCTAAACATTAATTTTAATCTTTTTTTTTTTACTAACACTCTGGGATAAAATAAATCAACATTTAATTTGTGTTTATTCTGATAGATGTAGTGAATAATCAATAATATTCAGTTTCACGATCAAAAGAAGATTCTTTTTTTTTAACCAGACACATGTTTCAAATTAAGAAGAGATC
>CP092878.1:578842-591827 GCA_030710605.1 Cordylochernes scorpioides | reverse complement strand
ACTGTAATATCTTTCAGAGTTATTGTCTGAATCCCGATGTTAAAAGGTTCCTTAAGTTTTGTCCATGAGGTATGAATACGACATTCTGGTATCCCACACAAACCATCTTTACTCCGTTAGAACAAAACCAAAGCGCTGTGGCCTCCAAATTCACAAAACCTAATAGCATGGCCATTCACCGTAATTTGTGTGTATATGCAATTACAATATATATATATATGTAGTACGACATATTTTCCTGTCTCAATATCTGTTTGTTGAAGATATTTGATGTAGACGGCGGGAAACTAGGGTAGGTCAAGTTGGACAAGGAGGTGAAAGGAAGAAGGATTTCCCCTTTTCTAAACTGAGTCATCTAGGCCTTTTACCTAGTCATTGGAATCAACACTTTGTGACGTATTTACACATTTCCCATTTAGTTTTGAAGATAATTTGTTGATTGAAAGCTTGTGTGTAGAAACATAGCTACATTAATCAATTATTTGTTTAATTCTCGACATTTCAGTGACTGGCTCTCCACAAAGGAATGATTGTTTTTTAATCCAATCTTCTACTTATATACATACATTATTTACTATAAATACATACACGGTTTTCTAAAATACAGCGTCACGTATTTGCATAATCATTCCCCTGATGAGAATGACAGCGAGTTACTGAAACGTCGGGAATTAAATAAATAATTGGTTGAAGTTCCTACTTGGATGACAAAATTAAGTGTCTAGCTCATCAATGGTGAAACCCTCATCATATTCTATAATTCCAGAAGCTTATATACGTGGTAAAATATTTTATGTTGTACATTTATTATAACGTAGATAAATGAAATCTGCTTCGCCCGGGTTCCACTAGTGTGAATATTGGTTGAAAATTGTGGAAACGTATGTGGAAATATGGAATGTGCAAATTAATCGGTGATTGGGTTAATTGCATATTACGGGTTTGACAGTAAATCCTTCCAGACATAACTCTATATCACAGTGTTTGATGTACACGTATATTGTATACTTGTATAAGTTGCATAAACGTACAAAGAAACATTTTCTTTTGGAAATGTAAATTGATTATTTTTCATTTAGAACAACTATCTTTACCGCCCTTACAGAAATGATAAAAAATACTGAGAGAGGGCCTGGCTCATCAATGGTTGATTCTCCAGTGGTTTCGTCAGTTTATTCTACCATACCGATCTACTATTGTATTGACTTATTTTAATTAAACATCTTTAGAGGTATTCTTAGTGAACCGCTGGGAAGGCTCACCACTGATGAACCTCCCCCTATTTTATCATTGCAGTAAGGGCAATGTTGAAATTTGTTTCATTTGAAAAAGAATCATTCACGTTGTAAATAGTTAACAATTTAAAACACAGATGGCGCGATTCTATTTATAACACATTTTATTCTTTATAGATCAATTAAAATTAACACTAATTAGAGAGAAACAGACCAACAATGATTAAACAGGCGAAACCGCGGGTAGGTTTGTCAGTAAGTGGGAATGTTTGAAAGGTGTTAATCCAATCTCACCTGACTGAGTCAGTCGCTAATTGGCGCTGTGTGGTGGTCTCCCAGGGAGCAGGAAGTGACGTCAGCAGGTTGATTGACCGCCATTTCCGGTCAGTATTCCCATCCGCCGTGTTCGACTGCGAGGCCAAGCCCGTCCTGGTGAGACAAGCCCGGGATCTACTGTTAATTCGACACCGGGGGGACTCGCGGACTCTGGAGTACAGGTTCCTCGTACCTGCAGCCCGTCTCTTCCACCGCATCAAGGTAGGTCTCTCCCTACCTGTGTATAGCTTGGCTATGCAAATTGGATCTGTATGCACACCACAATACAATACTATTTATGTACACGCTTGTTCGCTAGTACAACTACTACAATAGGAAGGATACAATATTTACACTTCTCTGAAGGGACGTCTGGATATTATCAGGAGCTACAAGCCTCCTTGAGTGTGGACAGACCCTTGCTTATTGCGCAGTTTTTGTCCCCAACAGAGAGAGAAAGTCAGGGATGAACAAAGTGGGTTGATAACATGAATAACTGGACGAGTTCATATATGTCAAGAAACTAACGACAACCTAGAACAACAGCTACATTTAGCGAGAAACGTATCAACTGAGCAACGGTCCTAAATATGGGAGAACAATGAGTTGAAGGATGATATAACACCGTATATAGCCAGAAACTGAACAAAGGTTCTAAATGTGGGAGGACTATGTGTTGAAGACAATCTAACACCATATAGAAATTAAATATTATACCAATATGTTCAACTGTACAAATATGTATATAATGAACTTATCTCATTTTTTCTTATTCATATGATCTAGACATACATATATAACTGGCTTATAGTTCACAAAGAAGAAGGTATGATAAACTATTTCTTTCATTGTGTATGGGGGGCTAAATATTGTTTTCACGTCACTGAAGTATGTAAATATGGATATGCACACAAATTAATTAGGGGCAGACGATAATTAAAAAAATAAATAAAATATAGGAAACCGGGAAAACATCGAATACAAGGATCTTTTTATGTTTGTAAATAGTAAGGACTCTTATTTTAAATTTAGAAAATTCTGTAAATATATCTATGATTTTCTCTCTTGGTTAAAAAAACCTTAATTATTACCTATTTGTATATATATATTTTTTGGTTTGTTTATTTTGTTGGTTGTGATGTAAAATCAAGAATGATTTTAATGTCCTCTTTCTTATCTTTTCAAATCTTGTAATTATTTAATTTTTTTTTTATGTAATATAGTATCTGAATTTAGTGTTGTTATTGACGCAAGCATCCCTTGTAGGGATATCGCGTCTGATTTGATAAATAAATAAATAAATAAACTCATTGGTATTTTATTATACGAATGAATTTCGATTTTTATCTTATATCTTCATGAATGAAACAACAAACAAAAAGTTTTAAAATCACTTAATCAGTACATTTACAGAGTTTGTTAAATTATTGCTTTTTTTTTCCTTGGGTCTAAATTTAGTGAGTTTGTTCCCTCTGTTCTAAAATAAAATATTTCAGGTTATGTATTTAAAAATAACGTACCATCTATCTGGATGAAAAAGTTTTCTAGGGATTGCTTTCTTCTCACAGTTGTATGATTCGGTTAATGTATGTTCATTTAATAATAATTCCTTCATAATGTGGTCCAGGTTTGGCGCTGATATGCGGAATATGCAAATTAGACTTTTATCGGACTAATTAGCATATCCCATGTGGTTGAAACTATTATAGTGATTCCTTTAATACCCAACGCACTTTATATAACGTTAAAGCTTCATCCGGAGATTTCAAATATTGTGGAAACACGATGACAGAATATGCAAATTTCTTGTTATCGGAAAAATTTGCATATTTTCTGGCGCCGAGAGAAGCTATGACAGTGACTTTCACAGACCTCATTCTATATGGTGTTTCATCAGGGTTGTTCAAATATTGTGTATGAGGAACAAACAAACAGTCTTTATTTGCATACAACTTTCCTTACAGTACGCCCTTTTATTTCTCCTGGACCGCCAATTAACTCCCACTTTATGTAGTCCTAAATAACCCCCAACCTGGGAAGCCTTTCACTTTCTAAATTTACACCTGAACACACTGTGATTGTTGAACACAGATATGTATTTACCTTGTATTGGTACAGAGGCACCTGTGAAATTAATTAAGCTATTTTTACCGCAGGTTAATGGATTTGTAAAGAAAGATCCTATTGAAGAAGGCTTCAAAAGATGAATTTCCTTGTTTGCTATAGGATGCTTCCGTTATACGTGAGGGCACTGTGATTGGAGGACCAACTTCCTCCGGTACTTCGGCCGCTCAAATCTTACTCCGTATATGCATATATTCGGTAGCACATTCTTTTAGGACCCCTCGTTGTTTAGGTTGCTAATTGGCAATCGTCTTTTTTTTTCAAATATGGGAGAGGCATATGTAAATAGGAAGCTATCCTGTAGAGTTTATCTCCCACCCATGTAAAAAAAAAAAAACTCCGTTTCTGATTGGCTCGTGATCAGTAAACAACGAGAGAATTGTTTTGTACCTTTTGAGAAGATAAAGGAAAATATTCCGAAAGCTCCTCATTATACAAATTAAAGTAAATATCGTTAAATGTGTTTCTTAATATAAATGCGCTAACAGCGAATCTATTCAATGATATGTGTCCATTAGAGGTACGATCAACCAATAGGTTCGTCGGGAAATTGTAAAATCACGATTGAAGTATATGCAATTAGGATGTTTTATGCAAATCAGAAAGGTAAAAAGACCAAGTAAGTAAAGTTTATTGGATTAATTATATAAAAATCAAACATTTCGTAGTAATTTAAATTAATTACCGATTCATTAAATATATAAATATTACAAAAAGTTTATTTTGTGGGATCTATGTTCTGTGGTAAATTAGTTCATTAAATAAAACCGCCATCTTTCGAGCACTCGCTTTTCAGCAGGCAAAATATTAGGCTAAGAGTTAAGGTGAAGAAGGAGATTTATGCAAATTCCAGATTGTTGATTAATATGACTGAACTGTCCTAGAATTTGGAATCTCCTGTTGTTCTTGTCCTCAGATGGATTGAAGGGTTGAACTTTGCTGCTTTCCTTGGCAGCATTCTGTTCCACTAAGACACATCTTCGTCTGTCAGGCCGTGGATTTGTCCTCAGTTGTCCAACTGAATGGAACATTGGGGATGTAGAGAGATAACCCAGAGAGCACAGAACACCCGGGCTGTCCAGTATGGACTAGTGCTAAGTAATCATGTCCTGAGTTGATTGCTGAGTTGAACCAGTTGACCACGATGATAATGCTGAGCCTGGGCCATAGATGTAGGGTTGAGGTGGGTCAGTCCAAACAGGATTGATGTCCTATGTCTCAGGAAAGCTGGACAGCTGAAGAGGAGATAATCAATTGTCTATGGTCCTTCCGAACAGTGAGTTGGGTTGGTACATTGAATTTTACATTCAGTTTTGCCCTTGATTTGCCAAATCGTGTAAACAAAGTAGATAACAGGAGAGGTTCCAATGTACACAGTACTCAGTTGGGAAGATGGAGACAGCTCTGCTACTTTATACTAAAACTTAAGCCTAGTTTTATTACTTATTTTGAAGTTTTAGTATTTTATGTTTGCTAATAAGCCATCAAAAAACGAGCCAAAAAAAAAGAGTATTTTACCCCAGCCGTACCTCTTGTTCTCTCTCTCTCTAAACAAAAGGTAAATAAACATATATGGGATAATATGGAATATGCAAATATCCCAAGTATCATGATGATCATGAACATCGCTCACTCTGTCGCTTAAAATTGAAACAATTTTTAAAATCTGTCTTTTATTATTATTTTTTTTTTTTGTATTTTTTACACAGTTTCTTTTCACTCGATGCCAATAATGAATTAGTATATTATTCGCTAGATGGCACTTCATTGTTCTGCTTTTTTAAAATAGAAAAACTAGTTATAAAGACATCCTATATATATACTTCAATAGAGAGGTCTGGTAGTGTAAAATGGCAAAACCGTTCCTTGCAGTATAAGGTCTGTATAAATAGCATTTAGTTTCTTTTTTAAATAATGGTGAAAATCATCCTAATTTTACATATTCTATGATTTGGTTATATGGTGAATAATTTATCGAGACGTGTGAAACTGCCATCCACGGGAGATATGTAACTACAATCCAAGTTGCATAGATCAGTTTAAAATAGTTACATATTCTAAGTGTAGGATTTGAAAAAAAAAACGAATGGTTTAAATAGTTTATCGAGACGTGTGAAACTGCCATCCACGGGAGATATGCAACTACAATTAAAGTTACATATATCAGTTTAAAATATTTACATATTTTAAGTGTAGGATTAACGAATAGTTTATCGAGACGTGTGAAACTGCCATCCACGGGAGATATGTAACTACAATCCAAGTTGCATAGATCCCGCCAAGCAACAGGTTCCCCAAGTGGCCATAAATCTATCGCTACCAGTTTCACCCGTCGAAGCCAAATTAGGGTTAGCCATTTATTTATTTATTTATATTATTGGCCAGCTCTTAACGTTTTATTTATGTCCACCTCTCGGGCTAAATATCTCCTAATTATTTTTAATTAGCTAACTATATCTGAGCTGGTAATAATGTGTCTTGGTAGGAATCTGGTTTGTTTAATGGCCTTCCGGTGGTGGTTCATCCTCTCCGGGGAACTTCCTCAGCTGTTGTTTGCTGATGTGCAAATTAGAACTGTTTTCGCCTTTTTTAAGTTAAATAATTTCCTACTGTTTTACTTCAACAAGCACAATTTTAACTGATTCATTATTGCTCGCGATATTTCTACTGAAGAAGAGATATATCGAAAGCAATAAAGAATCGTTTCTAAATCCGAAATATGCGCTATGCAAATTAAATTAATCGCAATCTTTTCAGAAACTGTCCCACCTATAATGAGAAGAAAATTTTGAGATTATGACTCATTAGAGTGAACCCAGGAGAGAAAAATATTTTATTTATTAACATTTATTACATATTTCAATTCTAAAATATGGGAATTTGAAATATTTGTGACGCGCATTTTTTTTTTTAATAAAAATATATATTATGAATATTATATAATATAATAATTAATTTTATCCTTGCAGTAAGGTCAGTAGAAAATTTGTTTTTAATTTAAAAGAATCATACGCGTCACACAAATGGTTAAAATTTCTAATAACAGATGGCACGCTAATACACACATCTTTTAAAAAAGATGGGTGAAAATCGTCCTAATTTTACATACTCTATTTTTTTTATTATCAGTTAAATAGTTTATCGAGACGTGTGAAACTGCCATCCACGGGAGATATCCAACTACAATTCAAGTTGCATATATCAGTTTAAAATATTCAAATATTCTAAGTGTAGGATTTAAAAAAAACGAATGGTTTAAATAGTTTATCGAAACGTGTGAAACTGCCATTCACAGGAGATATGCAACTACAATTCAAGTTGCATAGATAAGTTTAAAATAATTGCATATTCTAAGTGTAGGATTTAAAAAAAAAAACTAAGGGTTTAAATAGTTTATCGAAACGTGTGAAACTGCCATTCACAGGAGATATGCAACTACAATTCAAGTTGCATAGATAAGTTTAAAATAATTGCATATTCTAAGTGTAGGATTTAAAAAAAAACTAAGGGTTTAAATAGTTTATCGAAACGTGTGAAACTGCCATCCACGGGAAATATGTATTTATATTCATTCTAAATATATAAAATAAATGATAAAATTGATCATATGGGGAAAAATCATTGAAACATTGAAGTAGATAGGCTGTGTACAAATCGGTTGGCAACGCTGGTAGACATTCTAAAATAGGAATAAAGTGAAAGACAAAGAGGGAAATGTAAGGAAAAAGCCCCAAGCCAAATAAACAGTAAAACAAAAAAAGGCAAGCAGACGACTACGTAGCAGTAATGGTGGACAAGATGGCGGCAATTAGCAGGGGGACCGGACAGAATAATGAGGGGCTACAGAAATAGGGAGGTAGGCAGGTGTCAATCAAACCTCAGCTTGATCCAAATGTTACACTCCCTTAAATTAACTTTCAATTTCACAAACATAAACATTGCAATCCGTGGTCAAAAATAAATGTTTATTTTTTCTGTGATTTATAATCTAAAATTACTAGGGTCTTTCTCTACAATTATTTCAACACTACCCTCCATTTAATCATCTACAACTCTGACTGTATTTTGGATAATTGCCGATTTTTTAAAAATAAAAAAATGTATTTACATATATAATTCTCATGTATATGGTCAGAATATGTTTCAGTGTTTATATATATGATATATTATAAAAACTTTTTATTTTTTAATAAACATATTTTATAATTATAAAAATTGTGAGTCATTTTTCGCATAAAAAAAATTAGAATCTAGTGTGCTTAAAAATGATTAATATAAAACTTATTGATTCATTTTTTGTCATACATGTGTTAAACTTGACACATATTTTCTATAAAGTATAAAAATAAAATGAAAAAAGGTTTTAAATATTGTTTCAAATAATATCTTATAAAAAACCTTTGAAAAAAAAAGGTTCAAGAAGAATAGAAAGTATAACCAACACATATAATTTTGAGTCAAAGGCGATCCATTAATTAAGATTATATAAAAGGGCGTACCTGGATCTGTAAAGAAAAAAAAATCTCAAAATATTTCGAGAGATTGCTCCCTCTTTATCAATTTATTGTACAGTCAAATTCACTGTGCAATAAATTGATAAAGAGGGAGCAATCTCTCGAAATATTTTAAGAAAAAAATGTTTTGTTTTTTTCTTTACAGATCCAGGTATGCCTTTTTATATAAACATATAATTTTTTTCTTCAAGAAAAAATAGCAACAAAAGAATACATTAAACTTTTAAAATGGGAACAAGGCGAATGATTGATGGCGCCAAGCCTAAACATCAAAAGGTTTTGGTCAAATATTTTATTTCCAGATGTAATCTATGACCAGTTGCAGAAAAGGTCTTTAATTATCCTTTGGTGATTTGTCAGCCACGCAGTAAGATAGATTGGGTCATGAATAAGCGATGGGAGATATGAAAAGTCTAATTAATTTGCGGGTGTTAATATGCAATTGAGGTCAGCTCGTGAGAGTGATCGGCTGCTTGACCATAGAGCAGACGAAACATTTAAACTTTTTGGCGCGTTTTTCTTTATGCCATTGTTTGGCGCCAATTTTGGAAATATTTTGGTCAGTAGATGGTGGTCGTGCGCGTTTAGTATTTCGATAATTTATAAACTAATAATTTGTAACCTAAATTTCATTATTTTTTGTATTATTTGTAGTATTAATATATATATCGGTATAGTAGTAATATAAGCGACACGTTATTTTAAATATTGAATATCACATCTATGAAAATTGTGTATGAAATTGTCTATGAAAATTGTGAAATTTGGCTCGAAATTATTAATTTAGATTTCTACTTTTAAGAATATGGTTCTTTCTACATCAATAATTATCAAACTGGTGAATCGCATGGAAATGTCATCACAGATGAGAGAGCGAACCTTGATCCTCCCAATATATAATTTTTTTATCGTAGACAGATTTTATAAAAAAAATAATGATAGTATTATTATTATTTCTATATTTTCATCAGCCAATAGAAATCTGTAGGTGTTCTACCTTGATAGCAAGAGGTATGCGCGCTCGTGTCCAAACAAATACCAAGTAGCAGTTAGGGCCACCATATTTACATAGTTTGTCGATCCACAAATAATACGAAAGTAGCAGTTAGGGCCACCATATTTACATAGTTTGCCAATCCACAGAAAGGGCGTTCCTTCACATCCCACTTTCTACACCTTCCAAAATAGATTTAATGGCTTATTAACCGTTAATAAACCGCCGACTCCAACGCTAAGATAAAACCGTTATGGAATGGCTATGTGGTGTCGCCACTTTTTGTACCATTGGGCCCTCAGTTTTATGACAGGGAAGGTTGTGGGTTTCCTTATGGCCGACCAGGGAGCGTCCATTGTAGCCATGATAGACTGGTTTGTTGGCTTCTTTATTGGCTGCTTGCTTCAGGAGGGAACAAGCAATATCCATGGTTCTGGTATAAGGGACACTCAGTACTATGGCATCAGTACTGTTAGCAACGAACATAACCTCCCTATGTATACACTGGAGGACCAAATCAGCGCCGTGCGCACAAACGTCCTCTCTGTGTGACCTATTCACCAGGAACTTCCATCATTTACTAGTGCTTGTCCAAAAAGAAATGGAACAATTTTCTTCTTTTTTCCCTTCTTTTGGCATATATAAGCCACTATTTAACCTTAAAATAAAATAATTTGAAAATATTGTCTCTAAAAGAATTATTATTAGAAAAAGAAAATCACCAAGGATGAGTATCTTACATTTAATGTTTACGTTTCAAGCTTTCGGGTATTCCCTTCTACAAGAATAATCTCCCTATGGAACACTTGTTTTAGTAAATATGCAAAGTAATGGAAATGTACTAAAGATAAAGACTAGCTATCCACATCATTCAATAAAGAATGCAGCTATTTATTCTATGTAAATCTCTTTATTTATGTCTTCAGATATTTTATAAAAAAATGTTTTCTTGTCTTGTGTTATTGCTCTCAAATAAAAAAGTTCTGTTGTGTGTGTGCTGTCCGTAATTCTTGACCTACTTCTGAAACGAACAAGCTGCTAGAACATGTGATGATAACTGAAACCACAGATATGGTCAATATTCAACACTATTTTTCACTTTTTTTCACAGAATATTTGCCAAATCTTCAAAATATAGCAAGACAAATGATCGTTTGGAAGGTTTTAAAGTCCCCCCTTTTTTACGAAATATAATATCTTTAAAACTCTCAAAAAATCTTTGTTTAGAAACAATTTTTAAATTCGTTTTTCTTATTTTATAAAGAATTGTAATTTTTCTATTTCTTGGGATATAGCGATCCTGCTTTGTAGTTTAAAGGAAATATGCGTTTACCATTAATCTACATTGAGATTGGTCTACACTGAAATCGATATATCATTGTCACAGGTTTGGAGGGAGAAGGCCAAGAACACTCAGGAGGCAACGAACCTATATATGCATATTGCGTATTTAAATTGCATAGCTCATATTTACATATAACATAGAAGAGATCTAGTGGACATGGCATCTGCCCGGTAAGCGGAACACTGTGGATTCGATTCCCATCCCTGGACACTTTTATTTTTACGTTCATCATTACTCTTCACAATTCATCCATTTATACTTCATCCCTAAGGTTAGAAATAATCTTTATTTTTTCTTAAAATAAATTACGATTTTTCGTTTAAAAAAGAAAAAATTGCGGTAAAATTTGTCTAAACACCGTTTTACAATCATAAGCCGCATTATATTGTATTATAAATCTCAATATAACCAAAACATCTTTGTGTGAATTCCGGGAAGAGAGATAAAGTTTACGTCATTCGAGCACTTACCTCTCACATTCCATCAGACCACTTAACTTCTCAAACTGCTATCAAATACCTGCCGTAGTTACGACATTTTATACCTGTACCTCCGTGGTTTTTTATATCACAGGGGCGCCGTAAAGGGTAGCTTGGGGAGAAATTGTCAGGAAGCAGACTTAATGACGGGACGTTTTAACTTAATTCCATCCCTTGCCTCCCTCAAATTATTCCGCCGGCATTGTGGGAATAATTCGTCTGCCGCGGAGGTCGTTTTTGTGGGATTTCAGATGTTAAACGGAGTTAACCAACGTCATCTGTAAAAAAAAAAAGTAACAATGTGCAAATACAGCGCGCATGGTTTATTTCAGGAAATCCGCTTAGATCGTATTTACCAAACTGGTTTTTTAAAGATCTTGATTTTGTAGGGAAGTTCGAGTTGAGGTCTGATGATCTTCTGTAAGGATAATATGCAAATAAAATATAGAAAAAGTTTCACGATCAGAAGATGACTTTTGGATTTCTTAATTGAACTACCAGTATAACAGAAGTAACTGGTCAAATATGTTGTTTTTTTTTAAACTTGGAATGGGGGGGGGGGGGGGATGCTATTATAGACAAAGCGATTAAAAATATGAACAAAAAAAGCTAATTTTTATATCTTCTGCATACAAAATGTAATTATTCATTATATATTTGAGCTAAATTCTGTTTTTCTCTTCATCTCCATCTGAGTCTCGCACTTTTCATATCCACTGGTGTATTTATAAATTACATCCATCTTGTGGGTCACCAAAATGTTATTTATACCAATATATTTCGATTTTCCGAGCACTGACTTTTATCAGGTAGAAACTAAAGTAAGGTACTTCTTTTTATTTTGTTATTTAATGTACAGTCGTATTGTGTCCAGCCATCAAACTGATGGTGGTTTGGGAGGCAATTATTTCTGAAAATGTGTTTCTTTTCAATAATATCATCAAATATTATCTCTACAGACCTTACTGCAATGATAAACGTTATTAGAATTACAATCCTCTGTATAAATCAATCAAATATAAATCTCCAAGGTTTCTTTATTACACTTTTAACAAGTTTTCTGGTTTTAAGTGTCCCTTCTACTGGGTAAAAAAAAATGAAAATTTTAATAAAAGTTATTGAATGATAGGGATTGGCTTATCAGTAGTGAATCCTCTCAGCGGTTTCGCCAAATAAAATCTCCAAACCACTCTACTATTGTATTGGATTGGTGTTCTTATATATCCTGCTTTTACTATGGAAGACAGCTTAGGGATGTTTAGGGAACCTATGGACATAAGCTTATATGGCCTATTAAAGACGATGGATTTTGAATGAATACTCACTCTCTCCCCTTATGCAATATATTTACTTATATGTAAATAAGAATGTTCTTATAACTCTTGACAAAAAGGAAATTCGTTAAATTTAAACTTCTCTATATAGCAGAGAGCTAATCTTATATATATAGATGACCTTATAAATAATATATAATTGGAGCAAGTCGTTAAATGAGCCTAAGAATATATGAAAATAGCTAACAATAATTATCATTTTTTACTTTCGGAATTTCTTATTAATTTCCTTTAAAAGTTTGAATAAGGGGAGAACTCTCTCTTAATATCATTAGTAAAACGTAAATATTGCTATGTGTGTTGGTAAGTTCAATTTGTATAAATGGAGTAATATGCAAATTCGAATTTTGTTGTTACATATCGGCACTGAGATATGTAAAAAGGATAATTGCATAATCTTCAATATGGAAGTTGTAATGTTCCCGAAACCTATAACCATGTCTTTCCCCCAGTTTGCTATAATTGAGGTTGTCGGGTGAATTTTACTTTAATACAGTTTTCCACCCCATCGAGGCGTGTTGAATTGGTATCCAATTATGGCTCCCTAGGTATAATATAAAACGGTGTACTCCACCCTATGCGCTGTAGTAAACCTTGAACTGGAGTAGGTCGGAGCGCGGGATGCCATGATGAATTGATGAGCCG
>CP092878.1:563342-578742 GCA_030710605.1 Cordylochernes scorpioides | reverse complement strand
GATTTTTATTGAAGACACTCGAGATAACCAAGTGTAAACAAAATCGCTCTGTCTCCTCCAAAACAAAAACAAAAAACAGACGACTGGCAACATCAAAGACTTTCTTAAGTTTTGCCCCTGAGTGTATGCTGGATCAAGTTTTGTGTGTGTATAAACACAAATTTCCAACCGGCAATGAGAGAGGAGAATCTGTATAAGACTGGTGTCTTAATAAAGGCTTTATGTGTATATATACACAATTTTATACAGATTTGAATCCTTATTATTTCAGTTTTTAGACTGGTTGTGTCTCCTCAATCAGGATTCTCCAAGATCCTGCCATAGTGTGGTGATGGTAAAACCTTGCCTTGGTTCAGTTTGTCCATCCAGTGAAGATATTCGAGGTACAAATCAATGCAGTGATACACCTCTGCCTTCTCCATCCATATACCGTTGACCACATGGTACGTTGATCCGTCTTCAGAAACAACTTCCAACTTCATGGACAAATGAGTGTTCACACTCCTCCATATTAGGATGAAGTTGGAGATTTGATCCAGTATACACTCATGGACAAAACTTAAGGAAGTTGTATCTTTTAACATGAATATCAGGATTCAGAAAATAACTCTGAAAGATATTACAGTGACCTTTATTCAAGACATACGAGATAACCAAGTGTCAACAAAATTTCCTCTTTCTCCTTAAAAAAAACAAAAAAAAAAAACGAACGACCGGCGACATCAAAGGCTTTCCACTTCCTTAAGTTTTTCCCATGAGTGTATTTTACCGCGAATTTCTCTATATATATTTGAATAAAATAACTTCCTATTGTCCTTATTGCAATGATTAAAATTTTGGCTCATAAATGGTGAACCCTCCCAACGGTTTCGCCAGTTTAAACTGCAAAAAGTTCTTTGATAATTTTTTTAATGCGCTAAGTAGTTCCTATTGTTATACCCAGATGGCGCGCTAATTCCGTCTCAATGTAAACTTAACCTATTTACATAGAGAGGCCGTTAGATAGATGGAAGGTTAACAGAATTTCCAACGATATACCTCGTTAATATACAGGAGGACAACCTAGCTATCTGTATGTCGAATTGTCGGCGTAGAAAGGGATAATATTGATTGCTACATATTTAAATACAAATATACTCATGGGGACAAAACTTAAGGAAGTTAAAAGTATTTGATATCGCCAGTCGTCTTTTTTTTTTTTAAGAAGAAGAAGACAAAGGCAATATTGTTCACACTTGGTTATCTCGTGTGTCTTCAATAAAGATCACTGTAATATCTTTCAGAGTTATTGTCCCGATATACATTGTAAAAGGTTCCTTAAGTTTTGTCCATGAGTGTGAATACGACATTCTGGTATCCCACACAAACCCTCCTCGTAAGAACAAAACCAAAGCGCTGTGGCCTCCAAATTCACAAAACCTAATCTCATGGCCATTAAACAAGCTAGGAGATTGATGTGTGTTTATTGTCGGCGGCGGTGGAGATAAAAGAAAGGTTGAGAATCCGTAGCTCCGGTGTACAACCCACTTTCACCCACCTAGGTCACGGCGCGTGGAATTGATGAACCACAACAATGCCAACAAACTGGATCGCCTCAATGGAATTAATTGCCTTCTCTCACCATTATACCGCCCGTTTTTATAAAATCCTTTCACCCTCCCCCCAACTTTTTCTTTTTTTTTTTTGGTAGTTCATTATATCGACCGTGGCTGCGGGAGATATGCAAATAAACTCTATCCGGCGGTGTGTATATAAGAGAGTTAATTAATTATGAAATGTTAACAAGGAGATCCATTGTGTACAGTAGAACCTCGTTAATACGGTCTCAGTGAACCAGTAAAACGATTTATCCACAGAACGGAAGGGAATTATGCAATGTTGGCTTTGTAGATGGCATCACACGGGAGATAAAGAAATTGGCGTTTATATAAAAATTTTTAAAAGAAAAAAAAAAGAAAAATTGTGAATGTTTGGGGAAAAAATTGAACAAGAAGAAAAATAAAAGAAAATGGTACCTGTCCCTTTTAATAAATTGGTTAAAGTGCATCTCTACCCAAGATAGAGGACATTGCTGTGATAGAGATGCATGGAGACATCTGAGGCTCTTCATTGGACACGACAACAACAACAACAAGTGCATTTCTAAGATATTTGCACTGAGAAAGAGAGCGCACAATTTCCGAACATAAAAAACATCACTTTTGACAAATTCAAACAACAAACCAACAACCTGTATATACCATGGCTTCAGACTGTGGCCTTCATCAGTACAGCGACGGCTTCTTGAATGAAGAATGTACCGAATCAGATGGTAAATAAAAAAAAAAAAAAAACTCATTTTCTGATCTTACAAATGAACTTTGCTGATAACATGCACCATCTATCGGAATAAATATAAGCTAAACGTTAATTTGAAACAATTTTTTGACCAATACTCTTTTTGGAATAGAAATAAATCAACATTTAATTTGTGTTTATTCCGATAGATGGAGCAAACAATCAATAATATTCAGTTTCACGATCAGAAGGAGATGTTTTTTTTTATTTTAACCACATTCATGTATCAAATTAAGAAGAGGTCCACTCTAAAGCCTCAGTGTATGAGAAGGAAAAGGTGGAAGTAGTTTGTAGCGAAAGGAAACATATAGATATCTAGAAAAATGGAAGGTTACGTCGCAACTTTTTTCATTTAAGCGAAACACAAGAAGCTTTCGTGAATGCGCTTTTCATCACCTGAATTTTAATTTAGCTGATAAAGGGGGCATGCTCGAAAGTTTCTTGTATTCGCTTAAATGAGAAAAACTGCGACGTATTCTCCCTTTTGTTTTTAAATAACCAAATCCGCAATTATCACGCTTATGATAATCTCTCACTGTTTCGATAAATAGTACATAGAATTTAATGTTCTATTACGTTTTTTTTTATTTAAACAGAGCTGTAGTCGAAAGTCTTCCATCTAGTGATAGCTATATTCCTAAAGGATCTCTATTTGATTAGATGTACGCGTATCATTTGTTACAATTCTGTCATTCCCCAAATCAAGTATAAATATCATCATTATTTAAATCTCGCATATCTCAAATTAAATGCATAAATATCCATCATTTAGTAAATATTGCCCTCACCCTCTCCCCGTGGTCACTCTTAGTTGTTATTTCCCACCGTTGAAAAGAGAGAGATTGAAACTGATTTATTTCAATGTCCATATAAGATTATATAAGGTTAAATACAGAATAAATATGATTATATAATGATAAATATATGAATAAATAGATATAAATAGATAAAAATAATTGATAAATATACATGTCGTAGCTAAATGAAGAGGCGCAGCCGTTATGCCTAGCGAACAGCGCACCCGCGATGTCTGCCACCTTTATTTTTTGTCCAGCTTTTATACATGGATGAATTTACATATTTACATTTTAACACAAGCGTAACATATTTATATACTTAGTTTGACGGAAATAAATTATATCTCTTGTCATTAACTATACAAATTATGACATACATATATATATAAATATATACAAGTCATCATTGGTGGCGCCCAACGCGGGATTCAGCCACCGATGGAAAGAGAGAGATCTCGAAAGCTCGCAGTGTTTTATAATAAAGAAACTTATTGCGTAAGATTTTTTTAGATATTTTTATAGAAGAGTAATCGTGCAAATTTGTTATATTTGAGCATATTTGTTATTGGTTTATGAAGTAGAGTAGTAGCTCGAAAGCTCTAGGGAGAGGATTCAATTAAGAATGGAAGGCAGAGAGAGAGGACCAGGAAGGAAGATGGTATCAGGAGTGTGGGCGGGGGGACATTCTGGGAAGTCCATAACGAATCCTGTGTGCCGGAAGCCATGGAATGGGGTCCCTAGGACTATGTGGTGGATTCATGGTGTCAGCCCACATCTCTCTCTATATATTTATAAATACTCGCGGCTTTTAACAGAACTACAGAGAACAGAATTACTGATTGATTATGACAACCATGTCATAGCTAAGAGAATCAATGAGAGGATGATATACAATATTATAAACCTTACATAGACAATTGACAATTAAAATAATTTTATTGACATCTTGTCAATACATGCACAAAGTGCACAGTCTGTATTATTTAAAAAGATAATTATATATACACCTATCCCTCGATTTACACGGTACTTGTTTTACACGTTTTCGCTTTTACACGGTTTTCCAAATTAGTTTTTTTTTTGTTTTTATCGCACTATACTAAATGCTACTGTGATTGAACACATGCGCTGTGTACACATCTCACGAGGAATCCCGAGCTTATGTGCTGACTACATATTTTAACCTGTCAATACATTTTATTTTTATTTCTGTGTACACCTATCCCCCGATTTACACGTTTTTCTCAGGAACGTATCTACCGTGTAAATCGGGGGATAGGTGTATATGCATCATCTTCTTCCTTATTATCTCTACTGAATCATATTAAGGTATCAAGCTTGTAAAGTATATATGCATCAAACTATGTACAAAGAACATGGCGCCTCTGCCACCGCTGCAGAGTAATATACCTATATTAAACCTTACATAGAATAACTGCTTGAACAATTCTTTATGTGAAATTTACACTATTTTTTACTTGTATGGTTCTTTTAGGAATAAAACAATTTTCTACTATCCTTAGTGAAATGATTGATTAATTAATGGGAGGGTCTGGCTCATCAATGGTAAACCCTCCAAGCGGTTTCGACCGTTTAATCTACTAGACTTCTGTAATATTGCATTAGGCTGTTTTGTTTTTATAGTGATACTGAAGCTGACCTCTTAGAAAAGGTGGTGGTGTCTTGTCCATGGAGCAGACCAGATCGGTCTATTCACCCTGATCACAATACCGGCCAACTGAGGTGTCCGTATGGATGTCCTCTTCTGGATTGATGTCTGCCATATAGAGGGCTGCAAGGATGGCCGGGTATATATGGTCTGGAGTGAGTTGGGTGTTGTGACAATTATTGCAGTTCCTGTAGGATCTAGTCATGCCTGGGTTTTATCTTAGAAAAGGTATTTTAAATGTAACTATGGACATAAGCTATATGGGTACACAGTAGAAATACATATAAATATATTCTTTCAGTAAACAGGGAGGAGAGTTCCATGACCTGAGACTGTACATACTGTTTGTTCTCTAGATAGATAGCTACCTCTTTGTTGTGATTGCTCTTTTTAAATTCTTTAACTTTTATAACGTAGTCCTTTGTACGGAAATGTGTGCAAAAATATATAAAAAAAGAATTCGATATGTTTTTTAGGAGATAAAATTACAATTTGCTTTCCTCCTCACTAGCAAGAAGAGCTGTTGATCTAAAACTTCACCGCGTGAAATTGAAAAAAAAGGAACATATTTGCCACATATATCCACTCATGGATAAAACTTAAGGAAGTTGTACCTTTTAGCATATATATCAGGGCAATAACTCTGAAAGATATTATAATGACCTTTATTGAAGATACACGAGATAACCAAGTGTGAACAAAATTACCTCTTTATAGGTTCGAATTTCAACCACAATGTCCGTTTCTCTAATAGCCATTAAGCTATCTCCCGATTGGCATCTTTCGTGACACAATTTCGTGTCATTGCGACACGTCATTTTTGCTGGTTAGTCATCGCAAAGGACTCCCTGAACCATACTAAAATCTCTCAACCAATCATTGATTCTTTATATGGAGACTCTTGCTTAAACTGGAAGATCTGAGGATTTCACGGTAGGAGATCTTTTATTTCTCCCGGCTTCAGGACGAAAGACAAAAATGGGCAGTTCCACGTATCTATCATAGTAACGTATTGAAAAGTTTTACAGACAATTGATCTACGAGAGCAATGTATATTTGTACTACCAGTAGTTCTACAGTTCGGTACCAAAACCCCATAGAATATAGTTAACCAATGACAAACAAGATGAGAGAGAGAGAGAGAGAGAGAGACACTAGAAGACACGACACAGCGTTTGTTTTTAATAATAAAAAATAATTTTAATTCTTTTATGTATAGATGGTGCGCTATTGTGTGTGACTGAGGTATAAATTATGCTTAACTGGACTTTTGTGAATTGTTTGCGTAAGGGCATTGCTTGTTTTTAGTTACCTTAACCACAATAAATTCTATCATGATCCAGTTATAGCTCAGAGAGCAAGAGCCAGAGATTATCTCAATACAATATTACAATATGCATACAATATCAAAGCGGTCTGACAGATTAAACTGGCGAAAACATTGGCAGGGTTCGCCGCTGATGAGTCAGGCCCTCCCAATATTTTACCATTGCAGTAAAGATAACAGTACGACGTGTTTTATTTAAGAAACAAAAATCCTGATGTTTCGTTTATTGTATACATATGGAGTGAACGGGTTTGTAGTAGTTGTTGTTATTTATTCCTCCCTAGTAAACGTAGCCATGATAATCATAGGGGGCAGTTAGCAACTGCTTTTACAGTACGCCTTTACAGGCATACAGACTTCGGTGTAGGTAGCCAGCCCACTATCCAATGGTGGTGCTTTTACAGTAAGTGCTCTACATGTCTACATTGTAAGAAAACAGTTCGACTTTTTCACTTACAAATATAACAAAACCCAGTTTGGTTACTCACACTCACTGATGGGTTTGGACTTTTTCAAGAATTGTGAGGTCATTTAAGCAATTTTTTCATTAGGAAAAAAGTGACCAATGCGGGATTCTATCCCGGATTCATGGCTGTCGAAACTGGGGGCAGTGTTTTTTATACCCCACACTGCTCACCCAATGTGTGGAGTGCTATATGTGAGCTGGCAGTACGGTGGTGTTTACCGCCGTACAATGGGCCCAGAAAAGGTTCCATTTATCACCCGGCGGGGAAGTAAGTTCACACGTAGTTAATGGAATGTAAAAAGAGATACCGTAGATGGAGAGAGAGTATTGTTCAATATAAGGTTTAATAAAGAGATCAGAGGAAGCCAAATATAGAGATTCTTTCTATTGGACCTCTTCCGGTAGGTTGGCTGGGTAGGTAGTGGTTGGTTTGGTAAGTTAGTGGGTTAGTGAGTTAGTTAGTTTGTGTAATTTGGATGGGTATTGGTTATTAGGCAAGTTGGTTGGTTGTTCAGTGAGTTGGTAAGTTGGTTAGTGAGTGGGTAGGTTGGTAAGTTAGTGGGTTAGTTAGTTAGTTGGTTAGTGAGTTGGTTTGTTAGTTAGTTGGTTGGTCGGTTGGTTAGTGGGTTAGTTAATTGGTGGGCTGGTTAGTTATTTAGTTAGTTAGTGCGCGTAATTTGAATGGGTATTTTGGTTATTAGGCAAGTTGGTTGGTTGTTCAGTGAGTTGGAAAGTTGGTTAGTGAGTGAGTAGGTTAGTAAGTTAATTAGGTTTTGTGCGTTGGCTGGATAGTAGGTTATTTGACAAATTGGTTGGTTGTTCAGTGAGTTGGTAAGTTGGATAGTGCGTGTAAGTTATCTAGGTATTTATTTGTTGGTTTGGTAAGTTAGTAGTTAGTTTGTTGGTTAGTGTGTGTAATTTGGATGGGTATGGGTTATTTGACAATTTGGTTGGTTGTTCAGTGAGTTAATAAGTTGGTTAGTGAGTGGGTAGGTTAGTAAGTTAGTTAGGTTTTGTGCATTGGCTGGATAGTAGGTTATTTGAAAAAATTGGTTGGTTGTTCAGTGAGTTGGTAGATGGTAAGTTGGTTTGTGTGTGTAAGTTATCTGGGTATTTAGTTGTTGGTTTGTTAAGTTAGTAGGTGAGTGTGTTGGTTAGTGTGTGTAATTTTGATGGGAATGGGTTATTTGACAATTTGGTTGGTTGGTTAGTGAGTTGGTAGGTTGGTAAGTTGGTTGGTTGTTCAGTTAGTTGGTAGGTTGGTAAGTTAGTTAGGTTTTGTGCATTGGCTGGATAGTAGGTTATTTGACAATTTGGTTGGTTGTTCAGTGAGATGGTAGTTGGTAAGTTGGTTTGTGTGTGTAAATTAGCTGGGTACTTAGTTGTTGGTTTGATTAGTTAGTAGGTTAGTTTATTGATTGGTTAGTTGGTTAGTGAGTTGGTTAATTGTTTAGTGAGTTGGTTAGTGTGTGTAGGTTATCTGGGTATCTAGTTGTTGTATTGGTAAGTTAGTATGTTTGTTGTTTGGCTAGTTGTTTAGTGAGTGAGTTGGTTAGTGCGTGTAATTTGGATGGGTATTGGTTATTTGAAAAATTTGGTTGGTTGTTCAGTGAGTTGGTAGATGGTAAGTTGGCTTGTGTGTGTAAGTTATCTGGGTATTTAGTTGTTGGTTTGTTAAGTTATTAGGTTAGTTTTTTGATTGGTTAGTTGGTTAGTGCGTGTAATTTGGATGGGTATTGGTTATTTGACAAATTGATTGGTTCTTCATGAGTTGGTAAGTTGGATAGTTCGTGTAGGTTGGCTGGGTATCTAGTTGTTGGTTTGGTAAGTTAGTAGGTTAGTTTGTTGGTTGTTCAGTTAGTTGGTTAGTGAGTGGTTAGTGTGTATAGGTCAGCTAGGTAGCTAGTTGGTGTGTTGACTGGCTAGTGGTTAGTTGGCTGATGGTTTAGTGAGTTGGGGATCTAGTTAGTGTGTGGGAGTTGGTCAGAAAGTGTTAGCTGTTTGTTTGACAAGTTGTTTGATCAATAGACTGGATGGTTTGTTTGTAGGGTAGCTTATTGGTTGGTTAGTTTGGTGCGTTGTGTTTAGTTGGCTGGTTGGTTTGTCTATCAGGTTACTTAGTTGGTTTATATATAATTGGTTGGTTGGCTGTGTGATTGTAAAAGTGTGACAACTAAGAGTGTCACGTGTCCCCCTGTACCCACCACAGCGCTGGTATGTAACACGAGGTCGCTCTCCAATTCCGACCTACCCAGGGGTGGTGCACACGTCCCGTGTCACCGGAGGAGGTCAGAGTCCTCTATGACCGTTTTTTATTACTTATTTATTTACAAATATAGATAAAGAATTCTTCCTGGATTGAAATTAGACGAAAAACATGGTGAAGGAAGACGAGTTTCTTTTATTGATGAATAGGTGCAAGCTTTCGGGTAAAAACCCTTCAACAGGCGAGCGCGACTTATAAGAACTATGATACAAATGGTAGGATATTCGTTATAGTCAGGTAATGGGAGTGATTTTATAAATATGATCATTTGATTTGATTTTATTCTTAAATGTTGACACACAACTAAATTCTCTTACGGCATATATCAACATGGTCATAAAAATGTATTGATTAATCACGGTAAAAGGTGGCATAGGTCGAATATCTGCGCTACATTATGTGACAAATATGATCAAATTAATATATAGAGAATCTTGAAGAAGGAATCAAAGTTTACGGCGACGATTTTATTTATGCTGTTATAATCGGCAAGCTTTCGTACTATGACATCCTTCAACAGGTGAGTTGCCTTCTTCAAGATGATGTCTGGCGATTCCTTCTCTTGTTGATAGAGATTCACGTGATAAAAATTCATTTTTGAAAATCTCTTGAAAGAATGATTCCAGAATAAACAAAGGAAAACTCAAAAACAGAACTCTACATTAAACAAGAGAGGAAACAATAAAAGAAACAAATGAAGAAAAAAACTTCGTTTAATACTGGACATACGTGGGCTACAGAAGTCAAATCAATCTAACGGGATATGTCTTACAGCATTGTTTACGTTTGTCATAGCCACGTGAATGACACAAGATGGCGACGGAAGGAACCAATCAGCTGACGGAAGTAAAAGGACAGGAAGTCCATGAACACCAATCACAACAAAGATAAAAGTTGGGCGTTCATTGGTGGCAACACACAGAGTCGATTTCCATCCAAGGTTCGTGGTGAACATCTTGGTGGAGCGGTCGTACCTTCCCTAACAATCAGCGCCATCTGTCAGTCAAAAATGAAACTATTTAATTACCACTTTTCAATATTCGACAAAACCCTCGCTAAAAATGAAATCTTATTTGCATATTCGTCATTCAAATGACCGGTCATGTGAAAAATTGTATTTTCCACGACGTTTCGATAAATACCATTAGGATATCGAAGTTATAAACATTTTACGCATTCTACGATTTATTTCCTTTTCTCCTGATTAAAACGAATGCAAATCACCGAAACATCACAATTCTCTCGCCGAAGTTCCATTTAAATAGCAAATCTGAATGCCGACCACGTATCCTTCCTTATTTACATAGACACATTTCTACAGCAACTAAACTGCTAAAAAAAACCACGATTCCCGACAGCCATGAACCGGGGATCGAATCCCGCGTTGGAACCTTTGTTTTAATATGTGAATAACCTTCATATATTACTCAATGTTGCAATCAGGGGAAAAGGTAGGTCGAATATTTACGCTAAATTAGGTGAAAATGTAATAAAAATGAGAGATCGTACCGCATTGGTGTGATAAAAATCATTTTTGAAAATCACTTGAAAGAATGATTCCAGAGAAAACAAAAGGGAGGGTCGACAACTCAAACAGAACTCTACATTAAGCAAGACAAGAGACAAATAAAGAAAACCTTGGTTCAGTACAGGACAAACGTGGGCCACAGAGCGGTACCTAATAAAGTGATTTTGGAACAAGAACAAACTGCTAAATATTGGAAGGAACATCAGTCGTGGAACTTCTCTGATGACTATAAAGCCTTCTCAATATTGTTAAGTTCCAGTTAAGTAGATATATCAAAATGTATCTTGTAAGAATTTATTTTCAAAATTAGCTCCTATACTTACCTGGCATCGAAATAATAAAAAAAAAGTCGGTGGACGAGTGGGTAACACCCTCGATTCCCGACAGCCATGAACCGGGATTGAATCCCGCGTTAACATTTTGTTTAATATGCAAATAACCTTCATATATTATTCATTGTTGTAATTATCATAAACTAGGTTGCTCTTTTTGAGCGGTACCTAATAAAGTGATTTTGGAATCGAAGGAAATTAGCTCAAATATAGTTTTATATTTAACCTACAGATGGCGCTGTTTACTATCGTGATCTACAATGAACAACATTATGGGGAAAGGCTGTTTATTTATTATTTTGTGTTTTTGTTTGTTTGATTATAGAAACCTCTAATTACTTCTCAATGAATGAGTCACGTGGAACTTTTGTAAAATATTTCTTTCCATTCACACCTAGCGGCTATTCATTTTTACATATCTCTAATGTAACATATGTTCAGAGAGAAAACAAAAGTAAAATTGACCATTATAAATGTATAGTTGTTGGTTTAGAGGATTCGTCTGCTAGTAAATATTTGGTAAGATAACATTGAAGCAGGCGAAAATATGGGTAAATTATGCTTAAAAAAATAAAACAAAGGAGAAATTTTAAGAATAACAAATTAGTTATTTATGTTATTAAATGTAAAATTGCCCTTATATGCATATTGGTAGGTATTTTTTAGGCGACTTCTAGAGAGAAATAAGGGTTCCCCGGGCCCCTGGAGCGCAAAAAAGGCCAACTGCCCGGGGCGTCTTCTAGTTCTATTTGCTGTTCTTATAATATTTTTTGACCGATTTCTTTGAAAGAATTCTAGATTTCTTATATAGAAAAGAGTATTTCACATAAAACGTATAGGTAGCTCTACATAATCAAGAGGATGTTCAGATGAAATGGTTGATGTTTTTAGTAGCAAGATAGATGCATTTGTGTAGCATCAATGTTGGTGTGACCTAAACAGTTGCTGATATGAAGCACACGAAATGGTGGATACAGTGGCCATGAGAGAAAGTGTAAAAATCCTGAATTAGGCAAAACTGGAGAAAGTCACCGAGCCCAGAGCGGATAAAAGAGCAGAGAAAAGTTTCTAACCTGGATCAGTCAATAATTCGAACAAATGTACCAAACATTGAGCCTAGATTGCACGAGAACTCGGGGGAATGTACCAAACATTGAGATTGGAGCGGACAATAACTTGGGGGTATGTATCAAACATTGAGCTTGGAGCGGACAATAACTTGTGGGAATGTACCAAACATTGAGCTTGGAGCGGACAATAACTTTGGGGAATGTACCAAACATTGAGCTTTGAGCGGACAATAACTTGGGGGTATGTATCAAATATTGAGCTTGGCGCGGACAATAACGTGGGGGAATGTACCAAACATTGAGCTTGGAGCGGACAATAACTTGGGGGAATGTACCAAACATTGAGCTTGGAGCGGACAATAACTTGGGGGAATGTACCAAACATTGAGATTGGAGCGGACAATAACTTGGAGGAATGTACCGAACATTGAGCTTGGAGCGGACAATTACGTGGGGGAATGTACCAAACATTGAGCTTGGAGCGGACAATAACTTGGGGGAATGTACCAAACATTGAGCTTGGAGCGGACAATAACTTGGGAGAATGTACCAAACATTGAGCTTGGAGCGGACAATAACTTGGGGGAATGTACAAAACATTGAGCTTGGAGCGGACAATAACGTGGGAGAATGTACCAAACATTGAGCTTGGAGCGGACAATAACTTGGTGAATGTACCAAACATTGAGCTTGGAGCGGACAATTACGTGGGGGAATGTACCAAACATTGAGCTTGGAGCGGACAATTACGTGGGGGAATGTACCAAACATTGAGCATGGAGCGGACAATAACTTGGGGGAATGTACAAAACATTGAGCTTGGAGCGGACAATAACTTGGGGGAATGTACAAAACATTGAGCTTGGAGCGGACAATAACGTGGGAGAATGTACCAAACATTGAGCTTGGAGCGGACAATAACTTGGGGGAATGTACCAAACATTGAGCTTGGAGCGGACAATAACTTGGTGAATGTACCAAACATTGAGCTTGGAGCGGACAATAACTTGGTAAATGTACCAAACATTGAGCTTGGAGCGGACAATTACGTGGGGGAATGTACCAAACATTGAGCTTGGAGCGGACAATAACTTGGTGAATGTACCAAACATTGAGCTTGGAGCGGACAATTACGTGGGGGAATGTACCAAAGATCGAGCGGGCGAGACTAGGTATAAAATTAGTGGACCTGGAGCGGAGGTAACTGGGGAGAAAGGTGGTGAACCAGAATCGGAGAAGAGCTGGGCGGCGGAGAGACAAAGAGAGAGAGAGAAAGCAGAGAGGGAGAGTACTCACTCACTCACTCAGGCCGTGCTCACACACACCGCAGGACCGCTGACACCAATCCCCGTCCTAGATGTGAGCGCCCCGCCTCTGTCATCTTCCTCCAGACCTACTCTGGGATGGTTCCAGTGGAGAAACTTCGAAACCCTCTCTCTACATATCTTCACCAAATTCTACCTTTGTATATATTTGATAACCATAACCTCGCTTTAACGATACATGATATTAATGCCGGGTATCAGTTATTTCTACCTATAATCCTAACTGTACCACCATCATAATGTTCATTGATATTTGTGTATTATATAAACTCCAATTCCAAAATCAACAGGCAATGGACAAATTTAAATATTTATCCAAAATTCTTGATTCACCTCATTTAAAAGTTATATCGTGTTATCCTTGCATCCAATTATAACAGATTATTTTTGCCTCTTTAATACATATTTGCATACTGTATATATACGTCATATATACATATCCCTCATATTGATTACCTCTATATGTCCTGTTGTGTAAATAAGGATACAAAGAGATGTAAGTCAAGAAGATTTCAACACCTAATAGATATCCTACTAAAACTCAATAGCAGCCGTTGCGTTATATTCAAAGGGATTTCTAAAAAAATATATAAAAACTAATACGGCGACAAGATTCTTTATTGAAAAGGTACAAGCTTGACGAGCTAACGTAACAGGCTGAAATATGTATTCGTATTCATCCTGTTGAAGAACGTTACTGTCCGAAAGCTCGCCAAGCTGATATCTTTTCAATAAAGAAACTTGTCGCTGTGTTAGCTTTTATATCTTCTTAGAAATCTCTTTGAATATAAGGCAATGGGTGTTATTTTAGTACGATATCTACGAGGTGTTGAAATCTTCCTGACTTACATCTCTTTGTAACCTTATACCTTATTTACACAACAGGACATATAGAGGTAATCAATATGAGGGATATGTATATATGAGGTATATATACAGTATGCAAATATGTATTAAGGAAGAAGAGTCTGTTATAATTAGATGCAAGTATAACACCCCCCGTTAGTTTTTATCTATTCTTATGATATTTGGCCAATCCTCTCCTATTGTAATTCGAAGGTATCTTCACAATTCGCTATCTGCTAGGAAGGTTCCAAATGTCGGTCATTCCACTAATGGACTCCATACAGTCGGCACACGTCAGTCTTAGTACTGATTTAACTGAATACACAATAGTTAAATGAATAAACTCGTTCAACGAGGATTTGATATTTATTGAAATATATTCTGATCTCCTAATTCTGGAGAGAGAAATGAAACTCATGGTGGAAGATTAGTTGGAAAGGCTCTGTGTTTGAGAAGATTTCAACTCAGCTTGTGCACATATTTAACGAAATACTGCGTGCAATTAAACGAAATATTCCGTTTGTAGGATGTTTTTTCCCTCGAAATATTCTGATTTTCATATTGGCTAAAGTTTGCATATCCTCTTCTTTAGTTTTTCACTAGTTTCTCTCCTAGGTAGATTAGATTCTTCTGGGACGTAAGGACGTTATTTATGCGACAAATAAATTCTTGTCTTATCTACATATTTCCAGGTACCACATTTGCATATAACCCAGGTGAACGTAGTGATTTAATGGTTCAAATGGCAGTTCCGGCAACAGTATCAGAGTTTCGAACCCTACATGAAGATTCATTTTTACAAATAATAAATTACTTTAATGGGGTCCCCAAGTTTAAAGCTACCATTGAGTGCAACCAACCAAACAATACTATGGAATCTAAATTCAAAGGTCGAATTACATATGTAGATACGAGTATGTAGTTCATTTACAGTAGTCGCAAATCCTTATTTACTATGATTTAGATTACTTGTATCATGTGTACTTTGAAGAATTAACAACCTCCAAAAGATAATTTTTACTAAATCACTAGACGAATGACCCGGTATATGCCCAGTTTTCTCTCCTGGTTTAAATAGAGTTATTTTATTTCAAGATTCAATTTCTAATAATCTAAATGAATTTTGAGTTATAAGTGTTTTAACTTATATACATCATTACACAATCATTATTATCTGCGATAGCGGTTTCGTCTTCTGCCTAAACCATCAATGCACACACAGGGCAGGACTCTGTATTTACATATAAAGATATATTAACATATCATGCCGTTATATTTACATATATAGGATATATTTACATATATAGATAGAGGAATGCCCGTACTACGAACGGGTATAAAACGACAGCTAGTCCTAGGTCTTAGAGAAGTTTGTCATCATTTGTATTATCATCAATATTTGTTTTTGGCAGACGTCTTTAACGACTCTACTATAAT
>CP092878.1:538431-563242 GCA_030710605.1 Cordylochernes scorpioides | reverse complement strand
CGCTCGAAAGCCTCAGTATGTGAGAAGGAAGTAGTTTTTAACGAATGGAAACAAGTATATATATGTAGTTTATGCTGTAGGATAACTGTAGTGTAGCATGTTGGTTAGAAGCAGTCTTGGTGGTTGAGTGATGGGTGGTAAGGACACACAGGATCCCGTGAGGAAATAGATCGGAGAGGAAAGATAGAAGGTCCGAGAACAACTTGTGTCGAGACCACCTCGGTGAGAACTGACCTTTTCCTTATCACATCCAGCCGCTTTTAAACCAATTTAAGTAAGATAAATCCCCTAGGGAGAATGAAGACACTGGTTTACCAAGGGGGTTTAACCCGGGTATCTTCCCTTGTACTCCCACACAGGCCATTTTATTTATATATTTCCAAATATTATGACATATATATCTAGAAAAATGGAAGGTTACATCGCAACTTTTTTTCTTTTAAGCGAAACACAAGAAGCTTTCGTAAATGCGCCTTTCATCACCTGAATTTTAATTTAGCTGATGAAGGGGGCATGCTCGAAAGTTTCTTGTATTCGCTTAAATGAGAAAAACTGCGACGTATTCTCCCTTTTGTTTTTAAATAACCAAATCCGCAATTATCACGCTTATGATAATCTCTCACTGTTTAGATAAATAGTACATAGAATTTAATGTTATATTACGTTTTTTTTTATTTAAACAGAGCTGTAGTCGAAAGTTTCCCATCTCTCTCTCTCTAGTGATAGCTATATTCCTAAAGGATCTCTATTTGATTAGATGTACGCGTATCATTTGTCACAATTCTGTCATTCCCCAAATCAAGTATAAATATCATCATTATTTAAATCTCGCAAATCCCAAATTAAATGCATAAATACCCATCATTTAGTAAATATTGCCCTCACCCTCTCCGTGGTCACTCTCAGTTGTTATTTCCCACCGTTGAAAAGAGAGAGATTGAAACTGATTTATTTCAAAGTCCATATCCTTATATATATAAAAATGAAATGCGAAATCGATGTTTGTTATCGCATCACGCAAAATCTACTGACTCAATCATTATGGAATTTCGCATGTAGGTAGCTGAAGATTTCGTTTAACATATAGGCTATTCAAAAAACTAAAAAAGTTAATGTGCTTTTTTTAAAAAATAAAAAACCAAAAAGCGTTAGTTCCAGTCTTTTACCGCTAGGGCGCAGCACTGGTCGCGACGATAAATGAATTTGATTTTTTTAAAGCATCGGTGGTTCAGTGGTAGAATGCTCGCCTGCCACGCGGGCGGCCAGGGTTCGATTCCCGGCCGATGCATTTTTTAAAACAATTTTTAAAACTCATTTATATTATATCTATCTATATTAATAAAATGCAAATTTCATAAGTGTTGTTCACTAAAAACTTTCGTTACAATGCATCAATTTCGACCAAATTTTCAACATTTATGTAAAACGAGATGGAGCAGGTTTTGCTTAACATCAAAATATTTTTCCTAACTTTAACATGCGTAACTTCGCTGTTATCGATTAAATACAAAAAAAATTAACAGAGTTAATTTTATTTATATATAAATACAAAAAAAAATTCAGCAATTCATTCAACTCAATCTAAAAAAATATTCAAAACAAGCAATTTTAAGATAACACCATATGTAAAACAGTCGGCCAAGAAAACAACAACGATGTTACATCTTTCTCACATATTCACACACAATCTTGATTAATAATTAAAACTAATCTTTAACATTGTTTATTATACTTCATAATATATAATATTCGTTAGGCAAACTTTCACTCGGATAAAACCCGGGCGAAGCCGGGTACACATCCGCTAGTAAGATTATATAAAAGGTTAAATACAGATTAAAAATATAAATATGAATAAATAAGATTATATAATGATAAATATATGAATACATAGATATAAATAGATAAAAATAATTGATAAATATACATATATATATATATAATATATACAAGTCGTCATTGGTGGCGCCCAACGCGGGACTCAGCCAACGATGGAAAGAGAGAGATCTCGGAAGCTCGCAGTGTTTTGTAAATAAAGAAACTTATTGCGTAAGATTTTTTAAAGATATTTTTATAGAAGAGTAATCGTGCAAATTTCTTATATTTGAGCATATTTGTTGTTGGTTTATGAAGTAGAGTAGTAGCTCGAAAGCTTTGAGGCGTGAGAGAAAGTGTCTAGAGAGAGGATTCAATTAAGAATGGAAGGCAGAGAGAGAGGACCAGGAAGGAAGATGGTATCAGGAGTGTGGGCGGGGGGGACATTCTGGGAAGTCCATAACGAATCCTGTGTGCCGGAAGCCATGGAATGGGGTCCCTAGGACTATGTGGTGGATTCATGGTGTCAGCCCACATCTCTCTCTATATATTTATAAACACTCGTGGCTTTTAACAGAACTACAGAGAACAGAATTACTGATTGATTATGACAACCATGTCATAGCTAAGAGAATCAATGAGAGGATGCTCTACAAGGTTATAAATCTTACATAGACAATTGACAATTAAAATAATTTTATTTACATATTGTCAATACATGCAAAGTACACAGTCTGTACTATTTAAAAAGATAATTATATATACACCTATCCCTCGATTTACACGGTACTTGTTTTAGACGTTTTCGCTTTTACACGGTTTTCCAAATATTTTTTTTTTGTTTTTATCGCACTATACTAAATGCTACTGTGATTGAACACATGCGCTGTGTGCACATCTCACGAGGAATCCCGAGCTTATGTGCTGACTACATATTTTAACCTGTCAATGCATTTTATTTTTATTTCTGTGTACACCTATCCTCCTATTTACACGTTTTTCTCAGGAACGTATCTACCGTGTAAATCGGGGGATAGGTGTATATGCATCATCTTCTTCCTTCTTATCTCCACTCAATCATATTAAGGTATCCAGCTTGTAAAGTATATATGCATCATACTATGTACAAAGAACATGGCGCCTCTGCCACCGCTGCAGAGTAATATACCTATATTAAACCTTATATAGAATAACTGCTTGTACAATTCTTTATGTGAAATTTACACTATTTTTTACTTGTATGGTTCTTTTAGAAATAAAACAAATTTTTACTGTACTTAGTGAAATGATAAATTAATGGGAGGGTCTGGCTCATCAATGGTAAACCCTCCAAGCGGTTTCGCCAGTTTAATCTACTATACTGCTGTATTATTGCATTAGGCTCTTTTGTTTTTATACTGATACTAAAGCTAACCTCTTAGAAAAGGTGGTGGTGGTGTCTTGTCCATGGAGCAGATCAGATCGGTCCATGCACCCTGATCACAATACCGGCCAACTGAGGTGTCCGTATGGATGTCCTGTTCTGGATTGATGTCTGCCATATAGAGGGCTGCAAGGATGGCTGGGTATATATGGTCCGGAGTGAGTTGGGTGTTGTGACAATTATTGCAGTTCCTGTAGGATCTAGTCATGTCTGGGTTTTATCTTAGAAAAGGTATTTTAAATGTAACTATGAACATAAGCTTTGTGGATACAGAGAAGAAATACATGTATTATTTCAGTAAACAGGGAGGAGAGTGCCATGACCTGATACTGTACATACTGTTTGTTCTCTAGATACCTCTTTGTTGTGATTGCTCATTTAGAATTCTTTAACTTTTATAACGTGTGTCGCTGTACGGAAATGTGTGCGAAAATAAATAAAGATTGTTAAGAAAAAGGCATCTCCTTATCGTGCAACTGAAAGTTGCTGATGGCTTGCGCCATCTATCGGAATAAATATCATTTATTTTCAACTTTCAGTTGCACGATAAGGAGATACCTTTTTCTTAATTTATGCACCTTATCCCAGTACAATATTACATTTGTACTATTTTTTTTTAAATAAAAATTGCGTTATGTTCTATAGAAGATAAAATCACAATGAGTTACTTCTTGATTAGATTTAATCATTTGTTTTCCTCCTCACCAGTAAGAAGAGCTGTTGCTCTAAAACTTCACCACGTGAAATTGAAAAAAAAAGGAACATATTTGTTACATATATCCACTCATGGATAAAACTTAAGGAAGTTGTACCTTTTAGCATGTATATCAGGACAATAACTCTGAAAGATATTATAATGACTGTGGGGTGTCGATTTATTAGTCCAGCGATGGCCCAGAAAGTATTTCAAAGTTAGTGTTTTATTGGTATTACTTATTAGCTACATTTTTAGAGGAAGACAAAAAGGACAACACCCTAGAATGTCTATTCTGGTTCTGTTGGCTTCCGCCGATCTGTCGCGCCCGATGGTCATCTTCTATTTCATGGCCCCGCTTGTATGTTTGCTGACGGCGTGGTCCGTCATCCCAGCAGGCTGGAAGGAAATCTCTTGGCCCTCACATGCCCTTTATTGAAGACACACGAGATAACCAAGTGTGAACAAAATTACCTCTTTATAGGTTCGAATTTCAACCACAATGTCCGTTTCTCTAATAGCCATTGGGCTCTCTCCCGATTGGCATCTTTCGTGACACAATTTCGTCATGGCGACACGTCATTTTTGCTGGTTAGTCATCGCAAAGGACTCCCTGAACCATACTAAAATCTCTCAACCAATCATTGATTCTTTACATGGAGACTCTTGATTAAAATGGGGGTTCTGCGGATTTCGCGGTAGGAGATCTTTTATTGCTCCCGGCTTCAGGACGAAAGACAAAAATTGGCAGTTTTACGTATCTATCTATCATAGTAACATATTGCAAATTTTTACACAAGTTTTTTCTGTTTCATTGGCGTTTGAGAGCTTTGTTTATTTGTACTACCATTTCTACAGTCAGTAGAAAATCATAGAATATCGTTAACCAATGACAAAGACACCAGAAGACACAGTAGTTGTTATATCTCTCCACCAAGACTGTATATAACTGTGGTTACATATTTTCTACCTTTGTTTACCTTTCCTTCTTCTTGGACTACAATTTGAGCCTATTTGAGAAGAAATGTCTTAATGAAAGATTTTTGTTTTTACTGTATACTCTGCGAAATTCTGCCCTACTGGTCTCCAACATGGTTAATTAGAGATTTAGCGAAACGTTGGGATAAATAAAATAAATAAGCGATTGGAGTTATTTCAGGATAGGTTTAGGTTAACTAAAGAAAAGGGTAACACCCCATCGTGTAAGTGAATGCTGCACAATGCCATCTATCGGAGAAAAATTCAACTGAACGTTGATTTTTTCTATTTCCGGAAAAATTGACCAATATACTTTCTCTTTATTTATCAATAAAAAGCGAACCACGTACGGACTCGTCAACATGTGTGGTTGTGTGTTAAACACCTGACACTTGAAGGGATCTCTATTCAGTTTCTTTAGGATTCAAGAAGGGGAAATTTGATAGTGGACATTGCTGTGATAGAGATGCATGGAGACATCTGAGGCTCTTCATTGGACACGACAACAACAACAAGGAGAAATTTCTATATGAGAAATTTCCGAATGAGTGTATTCTACTCGATAACATTATTGTGGGAAGCGTTTATTTATAAACTTAATTTTATTACTTATATGTATAGATGGTGCGCTATTGTGTGTGATTTACGTATAAATTAAGGTTAACTGGACTTTTGTGAATTGTTTGTGTAAGGGCATTCATTGCTTGCTGCAAGTATTTTTATAAATATTTCATACTGTCTCCTCTAAACTTATGTGCATATAGGTGCTTTAGTTATCTTAACCACAATACTTACATACTGTGTAAATTATATCAAGAGCCAGTTATATATAACCAGAGATTAGCTCAGTACAATGTTACAATATGCATACAATATCAAAGCGATCTGACAGATTAAACTGGCGAAAACATTGGCAGAGTTCACCACTGATGAGTCAGGCTCTCCCAATATTTTACCATTGCAATGTAAGGATAACAGTAGGACGTGTTTTATCATAGAAACAAAAATCCTGATGAATAGTTTCGTTTCTTGTATACAGATGGCGCGAACGGGTTTGTAGTAGTAGTTGTTATCTCTTATTTATCCCTACTACAGGCGTTACAGACCATGATAATCATGGCAAGCAGTTAGCCACTGATTTTACAGTATGTGCTCCACATGTCTACACTTGTAGAAAACAGTTCGACACTTCCACTTACAAATATAAAACAACCCAGCTTGGTTACTCACACTCACTGGTGGGTTTGGATTTTTTCAAGAATTGTGAGGTCATTTAAGCAATTTTTCATTAGGAAAAAAGTGACCAGTGTGGGATTCTGTCCCAGATCGTGTCTGTCAAAACTGGGGGCAGTGTTTTTATACCCCACACTTCTCCCCCTGTGCTATATGTGAGCTGGCAGTACGGTGGTGTTTACCGCCGTACAATGGGCCCAGAAAAGGTTCCATTTATCACCCGGCGGGGAAGTAAGTCCACACGTAGTTAATGGAATGTAAAAAGAGATACCGTAGATGGAGAGAGAGTATTGTTCAATATAAGGTTTAATAAAGAGATCAGAGGAAGCCAAATATAGAGATTCTTTCTACTGGACCTCTTCCGGTAGGTTGGCTGGGTAGGTAGTGGTTGGTTTGGTAAGTTAGTGAGTTAGTTAGTTTGTGTAATTTGGATGGGAATTGGTTATTAGGCAAGTTGGTTGGTTGTTCAGTGAGTTGGTAAGTTGGTTAGTGAGTGGGTAGGTTGGTAAGTTAGTGGGTTAGTTAGTTAGTTGGTTAGTGAGTTGGTTTGTTAGTTAGTTGGTTGGTCGGTTGGTTAGTGGGTTAGTTAATTGGTGGGCTGGTTAGTTATTTAGTTAGTTAGTGCGCGTAATTTGAATGGGTATTTTGGTTATTAGGCAAGTTGGTTGGTTGTTCAGTGAGTTGCTAGATTGATAAGTTGGTTAGTGAGTGAGTAGGTTAGTAAGTTAATTAGGTTTTGTGCGTTGGCTGGATAGTAGGTTATTTGAAAAATTGGTTGGTTGTTCAGTGAGTTGGTAAGTTGGATAGTGCGTGTAAGTTATCTAGGTATTTATTTGTTGGTTTGGTAAGTTAGTAGTTAGTTTGTTGGTTAGTGTGTGTAATTTGGATGGGTATGGGTTATTTGACAATTTGGTTGGTTGTTCAGTGAGTTAATAAGTTGGTTAGTGAGTGGGTAGGTTGGTAAGTTAGTTAGGTTTTGTGCATTGGCTGGATAGTAGGTTATTTGAAAAATTGGTTGGTTGTTCAGTGAGGTGGTAGATGGCAAGTTTGTTAGTGCGTGTAAATTAGCTGGGTATTTAGTTGTTGGTTTGGTAAGTTAGTAGGTTAGTTATTTGGTTAGTTAGTTGGTTAATTGTTTAGTGAATTGGTTAGTATGTGTAATTTGGATGGGTATTGGTTATTTGACAAATTGGTTGGTTGTTCAGTGAGTTGGTTAGTGCGTGTAAGTTATCTAGTTGTTGGTTTCGTATGTTAGTTTGTTGGTTGTCCAGTTAGTTGGTTGCTTGACAATTTGATTAGTGTGTGTAGGTCAGCTAAGTAGAGCTAGTTGGTGTGTTGACTGGCTAGTGGTTAGTTGGCTGATGGTTTAGTGAGTTGGGGATCTAGTTAGTGTGTGGGAGTTGGTCAGAAAGTGTTAGCTGTTTGTTTGACAAGTTGTTTGATCAATAGACTGGATGGTTTGTTTGTAGGGTAGCTTATTGGTTGGTTAGTTTGGTGCGTTGTGTTTAGTTGGCTGGTTGGTTTGTCTATCAGGTTACTTAGTTGGTTTATATATAGGTTGGTTGGCTGTGTGATTGTGTAAAAGTGTGGCAAATAAGAGTGTCACGTGTCCCCCTGTACCCACCACAGTGCCAATATGTAACACGAGGTCGCTCTCCAATTCCGACCTACCCAGGGGTGGTGCACACGTCTCGTGTCACCCGAGGAGGTCAGAGTCCTCTATGACCGTTTTTTTATTACTTATTTGTTTACAAATATGGATAAAGAATTCTTCCTGGATTGAAATTAGACGAAAAACGTGGTGAAGGAAGACGAGTTTCTTTTATTGATGAATAGGTGCAAGCTTTCGGGTAAAAACCCTTCAACAGGCGAGCGCGACTTATAAGAACTATGGTACAAATGGTAGGATATTCGTTATAGTCAGGTAATGGGAGTGAATATGATCATTTGATTTAATTTTATTTCTAAATGTTGGCACATAACTATTCTCTTACGGCATATATCAACAAGGTCATAAAAGGGTATTGATTAATCAGGGTAAAAGGTGGTATAGGTCGAATATCTACGCTGAATTATGTGAAAAATAGAATCAAATTAAGATATAGAGAATCTTGAAGAAGGAATCAAAGTTTACGGCGACGATTTTATTTATGCTGTTATAATCGGCAAGCTTTCGTACTATGACATCCTTCAACAGGCGAGTTGCCTTCTTCAAGATGATATCTGGTGATTCCTTCTCTTGTTGATAGAGATCCACGTGATAAAAATTCATTTTTTAAAATCTCTTGAAAGAATGATTCCAGAGAAAACAAAGGAAAACTCAAAAACAGAACTCTACATTAAACAAGAGAGGAAACAATAAAAGAAACAAATGAAGAAAAAAACTTCGTTTAATACTGGACATACGTGGGTTACAGAAGTCAAATCAATCTAACGGGATATGTCTTACAGCATTGTTTACGTTTGTCATAGCCACGTGAATGACACAAGATGGCGACGGAAGGAACCAATCAGCTGACGGAAGTAAAAGGACAGGAAGTCCATGAACACCAATCACAACAAAGATAAAAGTTGGGCGTTCATTGGTGGCAACACACAGAGTCGACTTCCATCCAAGGTTCATGGTGGACATCTTGGTGGAGCGGTCGTACCTTCCCTAACAATCAGCGCCATCTGTCAATTAAAAATGAAACTATTTAATTGCCAATTTTCAAATTTTGACAAAGCCCTCGCTAAAAAAAAATCTTATTTGCATATTCGTCATTCAAATGACCGGTTATGTGAAAATTTTTATTTTCCACGACGTTTCAATAAATACCATCAGGATATCAAGAAGTTATAAATATTTTACGCATTCTACGATTTATTTCCTTTTCTCCTGATTAAAACGAATGCAAATCACCGAAACATCACAATTCTCTGTCTGAGGTTCCATCTAAATAGCGAGTCTGAATGCCGACCAGGTATCCTTCCTTATTTACATATTTCTACAGCAACTAAACTGATAAATAACCCTCAATTCCCGACAGCCATGAACCGGGATCGAATCCCGCGTTGGACCCTTTGTTTTAATATGTAAATAACCTTCATATATTACTCATTGTTGCAATCAGGGGAAAAGGTGGTATAGGTCGAATATTTACACTAAATTAGGTGAAAAATGTAATAAAATTGAGGGATCGTACCGCATTGGTGTGATAGAAATCATTTTTGAAAATCACTTGAAAGAATGATTCCAGAGAAAACAAAAGGGAGGGTCGACAACTCAAACAGAACATTACATTAAACAAGACAATATACAAATAAAGAAAACCTTGGTTCAGTACCGGACAAACGTGGGCTACAGAGCGGTACCTAATAAAGTGGTTTTGGAACAGGAACAAACTGCTAAATATTGGAAGGAACATTAGTCGTGGAACTTCTCTGCTGACTATAAAACCTTCTCAATATTGTTCAGAGTTCCAGTTAAGTAGATATAGAAAAATGTATTTTATAAGAATTTATTTTCAAAATTAGCTCATGTACTCACCTGCCATCGAAAAAATAAAAAACGTCGGTGGACGAGTGGGTAACACCCTCGATTCCCGACAGCCATGAACCGGGATTGAATCCCGTGTTAACATTTTGTTTAATATGTGAATAACATTCATATATTATTCATTGTTGTAATTATTATAAACTAGGTTGTTCTTTTTGAACGGTGCCTAATAAAGTGATTTTGGAAAAGAAGGAAATTAGCTCAAATATAGTTTTATATTTAACCTACAGATGGCACTGTTTACTATCGTGATCTTCAATGAACAACCTTATGGGAAAGGCTGTTTATTTATTATTTTGTGTATTTGTTTTTTTTTATTAGGAACCTCTAATTACTTCTCAATTAATGAAGTCACGTGGAACTTTTGTAAAAATATTTCTTTCCATTCACACATAGCGGCTATTCATTTTTACATATCTCCAAAGTAACATATGTCCAGATAGAAAACAAAAGTAATATAGATCGTTATAAATGTATAGTTGTTGGTTTAGAGGAGCTCGTCTAACTTTGTTTGTAAATATTCGGTAGGATAACATTAAAGCAGGCGAAAATATAGATATATTATTATAAAATAAAACAAAGGAGAAAATTTATGAGATCAGATACGAAAATTAATTTGAAAAAAGTATCTCCAGATCTTGTTGAAGGCATCTTGATTATTCTGATAGATGGCACAAACCATCAATAACGTTCAATTGCAATATATAATATGTATATGAAATATTTGCATAACTAGCAACACAAATATATGACTTTAAATAAAGATTAAAAATAAAAACTTCTATACCAATGTGGTTCCTTAGTCGTTTTTATACATTACAATTATATTGTACGTTTATATTCTGTATAACACACATATGTGTGATACTTATGTCTTTCTTTTAAAAAATAAAATTACTTTTTGATATAAAAATATAATATATGCAACTTTATATGCAATTATAACGTCAATTTTCATTCGAATTTATTCCGAGAGTGAACATTGGCGAGATATATTCTCCGAGAGAAAGAAGTAAAATAAAACAACAAATATTAGACAAATAGGTTTTTGTTTCGATTTCAGAAACAAGAAAAATATACATTTCTCTAGGACAGTGCTCTGAGAACTTTCTATACCTACATTACACTCTAGCTCATGGCTACACACTTGGAAACAAATAAATTTAAAAACAAAGAAGATTTTTTAAAGAATAATACAACATAAAACATGTATCATCTAATCATGCAACTAAAAGTTGCTGATGGCTCGCGCTATTTATAGTAAATAATTTTAAAAATCAACGATTAGTTGATATTTATTCCGACAGATGGCGCAAGCCACGAGATTCCATTACAATTTCACTTTTATACATTTTTTCTAATAAACATTCGCTACGTTTATATTAGTCGATGTAATTTATAATAAAGTTACATAGAGTTATAAGTAATGGACAAAGTATGTAATTCAGAGCCCCTTTTTACCTACGTACATAGACAATAACTTGGGGGAATGTACCAAACATTGAGCCTGGAGCGGACAATAACTTGGGGGAATGTACCAAACATTGAGCTTGGAGCGGACAATAACGTGGGAGAATGTACCAAACATTGAGCCTGGAGCGAACAATAACTTGGGGTAATGTACCAAACATTGAGCTTGGAGCGGACAATAACGTGGGAGAATGTACCAAACATTGAGCCTGGAGCGGACAATAACTTGGGGGAATGTACCAAACATTGAGCTTGGAGCGGACAATAACTTGGGGGAATGTACCAAACATTGAGCTTGGAGCGAACAATTACGTGGGGGAATGTAACAAACATTGAGCTTGGATCGGACAATAACTTGGGGAATGTACCAAACATTGAGCCTGGAGCGGACAATAACTTGGGGGAATGTACCAAACATTTAGCTTGGAGCGAACAATTACGTGGGGGAATGTAACAAACATTGAGCTTGGATCGGACAATAACTTGGGGGAATGTACTAAACATTGAGCTTGAAGCGGACAATAACTTGGGGGAATGTACCAAACATTGAGATTGGAGCGGACAATAACTTGGGGGAATGTACTAAACATTGAGCTTGAAGCGGACAATAACTTGGGGGAATGTACCAAACATTGAGATTGGAGCGGACAATAACTTGAGGGAATGTACAAAACATTGAGCCTGGAGCGGACAATAACTTGAGGGAATGTACAAAACATTGAGCCTGGAGCGGACAATAACTTGGAGGAATGTACCAAACATTGAGCCTGGAGCGAACAATAACTTGGGGGAATGTACCAAACATTGAGCCTGGAGCGGACAATAACTTGGGGAATATACCAAACATTGAGCTTGGAGCGGACAATAACTTGGGGGAATGTACCAAACATTGAGCTTGGAGCGGACAATAACTTGGGGGAATGTACCAAACATTGAGCCTGGAGCGGACAATAACTTGGGGAATGTACCAAACATTGAGCCTGGAGCGAACAATAACTTGGGGGAATGTACCAAACATTGAGCCTGGAGCGGACAATAACTTGGGGAATGTACCAAACATTGAGCCTGGAGCGAACAATAACTTGGGGGAATGTACCAAACATTGAGCCTGGAGCGGACAATAACTTGGGGAATATACCAAACATTGAGCTTGGAGCGGACAATAACTTGGGGGAATGTACCAAACATTGAGCTTGGAGCGGACAATAACTTGGGGAATGTACCAAACATTGAGCCTGGAGCGAACAATAACTTGGGGGAATGTACCAAACATTGAGATTGAAGCGGACAATAACTTGGGGGAATGTACCAAACATTGAGCTTGGAGCGGACAATAACGTGGGAGAATGTACCAAACATTGAGATTGGAGCGGACAATAACTTGGGGGAATGTACCAAACATTGAGCTTGGAGCGGACAATAACTTGGGGGGAATGTACCAAACATTGAGCTTGGAGCGGACAATAACTTGGGGGGAATGTACCAAACATTGAGCTTGGAGCGGACAATAACTTGGGGGGAATGTACCAAACATTGAGCTTGTAGCGGACAATAACTTTGGGGGAATGTACGAAACATTGAGCTTGGAGCGGACAATAACTTGGGGGAAGGTAACAAACATTGAGCTTGGAGCGGACAATAACTTGGGGGAATGTACGAAACATTGAGCTTGTAGCGGACAATAACTTGGGGGAATGTACCAAACATTGAGCTTGTAGCGGACAATAACTTGGGGGAATGTACCAAACATTGAGCTTGGAGCGGACAATAACTTGGGGGAATGTACCAAACATTGAGCTTGTAGCGGACAATAACTTGGGGGAATGTACCAAACATTGAGCTTGGAGCGGACAATAACTTGGGGGAATGTACCAAACATTGAGCTTGGAGCGGACAATAACTTGGGGGAATGTACCAAACATTGAGCCTGGAGCGGACAATAACTTGGGGAATGTACCAAACATTGAGCCTGGAGCGAACAATAACTTGGGGAATGTACCAAACATTGAGCCTGGAGCGGACAATAACTTGGGGAATGTACCAAACATTGAGCCTGGAGCGGACAATAACTTGGGGAATATACCAAACATTGAGCTTGGAGCGGACAATAACTTGGGGGAATGTACCAAACATTGAGCTTGGAGCGGACAATAACTTGGGGAATGTACCAAACATTGAGCCTGGAGCGAACAATAACTTGGGGGAATGTACCAAACATTGAGATTGAAGCGGACAATAACTTGGGGAATGTACCAAACATTGAGCTTGGAGCGGACAATAACGTGGGAGAATGTACCAAACATTGAGATTGGAGCGGACAATAACTTGGGGAATGTACCAAACATTGAGCTTGGAGCGGACAATAACTTGGGGGGAATGTACCAAACATTGAGCTTGGAGCGGACAATAACTTGGGGGAATGTACCAAACATTGAGCTTGGAGCGGACAATAACTTGGGGGAATGTACCAAACATTGAGCTTGTAGCGGACAATAACTTTGGGGGAATGTACGAAACATTGAGCTTGTAGCGGACAATAACTTGGGGGAATGTAACAAACATTGAGCTTGGAGCGGACAATAACTTGGGGGAATGTACGAAACATTGAGCTTGTAGCGGACAATAACTTGGGGGAATGTACCAAACATTGAGCCTGGAGCGGACAATAACTTGGGGAATGTACCAAACATTGAGCCTGGAGCGAACAATAACTTGGGGGAAAGTACCAAACATTGAGCCTGGAGCGGACAATAACTTGGGGAATATACCAAACATTGAGCTTGGAGCGGACAATAACTTGGGGGAATGTACCAAACATTGAGCTTGGAGCGGACAATAACTTGGGGAATGTACCAAACATTGAGCCTGGAGCGAACAATAACTTGGGGGAATGTACCAAACATTGAGCTTGGAGCGGACAATAACTTGGGGGAATGTACCAAACATTGAGCTTGGAGCGGACAATAACTTGGGGGAATGTACCAAACATTGAGCTTGGAGCGGACAATTACGTGGGGGAATGTACGAAACATTGAGCTTGGAGCGGACAATAACTTGGGGGAATGTAACAAACATTGAGCTTGGAGCGGACAATAACTTGGGGGAATGTACGAAACATTGAGCTTGTAGCGGACATTAACTTGGGGGAATGTACCAAACATTGAGCTTGTAGCGGACAATAACTTGGGGGAATGTACCAAACATTGAGCTTGGAGCGGACAATAACTTGGGGGAATGTACCAAACATTGAGCCTGGAGCGGACAATAACTCGGGGAATGTACCAAACATTGAGCCTGGAGCGAACAATAACTTGGGGGAATGTACCAAACATTGAGCCTGGAGCGGACAATAACTTGGGGAATGTACCAAACATTGAGCCTGGAGCGAACAATAACTTGGGGGAATGTACCAAACATTGAGCCTGGAGCGGACAATAACTTGGGGAATATACCAAACATTGAGCTTGGAGCGGACAATAACTTGGGGGAATGTACCAAACATTGAGCTTGGAGCGGACAATAACTTGGGGAATGTACCAAACATTGAGCCTGGAGCGAACAATAACTTGGGGGAATGTACCAAACATTGAGCTTGGAGCGGACAATAACGTGGGAGAATGTACCAAACATTGAGATTGGAGCGGACAATAACTTGGGGGAATGTACCAAACATTGAGCTTGGAGCGGACAATAACTTGGGGGGAATGTACCAAACATTGAGCTTGGAGCGGACAATAACTTGGGGGAATGTACCAAACATTGAGCTTGGAGCGGACAATAACTTGGGGGAATGTACCAAACATTGAGCTTGGAGCGGACAATTACGTGGGGGAATGTACCAAACATTGAGCTTGTAGCGGACAATAACTTTGGGGGAATGTACCAAACATTGAGCTTGGAGCGGACAATTACGTGGGGGAATGTACGAAACATTGAGCTTGTAGCGGACAATAACTTGGGGGAATGTAACAAACATTGAGCTTGGAGCGGACAATAACTTGGGGGAATGTACGAAACATTGAGCTTGTAGCGGACAATAACTTGGGGGAATGTACCAAACATTGAGCTTGTAGCGGACAATAACTTGGGGGAATGTACCAAACATTGAGCCTGGAGCGGACAATTACGTGGGGAATGTACCAAAGATCGAGCGGGCGAGACTAGGTATAAAAGTAGTGGACCTGGAGCGGAGGTAACTGGGGAGGAAGGTGGTGAACCAGAATCGGAGAAGAGCTGGGCGGCGGAGAGACAAAGAGATAGAGAGAAAGCAGAGAGGGAGAGTACTCACTCACTCACTCAGGCCGTGCTCACACACACCGCAGGACCGCTGACACCAATCCCCGTCCTAGATGTGAGCGCCCCGCCTCTGTCATCTTCCTCCAGACCTACTCTGGGATGGTTCCAGTGGAGAAACTTCTAACCCCTCTCTCTACATATCTTCACCAAATTCTACCTTTGTATATATTTGATAACCATAGCCTCGCTTTAACGATACCTGATATTAATGCCGGGTATCAGTTATTTCTACCTACAATCCTAACTGTACCACCATCATAATGTTCATTGATATTTGTATATTAAACTCCAATTCCAAAATCAACAGGCAATGGACAAATTTAAATATTTATCCAAAATTCTTGATTCACCTCATTTAAAAGTTATATCGTGTTATCCTTGCATCCAATTATAACAGATTATTTTTCCCTTTTTAATACATATTTGCATACTGTATATATACGTCATATATACATATCCCTCATATTGATTACCTCTATATGTCCTGTTGTGCAAATAAGGTTACAAAGAGATGTAAGTCAAGAAGATTTCAACACCTCGTAGATATCGTACAAAACGAAATAACAGCCATTTCGTTATATTCATATGGATTTCTAAGAAGATATAAAAGTTAACACGGAGACAAGTTTCTTTAGTGAAAAGGTACAAGCTTGGCGAGATATTGTCCTTCTACAGGCTGAAATAGATATTCGTATTCATTCTGTTGAAGAACGTTATTGTCCGAAAGCTCGCCAACCTGATATCTTTTCAATAAAGAAATATGTCGCCGAGTTAAATTTTATATTTTCTTAGAAATCCCTATGAATATAAGGCAATGGCTGTTATTTCATTTTGTACGATATCTACGAGGTGTTGAAATCTTCCTGACTTACATATCTTTGTGTCCTTATACCTTATTTACACAACAGGACATATAGAGGTAATCAATATGAGGGATATGTATATATGAGGTATATATACAGTATGTAAATATGTATTAACAAAGGAAGAAGAGTATGTTATAATTGGATGCAAGTATAACACCCCCCGTTAGTTTTTATCTATTCTTAGAAATGATATTTGACCAATCCCCTCCTATTGTAATTAGAAGGTATCTACACAACTCGCCGCTATCTCTCTGATAGGAAGGTTCCAAATGTCGGTCATTCCACTAATGGACTCTATACAGTCCTAGGACTCCGCCAGTCTTAGGACTTATTTAAATGAATACACAATGGTAAAATGAATAAACTCGTTCAACGAGGATTTAATATTTATTGAAATCTTTTCTGATCTCCTAATTCTGCAGAGAGAAATGAAACTCATGGTGGAAGATTAGTTGGAGAGGCTCTGTGTTTGGGAATATTTCAACTTAGCTTGTGCACATATTTAACCAAATTCTCCGTGCAATTTAACGAAATATTCCGTTTGTAGGATGATTATTTCCCTCTAAATATTCTGAATTTCATATTGGCTAATTTGCATATAATATTCTTTAGTTTTTCATTAGTTTCTCTCCTAGGTAGATTAGAATCTTCTGGGACGTAAGGACGTTATTTGTGCGGCCAAATAAATTATTGTCTTATCTGCATATTCTCAGGTACCACATTTGCATATACTCCAGTTAAACGTAGTGATCTTGTGGTTCAAATGGCCGTTCCGACAAACAGTATCAGAGTTTCGAACCCCATATGAAGATTCGTTTTTACAAACAATAAATTGTTTAAATGGTCCCCAAGTTTAAAGCTACCGTTGAGTGCAACTAACCAAACAAGACTCTGGCATCTGAGTTCAAAGGTCGAACTACATATGTAGATAAGTAGTTCACTTACAGTAGTCGCGAATCCTTACTTACTATGCTTTAGATTTCCTGTATCATGTGTGTACTTTGGAGAATTTTTACTATGCTAATAGACGAATTACGCGGGGAATTCCAAGTTTACTCCTGGAGTTCTTTTATTTCAAAATTCAATTTCTAATAATCTAAATGATTTTTGAGTTATAAGTGTTTTAACTTATATGTATCATTACACAATCATTATTATCTGTGATAGCGGTTTCGTCTTCTGCCTAAACCATCAATACACAGGGCAGGATCTGTATTTACATATAAAGATATATTAACATATCATGCAGGGGTATATTTACATATATAGATAGAGGAATGCCCGTACTACGACTACGTATAAAACGACGTCTTAGGCCTTACTGAAGTTTCGTCATCATTTGTATTATCATCATCAATATTTGTTTCTGGCAGACGTCTTTAACGACTACTATAATCTATATAAATAAAGAAAAATGAATTTTCCCTCCTTGATAACCCGATGGAAGAAGTTTACATCGAATGGCCAGTTCGGATCGACCCACCGTAGGAACCTGTAATCCGTAATGTCAACCTCGCACTCTTGTTTGTTTGTTACGCAAACATTTTGACCTATCTCTATGAAACTTTGACACCATATTGAGTTAGGTCTGGAAGAAGTCAGTCATAATTTTAGTTCCACAAAATATGCAGATTAGTTCGATAACGGGCTAATTTGCATATATTGTTTGTCCCGCATACTTCAAACAATATTTGACTGGATGAAACTTTAATACGATATATTGTGAGGTCAGCTGATTTTCTTATTCATTGCACCTTATCGGGCTAATTTGGATATCCCAAATTTTTAGACTATGTACCACCGAGCAAGCGTGTATATATATATATATATATACATAGATGTATGTCTAGATATACACAGAAACGAGGTAGCCACAAAAGCTGCAAATCTTACCCTCCCTACGGCTGGCCGGCTCCCTAGATCGTTCTACGAAATCACTTAGCCCCCCTCCGCGGCCAGATTGAATGTACGGGACCATAATACATATTTAATACGTCACGTTCTCGCCAGATTCAGCGCGAATTAATCCGGATTTATTGGCTCCATCCATCAACGGGCCTTGAACCGGCAAATTTTGAGGATCCTTGCCTGACCCAGCTATTTCTGTGCGAAATATACCTCTTCCAATCTTTATTTAGTTCCATAGCCACCGCATGCGCCCCCTATGTGTATACATTTGAGTTTAACATGTGTATTTAAGTGTGAAATACACCTCTTCTAATCTTCATCAAGTTACATAACCACCGCACGCGCCCCCTATGTGTATACATTTGAGTTTTAACATGTGTATTTAAGTGTGAAATACACCTCTTCTAATCTTCATCAAGTTACATAACCACCGCACGCGCCCTGATGTGCATACATTTGAGTTTAACATGTGTATTTAAGTGTGAAATACACCTATTCTAATCTTCATCAAGTTGCATAACCACCGCACGCGCCCCCTATGTGCATACATTTGAGTTTAACATGTGTATTTAAGTGTGAAATACACCTCTTCTAATCTTCATCAAGTTGCATAACCACCGCACGCGCCCCCTATGTGCATACATTTGAGTTTAACATGTGTATTTAAGTGTGAAATACACCTCTTCTAATCTTCATCAAGTTGCATAGCCACAGTTATAATCCCCATACATGAACATACTTGAGTAAAAAAACAAGCTTATTTATAAATATATCAAATATTGACAACTAGACGAATGGCCCGGGCAACGCCCGGGTTTTACCCGAGTGCGTATATATTTTAAAAACGTTTTAATTCAAATACTATTCGTTACAATTATAAATTGGCGCCATGGATGTCACTCTTGTGAAACGTCCCGTTCCAAACTGTGTGTTTTTAAAATGTTTTAATTAAAATACTATTCGTTTATACAAATTTATTTTTATTCAAATATTAGTGCTTTTTATAATGGCTATCTCCTTGATGTTACCAATTTAAAAGTTTATTTTCTAATTTTTGATTGTATAAGAAACATATTTTCATTTAAGTATTGTACTTTATGAACGGAAAAATATGTCCAGGGTAGCCTAGTGGTCATGGCATCTGCCCGGTAAGCGGAAGGTCGTGGGTTCGATTCCCATCCCTTGACACTTTTTTTATTTTATCCATTCTGACCAAAATCTATCCGTGAATTTCACACAGTGAACTTCACACAGACAGAATAAGGCAATTATATAAGTAGATGCATAATTATAAAGATAGAAGCTTCTATAGAAATAACTAAAATAAGCCAAAATAGCTCAGTTGGGAGAGCGTTAGACTGAAGATCTAAAGGTCCCTGGTTCGATCCCGGGTTTCGGCATCTTTTTTTAATATTTTAATTTTTTAAAACGATGACAGAATTGATGACTGACCAAAATCTATCCGTGAACTTCAGACAGTGAACTTCACACAGACAGAATAAGGCAATTATATAAGTAGATGATTTTCTTAATTAAATAGCGAGAGGGCCATCTATATATGAAACATACCTCTTTCAATCTTAATTGAGTTGCATAGCTAGCACCCACCCATATATCCATATACCTGGCTCCAAAATGTGTATTGTGAAATATATCCCTCTATCAGATTCATTCTGTTGCCATAGCTACCGCGACCTATATGTATTTACTTGGCTTCAGGATATGTAACTTTTGTGCAAATGCATTACCTATGTTAATAAGTATTTTAGTTATTGTATTAAATCTCCAGGGAATTTCTCTCCATGTGACATTTACACCATCCCATGCGATCTAAAAGTTTGGGCTTTATGCAAATCAGTTAGAGGATTAAAGAGACCGCGACGTCCCCCAATAGGGATGATAAGGAACTTCCATATAGCGGTGGGAACTGTCCCGACCGGAAATGGATGACACTGTGTCCTCCAGGGCACAGACCCTGACAGATGGGGCAAATATATCAGCTGGGTGCGTCCGTCGTTCCGCATTCTTCCCTGGCCTCTCCTTCTTTTTTTTTTTTTCGCTTCTTCGGTTTTCGGAAACCCACTGACTGCCAATTAGAATCAACTTCCTGGCAAGATTACCTTGATTAGGTCAAGGGGGATCTCTATTGGCGGCGTTTTTTATATCCTATATTGATTTGCATATACCAGAACTATAGACAGCAGGTGCAATGTCTCTCTCTCTCTAGAACTTCTATTCAAAAATATCTCTGCGCAAGAAATATGCAAATATACACGTACTAGTGTCTATTTATAGAATGTATATTTATAAATATATCGAGCGGCGTTCGTGGATGGCTTTTCTTGATTTATCAAGAAATTAGGTTGGCCAAATATCAAGGAACAGGCTAAATCAATGTTTAGTTGATTTCTGTTCCACCAGATGGCGCTCTGCCATCTAAAAAGTACATGTGCTCCTGGTCAGGATATGCCTTTTTTATTTTCAATATCAACACCTGACTTTTTTATATTTTTTCATCGACTTACATAAGAAATATGCAAATATGTATTTCATAGTATGGGTTAACCAAATCAAATATAACTTCACATTTTACAGAGAATTTGATATGTAAATTTGTTAGATATCTCGCGCCCAATTAAAGGGTGTGTATGGAACTATATGTAATTATTCTATACTATACTAAGTACTAGTTATACTAACTATCCATATATTTATATACATTCAAACAAAAACTGATAAAAAGGTTCACCATTAAGAATCGATATTGGTCAAAATGCACAATCATGATTACATTTTCTCTAATTACAAGTAATTGATAAGGTACTTCTTTATTTCGACTTAGAGCGCTATGTTCCCCTAGGGACACTTGCACTTTAAAAATAAACAAAATTTTTAAAGAAGAGAAAGAAAGATATTTTAAATATGTAAATAATTAGTATGCAAGTTAGTTAGATGAAAAGATAAAAATATATATATATATATATCAACATAATTGATATATGTACAAAGGGTTGGTAGTCCAACCCCACCAGCGAGTGCAAGTAACCAAACTGGGCTCTGGCACATTTGTAAGTGCAAAGTCGAACTGCTTTTCACATGTGTAGACATGTGGTGCACTTACAGTAAAAGCAGTCGCCAACTTCTACCCACCATGATTATCATGGCCTGTACCACGTGTACTAGGGATAAGCAAAAAAACAAAAAACAAAGGGTTGGTGAGCAAATTTAGTTGATAGTTGATAATTGATAAGGTACAATTTGTGTTATAGATTATGAACACAAAGTATAATTGTCAAATTAACAAATTTATTATTATACACACTATTTATTTAGATCTGGTGCTTAACACTGTTAGAACGCTATTACGAATACAGGCCATCCCAAAACATTAAAATTCAGTATGGATGATCAGTGGAAACTTTATTTTATCAAAAACATCGCTAAAACGAATATTTAATATTGCCACGTGGAAAATTAGGGAAGACAAACTTCGGGATATGACAACAATTTATTTCAGGCAAGAACAAACTATGAATGATAAACAAAAGATAAGCAAAAATGGGAAGTATACAGAGTAGCAAAATATAAACATAAAAATGACCATGAATGACCACTCTGTTAATAAAAATAATAAAATTAATAAATACTTTTATTCATGATAAAATTGTGAAAAAGTATTGTAATTACAATTATATTCTCACAATGAGTATCTTTTTTATTTAAAAACGCTAGCTTTCAAGCGTTAATCGCTCTTCAACGGGCTTACAAAAATATCGACTTGATCCCACCAGAAATATTTACAAAACTGGTGGGATCAGGTCGATATTTTTGTAAGCCCGTTGAAGAGCGAATAACGCTTGAAAGCTAGCGTTTTTTAAATAAAAAAGATACTCATTGTGAGAATATAATTGTAATTATAAATAAATACTTTGTTACATATATATATATATATTTCTCACAATATTATTATTAATTAGGCCATTTCTATAAAGAAAAAAATACCCACAAACATTTGCTCATCCTAGTTTGGAGACCCAGGATGGCCACATTCTAGGGTATAAGCTCCATAAAGCCTGTGTATACTAAGACATCGTTTATGAATACTCGCAGGTAAAGGTATATCCCCAAGTAGAGCTACATGTTGGGGGGGGGGGGGGATAAAAAAACAAAGTCAAATATATATTTAGAATTCGATACACAAAGGAGACAAAAAATTCATCTTTTGATTCTCCATTCTCCGTTCCAAGAAGGATGACGCAGGAGTACAATGGCCAATTAGAAACTTTCACGAAATTTGCCTAATTCCATTTCATTATTTTGGAGGAGTTAATTGTGTATGTTGTTGTTGTTGTAATAATGATAAATCTCCTTCTTGAAATAACTCGGATGCTGATGGGATTTGGTCGCAATTCTTCACTTTGTTGTTCCAGTTTGATGATCCAACTTGGATGGCCAATTGGAGGACAAAAGTCAGAGAGTTTGTACGTTGAAAATCCTTTCTATAGACAGCAGGTGTAATGTCTCTCTCTCTCTCTCTCTAGAACTTCTATTCAAAAATATCTCTGCGCAAGAAATATGCAAATATACACGTATTAGTGTCTATTTCTAGAATGTATATTCATCAATATACGTACTGACTTGCATAATAAATATGTAAATATGTATTCCATAAACACACACTACACATACAGCGTCCTCTGTTTATTGAGGATGAACGTTATAAACGCTATTTTTTTTAAATATAAAGAAGTCATATATATCTACAATTATAGTGCGTGAACGATCTCTCACTGAAGAGATTAAATTATTGTAACAAAGTATTTATTATTTTATTAACAGAGTATCATTTTTTATGTTTATATTTTGCTACTCTGTAAACTTCCCTCATTGCTTATCTTTTGTTTATCCTTCATAGTTTGTTCTTCACTCTAAAAAAAATTGTTGTCTCATCCCGAAGTTGGTCTTCCCTAATTTTCCACGTGGCAATATTATTTATTTTTAGAAATTTATTTAAAGAATAATCAACCATAGATTATACAGAATATTCTATAATTGTAGAAGGTTGGATTTTGATTAATTCAAGTTGAAGACTTTATCAACCTTTTTATAAATTAAGAAGAAGAAAAAAAGGTATCTACTTATCATGCAGCTAAAAGTTGGCTTGAGCCATCTATCGGAATAAATATCCTTTGATTTTTAATTATACCAGAATTGACCAAATACCTATTCTCGATTTTTCTTAATTTATGCACCTTATCCCAGTACAATATCACATTTTTAATTTTTTCCACTTTTTATAAATGTTTATTGTCCTTTTGACGCCTCGGGGCGACCCATCATATGGTGTTGAAGTCCATTAGGATATAAGTTCAATACTGTGGGAAGGTATACGGAATACACATAAACCTACTTTATAGTTGCATAGCTGGATTATTTACATAGTCATACATAGGGGCAAATTGGTGAAGACCGACGGGCAAGTTTGTAATATGCGATAGTGATTATGATGATGATAGGGTGATTATGATGATTCCAGAAATCGTATTTAAGACCGGAAATTTCTGTTCCCCTTTCTCAGTATTCCATTGAGTATTGACTCCTCGCATTTTCGCACGCACACCCTATTTTAAAATAAGAAATAACGGAAGTTCTATATTTAATAAAACAGGAATAAACAATGCTTTTTTTAAAAATAGGCGTTTTTTTTTAGCTCAGCTTTCTCCATCGAACAATTACACTATACTTAGCGGAGGAGATATCTGATAGGAGAGTAGTGCAAAAAACACCAAATTAGATGTACGACGCAGTAATTAATAACGTAAAAGAATAACAGTTGATTAATGGCTGGGGGATCGTCTATCTTGGCGTAATGGGGTAGATATGTGTTACTGGGGAAGTATGCAAATATGTTGTTGTTATATGTGGGGCCACACTATTACCCTGTCTATACCTTACATTATTTGTCTAACGATTCAATCTGCCAATTAAAATATGGTGTTCTTTTAATGCGTAGGCAATGCTTCGTGATAAATTTGCATAATTTAGCAAATTGATAGTCCATATAATCATCTCCGTAGGTTTCTAGATGTCATCTATATGCGCGGAATAAACAAGATTCACACCATTTTCTATTTAAAAGGATAATACTAATTTGCATATATTACATGCTACCCCCTTCACACTTCTTACTCAATTCCGGAAAGTACCAAGATATATGGAATCTATATGAGTAAATATGTAAATAATTCGAGAAAATATGTAAATAATAATCTGTTGTGATTCATTTTAAAATACTCTGCTTCAATTTATCAGTTTATATATAATTTGACTCGTGCATCTTAGATGTTACAAGTTCCAAAAAGCGTGTGAAAATATCCTCAGTTTTTTATTAATCAAGTTTTACCTCATGTTTCCTCATGTATTCATTCTGACGACGATCAAAGATATGGATCGAAACTTCGATGCAATAGAAAACTTCTTAGGCCGAAATGTACCTTATTTTTAAAATTTTGATCGTTATTTTATCTCTACACAATCAAACTCTTTTAAATGAAAATGAAAAAAAAAAAAAAGTTAATGGTCTTTTCAAT
>CP092878.1:508534-538331 GCA_030710605.1 Cordylochernes scorpioides | reverse complement strand
CTATATAAATAAAGAAAAATGAATTTTCCCTTCTTGATAACCCGATGGAAGAAGTTTACATCGAATGGCCAGTTCGGATCGACCCACCGTAGGAACCTGTAATCCGTAATGTCAACCTCGCACTCTTGTTTGTTTGTTACGCATACATTTTGACCTATCTCTATGAAACCATATGGAGTTAGATCTGGAAGGAGTCAGTCATAATTTCAGTTCCACAAAATACACAGATTAGTTCGATAACGGGCTAATTTGCATATATTGTTTGTACCGCATACGTCAAACAATATTTGACTGGATGAAACTTTAATACGATATATTGAAGTCAGCTGATTTTCATATTCATTTCACCTTATCGAGCTAATTTTCATATCCCAAACTTTTAGATTATGTTAGTGAACTATGTCTATAGCTGGACATATATATACATTTTTAGCATATGTACCGCCGAGCAAACATGTACGACATATATATATATATACATAGATGTATGTCTAGATATACACAGAAACTAGGTAGCCACAAAGGCTGCAAATCTTACCCTCCCTACGGCTGGTCGGCTCCCTAGATCGTTCTACGAAATCACTTAGCCCCCCTCCGCGGCCAGATTGAATGTACGGGACCATAATACATATTTAATACGTCACGTTCTCGCCAGATTCAGCGCGAATTAATCCGGATTTATTGGCTCCATCCATCAACGGGCCTTGAACCGGCAAATTTTGAGGATCCTTGCCTGACCCAGCTATTTCTGTGCGAAATATACCTCTTCCAATCTTTATTTAGTTCCATAGCCACCGCACGCGCCCCCTATGTGTATACATTTGAGTTTAACATGTGTATTTATGTGTGAAATACACCTCTTCTAATATTCATCAAGTTGCATAACCACCGCACTTGCCCCGATGTGCGAACATTTGAGTTTAACATGTGTATTTATGTGTGAAATACACCTCTTCTAATCTTCATCAAGTTTCATAATACCCGCACGCGCCCCGATGTGCGTACATTTGAGTTTAACATGTGTATTTGTGTATGAAATATACCTCTTCTAATATTCCTCAAGTTGCATAACACCCGAACGCGCCCCTATGTACATACATTTTTAACATGTGTAATAGTTTAACATGTGTATTTTGTGCGAAATACGCCTCTTCTAATCTTCATCAAGTAGCATAACCACCGCACGCGTCCCGATGTACGTACATTTGAGTTTAACATGTGTATTTATGTGTGAAATACACCTCTTCTAATCTTCATCAAGCTGCATAACCAGCGCACGCGCCCCGATGTACGTACATTTGAGTTTAACATGTGTATTTATGTGTGAAATACACCTCTTCTAATCTTCATCAAGTTGCATAACCAGCGCACGCGCCCCGATGTACGTACATTTGAGTTTAACATGTGTATTTATGTGTGAAATACACCTCTTCTAATCTTCATCAAGTTGCATAACCACCGCACGCGCCCCGATGTGCGTACATTTTGTTTAACATGTGTATTTATGTGTGAAATACACCTCTTCTAATCTTCATCAAGCTGCATAACCACCGCACGCGCCCCGACGTGCGTACATTTTGTTTAACATGTGTATTTATGTGTGAAATGTTCCTCTTCTAATCTTCATCAAGTTGCATAACCACCGCACGCGCCCCGATGTGCGTACATTTTGTTTAACATGTGTATTTATTTGTGAAATGTTCCTCTTCTAATCTTCATCAAGTTGCATAGCCACAGTTATAATCCCCATACATGAACATACTTGAGCAAACACTCTTATTTATAAATATATCAAATATTGACAATGATTTTCTTTATTAAATAACGAGAGGGCCACCTATATATGAAATATACCTCTTTCAATCTTAATTGAGTTGCATAGTTGCATTACCTATGTTAATAGGTGTTTAGGTTATTGTATTATATCTCCAACGAATTTCTCTCCATGTGACATTTAAACCATCCCATGCGATCTGAAAGTTTGGGCTTTATGCAAATCAGTTAGAGGATTAAAGAGACCGCGACGTCCTCCAATAGGGATGATAAGGAACTTCCATATAGCGGTGGGAACTGTCCCGACCGGAAATGGATGACACTGTGTCCTCCAGGGCACAGACCCTGACAGATGGGGCAAATATATCAGCTGGGTGCGTCCGTCGTTCCGCATTCTTCCCTGGCCTCTCCTTCTTTTTTTTTTTCGCTTCTTCGGTTTTCGGAAACCCACTGACTGCCAATTAGAATCAACTTCCTGGCAAGATTACCTTGATTAGGTCAAGGGGGGATCTCTATTGGCGGAGTTTTTTATATCCTATATTGATTTGCATATACCAGAACTATAGATAGCAGGTGTAATGTCTCTCTCTCTCTAGAACTTCTATTCAAAAATATCTATGTGCAAGAAATATGCAAATATACACGTATTAGTGTCTATTTCTAGAATGTGTATTCATAAATATATCGAGTGCCAACAGCGCGAAACGCGTTCGTGGGTGGCTTTTCTTGATTTATCAATAAATTGGGTTGGCCAAATATCAAGGAACAGGCTAAATCAATGTTTAGTTGATTTCTGTTCCACCAGATGGCGCTCTGCCATCTAAAAAGTACATGTGCTCCTGGTCAGCTTATGCCTTTTTTATTTTTAATATCAACGCCAGACCTTTTTATTTTTTCACCGACTTACATAAGAAATATGCAAATATGTATTTCATAGTATGGGTTAACCAAATCAAATATAACTTCACATTTTACAGAGAATTTGATATGTAAATTTGTTAGATATCTCGCGCCCAATTAAAGGGTGTGTATGGAACTATATGTAATTATTCTCTACTATACTAAGTACTAGTTATACTAACTATCCATATATTTATATGCATTCAAACAAAAACTGATAAAAAGGTTCATCATTAAGAATCGATATTGGTTAAAATGCAATCATGATTACATTTTCTCTAATTACAAGTAATTGATAAGGTACTTCTTTATTTCGACTTAGAGCGCTATGTCCCCCTAGGGACACTTGCACTTTAAAAATGAACAAAATTTTTAAAGAAGAGAAAGAAAGATATTTTTAATATGTACAGAATTAGTATGCAAGTTAGTTAGATGAAAAGATAAAAATATATATATATCAACACAATTGATATATGTACAAAGGGTTGGTAGTCCAACCCCACCAGCGAGTGCAAGTAACCAAACTCGGCTCTGGCACATTTGTAAGTGCAAAGTCGAACTGCTTTTCACATGTGTTGACATGTGGTGCACTTACAGTAAAAGCAGTCGCCAACTTCTACCCACCATGATTATCATGACCTGTACCACGTGTACTAGGGATAAGCAAAAAACAAAGGGTTGGTGAGCAAATTTAGTTGATAGTTGATAATTGATAAGGTACAATTTGTGTTATAGATTAGAAACACAATGTATAATTGTCAAATTAACAAATTTATTATTATACAAACTATTTATTTAGATCTGGTGCTCAGCACTGTTAAGAACGCTATTACGAATACAGGCCATCCCAAAACATTAAAATTCAGTATGGATGATCAGAGGAAACTGTATTTTATCAAAAATATCGCTAAAAATAATATTCAATATTGTCATGTGGTAAATTAGGGAAGACCAACTTCGGGATGAGACCACAATTTATTTCAGGCAAGAACAAACTATGAAGGATAAACAAAAGATAAGCCACGAGGGAAATTTACAGAGTAGCAAAATATAAACATAAAAATGACCACTCTGTTAATAAAAATAATAAAATTAATAAATACTTTTATTCATGATGAAATTGTGAAAAAGTATTATAATTACAATTATATTCTCACAATGAGTATCTTTTTTATTTAAAAACGCTAGCTTTCAAGCGTTAATCGCTCTTCAACGGGCTTACTATAATATCGACTTTATCCCACCAGAAATATTTACAAAACTGGTGGGATCAGGTCGATATTTTTGTAAGCCCGTTGAAGAGTAAATAACGCTTGAAAGCTAGCGTTTTTAAATAAAAAAGATACTCATTGTGAGAATATAATTGTAATTATAATACTTTTTCACAATTTCATCATGAATAAAAGTATTTATTAATTTTATTATTTTTATTAACAGAGTGGTCATTTTTATGTTTATATTTTGCTACTCTGTGAATATAATTGTAATTTTAAATAAATACTTTGTTACATATATATATATATATTTTTGTCACAATATTATTATTAATTAGGCAATTTCTATAGTGAAAAAATACCCACAAACATTTGTTCATCCTAGTTTTGAGACCCAGGATGCCCACATTCTAGGGTATAAGCTCCATAAAGCCTGTGTATACTAAGACATCGTTTATGAATACTCGCAGGTATATCCCCAAGTAAAGCTACATGTTGAGGGATAAGAAAACAAAGTCAAATATATATTTAGAATTCGATACACAAAGGAGACAAAAATTCATCTTTTGATTCTCCATTCTCCGTTCCAAGAAGGATGACGCAGGAGTACAATGGCCAATTAGAAACTTTCACGAAATTTGCCTAATTCCATTTCATTATTTTGGAGGAGTTAATTGTGTATGTTGTTGTTGTTGTTGTTGTAATAATGATAAATCTCCTTCTTGAAATAACTCGGATGCTGATGGGATTTGGTCGCAATTCTTCACTTTGTTGTTCCAGTTTGATGGTCCAACTTGGATAGCCAATTGGCGGACATCACCCAGAGAGTTTGTACCGTTGAAATCCTTTCTATAGATAGCAGGTGTAATGTCTCTCTCTCTGTAGAACTTCTATTCAAAATTATCTCTCCGCAAGAAATATGAAAATATACACGTATTAGTGTCTATTTCTAGAATGTATTATTCATCAATATACTGACTTGCATAATAAATATGTAAATATGTATTTCATAAACACACACTACACATATAGCGTCCTCTGTTTATTGAGGATGAACGTTATAAACGCTATTTTTTTAAATATAAAGAAATCATATCTCTACAATTATAGTGCGTGAACGCTCTCTTACTGAAGAGATTAAATTATTGTAACAGAGTATTTATTATTTTATTAATAGAGTATCATTGTTTATGTTTATATTTTGCTACTCTGTAAACTTCCCTCATTGCTTATCTTTTGTTTATCATTGATTGTTTGTTCTTCGCCCTAAAAAAATTGTTGTCTTATCCCGAAGTTGGTCTTACCTAATTTTCCACGTGGCAATATTGTTTATTTTCAGTAATTTATTTAAAGAATAATCAACTATAGATTATACAGAATATTCTATAATTGTAGAAGTGGATGTGCAGAGTATTAGGCTCATAGATTGTTGAGCTCTGGAAACCAAAAGGAATAATACTCTGCTAGTGATCTCTTTTGACTTGTATATAATATATTATAATATAATAGGAAATAAACTAATGCTTAGTTAATCTTGCCTCGTCTTGGATAACAACACATGGTGGCAGCGGTAAACTGAATTCATAAAGAAGGTCGTTGTTCGAAGAAAATTTGAAATTCGACATCAAGCAAGCTTAGAAGCGGTAAACTGAATTCGTAAAGAAGGTCGTTGTTCGAAGAAAATTTGAAATTCGACATCAAGCAAGCTTAGAAGCGGTAAACTGAATTCATAAAGAAAGTCGTTTTTCGAAGAAAATTTGAAATTCGACATCAAGCAAGCTTAGAAGCGGTAAACTGAATTCATAAAGAAAGTCGTTGTTCGAAGAAAATTTGAAACTTGACATCACACACACACAAGCAAACTTTTTGGTAAGTTATATTATATTATAAATAAATCTTTATAATGTCCCAAAATTATAATTGTGTAGCCCCAGAACCTTTTAATTTTTCAAATCCAGGTGATTGGCCAAAATGGATTAGGAGATTTGAACGTTTTAGGCAGGCAAGCGGGTTAATTAATAACCCAGAAAATGAGCAAGTTAATATGCTCGTGTACTGCATGGGTGATAATGCAGATGACATTTTGTTGTCATGTAAAATAGCAAGTGACCAACTAGAAAATTATGGTAAAGTTATTGAATGCTTTGAAAGTCACTTTATTCCAAGACGTAATATAATTTATGAAAGGGCAAGATTTAATCAAAGATGTCAGCAGGAAGGGGAAAAGGTGAATGAATTTATCACAGCACTCCATAGCCTAGCTGAGCACTGCAATTTTGGGATGTTACATGATGAGTTGATTAGGGATAGGATAGTTGTTGGAGTAAGGGATAGAGCATTATCTGAAAGAATGCAACTTGATACAGACTTGACCTTAGTAAAAGCCACACTAATGGCAAAGCAATTAGAAAGTGTCAAAGAACAGCAGTCTAGCCTTTACCAACAAGATTCTATAGATCAAATAAAGAAAATGCCTAATCACATAAAAGAAACAAAAAGGCACGAACAAAAAATAAGACAATTCAAGTCAAACCAGTTGGGAGGGTCATCACATGGATGCACCAGGTGTGGCAATTCAAATAATCATGATTGGAAAAATTGTCCAGCTATGAACTCGTATTGTAGTAAATGCAAGAAAAAGGGCCATTATGCCAAAGTATGTAGATCAGAAGCCATAAATGAAATAAAATCAGAGATAGCTTTTTTGGAATCTGTAGAAGATAATTCCAAGAAATGGATAGTACCAATTAAGGTAAATAATAGACAAATTAATTTTAAAATTGACACTGTAGCTGATGTCAACGTGCTCCCCCTACAATATTATTATCAAAGTTTCCAAAGAATAAAACAGGAAAAATCTGATAAAATATTACAAGGTCCAAATGGAATACCCTTGGAAACAGTTGGAATGATCCACGTAAAACTTCAAAATAAAGGCCAGCACTTAAACTCGAAAATATACATTGTTGATAAACTAAAGCAGCCACTTCTCTCTGGGGAGACAAGTGAAAAATTAAACATTGTGAGAATGATTCAGCAATTATCATCAGGAGGCCGCGGCGGACAGCGTGGTAGACTCGGAAGTGGAGATAACAGAGGCTGCTACAACTGCGGGGAAGAAGGCCACCGCAAGTTTGAATGTACCAAACCTGCCCGTGGTGGTGGACGTGGCCGTGGACAGAGCCGTGATGGAGGCAGCAACAACACCTGCTACAACTGCGGAGAAGTTGGCCACCGTAAATATGAGAGTACCAACAACACGGCTGAAGATGGAGGACAGGAGGAGAACCAGCGCAAGTCCAAGAAGGCTTGCTACACCTGTGGGGAGTTTGGCCATAAGAAGGACGACTTCCCCAAATCTGGAACTCAAGAGTCCGGAGATGAGGAGGAGTCCTCTGACAATAAGGAGGAAGAGACTCCCCAGAAGAGGAAGCAAGCTGAGGAAAGTGAGGAGGAGGAAGTAGAAGCTGAAGAACCTCCCAAGAAGAAATCTAAGAAGTCCAAGAAGAAAGAAGAAGATTGCTATCTGACTCTTCAAGCATATAGGACGATGCCCCTGGAAAGCGCCAAGAGCAGAGAAATGAGGAGACCCCCACTTCGACATCAACCTGGCTCTCAAGGAGATGCAAGGATGACCAGGAGCAAGAGACCGAGGAGGATTGCCCTACACCAACGGCCTCATCTACAAGAGATGGAAGGATGCAGAGTGACAACCAAGACCAGGATCCAGAGAAGAGCCTCCCTTCAATGCCAGCCGTGCATACAAGATATGGAAGGGCAGTCAAGATACCTCGAAGGTCCCTGTAAAGTTAAGGGAGGAGATGTGCAGAGTATTAGGCTCATATATTGTTGAGCTCTGGAAACCAAAAGGAATAATACTCTGCTAGTGATCTCTTTTGACTTGTATATAATATATTATAATATAATAGGAAATAAACTAATGCTTAGTTAATCTTGCCTCGTCTTGGATAACAACACAGTGGAGGTTGGACTTTGATTATTTCAAGTTGAATACTTTATCAACCTTTTTATAAATTAAGAATAAAAAAAAGGTATCTCCTTATCGCGCAGCTAAAAGTTGCTGATTGGCTTGGGCTATCTATCGGAATAAATATCAACTATACGTTGATTTTTAATTATACCAGAATTGACCAAATACCCATTCTTGATTTTTCTTAATTTATGCACCTTATCCCAGTACAATATCACATTTTAAATATTTGTTCCACTTTTTATAAATGTTTATTGTCCTTTTGACGCTTTGAGGCGACCCATCATATGGTATTAAAGTCCATTAGGATATAAGTTCAATACTGTGGTAAGGTATACGGAATACACACAAATCTACTTTATAGTTGCATAGCTGGATTATTTACCTAGTCTGACTGGGGCAAATTGGTGAAGACTAACGGCCAAGTTTGTAATAGGTTATGGTGATCATGATGATCATAGCGTGATTATGATGATTATAGAAATCGTATTTAAGACCGGAAATTTCTGTTCCCCTTTCTCAGTATTCCATTGAGTATTGACTCCTCGCATTCTCGCACGCACACCCTATTTTAAAATAAGAAATAACGGAAGTTTTCTATATTTAATAAAAAACAGGAATAAACAATGCTTTTTTAAAAATAGGTGTTTTTTTTTTAGCTCAGCTTTCTCCACTGAACAATTACACTATACTTAGCGGACGAGATTTCTGATAGGAGAGTAGTGCAAAAAACACCAAATTAGATGTACGACGCAGTAATTAATAACGTAAAAGAATAACGGTTGATTAATGGCCGGGGGATCGTCTATCTTGGCGTAATGGGGTAGATATGTGTTACTGGGGAAGTATGCAAATATGTTGTTGTTATATGTGGGGCCACACTATTACCCTGTCTATACCTTATACTATTTGTCTAACGATTCAATCTGCCAATTAAAATATGGTGTTCTTTTAATGTGTGGGCAATGCTTCGTAACAAATTTGCATAATTTAGCAAATTGATAGTCCACATAATCATCTCAGTAGGTTTCTAGACGTTATCTATATGCGCGGAATAAACAAGATTCACACCATTTTCTATTTAAAAGGATAATACTAATTTGCATATATTACATACTATCCCCTTCACACTTCTTACTCAATTCCGGAACGTACCAAGATATATGAAATCTATATGAGTAAATATGTAAATAATTCGAGAAAATATGTAAATAATAATCTGTTGTGATTCCTTTTAAAATACTCTTCAATATAGCAGTTTATATATAATTTGACTGGTGCATCTTAGATATTACAAGTTCCAAAAAGCGTGTGAAAATATCCTCAGTTTTTTGTTATACAAGTTTTACCTCGTGTTTCCTCATGTATTCATTCTGACGACGATCAAAGATATGTATCGAAACTTCGATGCAATAGAAAACTTCTTAGGCCGAAATGTACCTTATTTTTAAAATTTTGATCGTTATTTTAACTCTACACAATCAAACTCTTTTAAATGAAAATGACAACAAAAAAAAGTTAATGGCCTCTTCAATTTGATTTCAGAGCTTTCGTTGTATACATCTTCTACCCATCAGCCAGCAGTATGTACATAAGAATGAATGACCCAGGAATAAAGCACGGGCTTTATATAGAAATCAATTAACATTTCCAGGGGTACCAGATAAACCGGAGAGAGAGAGAAAGGTGTCAAAGAGAAGGTCATAACGAATCGTCTGCGTATGTAATAAAATGGGGATTTTTCCTTAAGCCTAAATGGCTAGCAGACGGAATCTGCATGGCCTTATGCCCAAAAGGAGATTTTTCAGAAAAAGCGGGAAAAGGAATAAAATAAATACTAAAGTTATGCCTGGCCCCGCTGACATTATGGCGTCTCCTCCTTCCATAGGATTTGCATAGCAATCGTCTGCTTTGTTTAGGGTACGACTTTCGTCTGCTTTGTTTATTGCACAACTTTCGTCTGCTTTTTTATTTTTGCATGAAAATATATTTCATCACTAATTAAATAACTCTTTGATAAATATAAACTCACCAATATGCAAATACTCTATCAAAACTTCCCTAGCTCCATATTCGTACATGTATAAGCTTTCGACATATTTACCTTCATCATATGCAAATTGCCAAGAATCTTGTCACATAAAGGAAAAAAAACGATTTATTATTTTTTTTTAAACTAAAGAGAGAAATTATCAGGGAGAGAGATTTGTCCCAATCAAATTACATGTTTAAAAATGACTAAACGATATTATCAAAAGAAATTTGTAAAAAACATTTGAAATGACCAATCAAATTGCGATTTTTTTTTTAAAGGCAACCGATGACGCTAATATTTCTTATCTAAATAAATATACAAACATGGCGACAATTTGTTGAGGGAAAAAGTAGACCAACCTTCAGGCGTCGCGTCTAAGTTTTTGGCGGGAATTTGTAGTTTTCCCCCTTGCCAATTGGGGTCGCCCAGGTCTTCATTAAGGTCAGGTAGATTTTTATCTTCTGCTTAACTTCACTATGGGATCCTTGATCAACATTCAATCGGCTGGGAATAATTTCACTTTGAAAAGGGAATTGTAAATTACTTTAAATTGCTTTTTAATGGCCTCTAATAAGATACTTGGGTAAAAAACTTTTTTTTTTTTGGTTTGTGTATTCCACCCCGCTGGGTGTTCTTTGATGGAAGTGTTGCCGAATTGTTAGCATTTTTTTTCACTGAATAAAAAAGTTTATTCACACATGTCTTAAGATAAATAGAACGTTATGCAAATTGAGATAACTACCTCTCTCCCTCTCTCTCTTCAAACACCAGAAACGGAACATTTCTACAGTATCGCTATTTTTAGTATAATAAAAGATACCATTCAGCGTCTTTTTAAAAATATATACTTCCCACTGTGAAAACATTAGGAAGGACTGACTCATAAGTGGAGAACCCTACCAGAAGTCTCACCAGTTTAACCTACCAGACCGCTATACTATTGTATTGCGCTGTTCTGTTTATATTTCTGTTACTGTAGAGGGATTCTTGGTGGAGTTGTTTAAGCTATAAGCTTTGAGGGTAGTGTGGGCATAGACAAACTTAAGAAACCTTTTAACATGTATATCTGGATTCAAACAATAACTCTGAAAGATATTACAGTGACCTTTATTGAAGACACACGAGATAACCAAGTGCATATACACTCATGGACAAAACTTAAGGAAGATGTACCTTTTAGCATATATATCGGGATTCAAACAATAACTCTGAAAGATATTACAGTGACCTTTATTGAAGACACACGAGATAACCAAGTGCATATACACTCATGGACAAAACTTAAGGAAGATGTACCTTTTAGCATATATATCGGGATTCAGACAATAACTCTGAAATATATTACAGTGACCTTTATTGAAGACACACGAGATAACCAAATGTGAACAGCCTCTGTCACTTAAAAAAAAAAAAAGACGACCGGCGATATCAAATTATGAAACTTTATCCATGAAAGTCTATGAAAGTTCTATCCATCAGTATATATAACATTTCTATCACTCTACCTATACACAGCAGAAAGTTCTTTCTAGCTCAAAAAATATGAAAAATAAATAAAATTGCGCTAATTAGTTTCTTTTTTTCACCTACAGATGGCGCGCAAATGCCTTAGATAGATAGATGTAACCCGGGCTCCTGGAGCGATATTTATTATATTTATCATATCGTTATATGTGGATAACAGGTCTTTACAGTAAAGACGTCTTTATCTTTTATACCAATTGTATACCTTTAAAACCACCCACCACCCTCTCAGCATTTTACAATCTATACATTAGGAACTACCGCGATAGAATTCTCAATAATTTTTTCCTGCCATTCTAAGATTCCTTAAGAAGAAAAAAAAAGGCATTTTGTGATCGTTCAACTAAAAGTTGCTGATTTATCCAATTCTGGAATGATTAAAAATCCTCGATTAGTTGATATTTATTCCGATAGATGGCGCAAACCATCAGCAACTTTTAGTTACACGATCAGGAAATGCCTTTTTTACTTAATTTAACCACCTGATCCATGTACAAATTCACTTTTGTACTATTTTTTCACTAAAATTGTTTGTTTGTATTTGTGTTTTGTATTAGTTCTCCATGCTACCAAGTTACCCAGGAGTTATCCATTGTTATCTCCAACAAGAACTCCGCCTTTGCCGGTCCCAAGCCCGGATGAAAAAGGAGGAGGGGGAGCAGTAACAAGCTCACTAAAAAACCTGGGTTCAGCTGGCCCGGCTGATAGTACCCTGTAAGGGCTCCAGGGATACAGGATGAGCACGTTTGTACTCCATGTTAGGAGCGGCTGCACATGGCGTCTGTTCCTCATGTCAGAGGCGGTCATTCATTTTGGAGCTAAGTCGGTCTGCCACTGAGTAGTGCTCCCAGTCTTAATGACAAAGACAGACGCATTCTACTTCACCTAATCATGATGGTTGTCAAGCTTTACAAGCTTGATACCCTAATATGAATGATTGGAGATAAGAAAGAAGATCTCCAACAAGAAATCCCTAACTAACCGCTCGCGAGCTAAGCCCCATGATCGTCATCATGTCTGTAGCACTGCAGCTCTACCTGGCCACAGTTGTCAGCCTCGCCCTCAGTTCCACGGGATGGTCCACCGACATCGCCGCCCGGACTCCGCCCCCCGGTGAACTACAACTGGTCTTCATCATTCTACCTTCATATAGGAGAAGAAATATCTCAAAATTCTGCGGCTTAACCTATTTGCATACTGTGCAATGAATTGATTTAAATATCCTGGACATTAATTAAACAATTAAAAAAGGTTCCCGAAGCTGAGTTTCTTTTATTTTAAATACTATCTCAAGCTTTCAGAAATCTCTGCCCTTCCTCAGGAGAACATATATAATGAATAAAACGCCGCCTGATGGTGTTTTATTCATCGCATAAGTTCTCCTGAGGAAGAACAGAGATTTCTGAAAGCTTGAGATGGTTTTAAAATAAAAAGAAGCTCATCTCCGGGAACCTTTTTTAATTGTTTAATTAATGTGAAATGTAATGTGGAATAAACATGGTAGTGTGTTGTTGTTCCATGGTACCAGAAAACAAACATCAAACATGGTTTCACCTCGATAACTACAACTATCTTCTAACTGGTTATGGTTACGTCCAAGCGGACTATGCAAATATTTTAAAAGAAATCTTGATATCCGGCATTGTCAAGATGAAGAAGAACAATTCCTCTGCCCAAATTTCCAATACCAAAGACGTTCTGAAAGTGATTATCGCTTACTAATGCTACACTATTGAAAATAATATAATTATTATTTATAAACCTTTGATATCACAATTTTGGTTTATGAAAACATCCCCTCAGGCACAACCTGGGTCATTCATCTAATTATATATATATATATATATATATATATTTTTTTTTTTTAATATGAAATATTTTAACGATACTTTTTCTTTTAAAACAATTATAAAATAAAATATATATATTTCTGCAGTCCTTAACTGTAATGAAATAAATAAATAAAATAAAATAAAAATTGAAAGAGGGAGGGCTTGGCTCATCGGTGATGAGCCCTCCAAGCGGTTTCGACATTTACAAAGATATAGACGCTATGTGAAAACAAACATATCGCGGTCTTAAACACGAAGAATTTGAAAATAAAATTAAAGTTAGAGGATTTTGAAGTAGAGAGGTGTCTTGTTCTCATAGTCATCCTGCTAGTGTTGTATTGGAGACTTTCTCTCTGGAGAGTCTTAAATACGGTCTTAGAGAGAGGACGTACACAGGCGACAGCTCTGTAGACTAGAGCATCATCATCAGTGCAGGGCGTTGTGGCGGAGTGACGTCATGTCTTGTGACACAGGCTGCACGTGCTCGCGCTGCACATCCCCCGCATCACGTGTGGGACGTCTCTCTCTCTCTCTTTACTAACGTGAAATACGTCAATACGGTGAAAAACTCTCTGAACGACCGACATCTTTGAGAATTCAACAGTGACTTGAACTAACCCAATGTGATACCACTATAGGAGAGGCAGACTATCTGTGACTTTAGCCCAGGGGTCGGAAAACTGCGGCTCGCGAGCCACATGCGGCTCTTTAGATGAAGCGTAAAGAAGTTTTACAAAATAATTGCCACAAATGGGTTTTGAACCCGGGGACTGGAATCTGAATCCACCAGAATACCACGTAGAGTATTTCAAGTTACAGAAGAACCTCTATTCAAACACACATCTCCTTTAAAAAAACATAGATAATAACCTAATATATCTCTTCTGGAGGTGTTTTCTAATTTGAGACTGAAATACTTCAGTTGGTATCAGTTTTGCATTGGATTTTTTACAATCTGGTCGATGATGGTCCTTCATGGGAGAAGGTTCCAGTGTATTAGAAACACATACAGTCGATATTCTCCATTTAAGACATACCGAACTGAATATAAGACTAAGGCAAACAGTAGGAGATTTGGAAATTAGGGACAGACTTGGAATCTTCGATGTCAGCCAATGATGATAAAACACTGGATGTAATACCAAATTGTATTAAAGACCTGGAATCTCTGTTCACGTAGCTTTTGTCTTAAATGAAGGCGTGCTTGTACAAGTTCTTGCTTGGAACAGAACTGAGAGGAGTGCAATAAGTCTGAAAGAGAACTCTCTCAAGGTGTGGAGGAGGGCTGAAGCTGTAAATATGTAAATAGGAATGTTTCTATAACTTTTTCATTCTATTTCTTTAACCTAACTGTTCCTTGAGGGTCAATAAAGGTTTTAAAATTGCGGAGCAAGGCTGAAGTTGTAAATATGTAAATGTGTGTGTTCTCTCTATCTCTTTTTTGACAATTCAAAATCATTTTATTGACACACTCAATGTCAATTCATAATGAAATTGTGAAAAACGTTTTAAAATTACAAAATATTTTCTCACAATGATTTTCTTTTTATTTCAAAACGCTAGCTTTCGATTTTTGTGTCAATTTCAATTTTCAAATCTAGCGTTTTGAAATAAAAATAAACTCATTGTGAGAAAATATTTTGTAATTTTAAAACACTCAGTGTCAATTGTTGCGAAAATTAACGAGAAATTAAACAATGGTATATGTTATTATTTACAATTTGGTAAAAAGGTGTAAAAAATTGTTCTCAGGAATTGTTTATCTCTTTTTATATTTTATTTCTATTCTCTATTTATATTTATATTATGATGTACTAGAGCGCCATCTGTTATCAAATTATAAAACTATTTTAGAGGCGTAATATTCTTTTTAAAATAAAACAATTTCTACTGTCCTTACTGCGATGGAAAAATTAAAGGGAGGGCCAGGCCCTCCCTTTAATTTTTCCATCGCAGTAAGGACAGTAGAAATTGTTTTATTTTAAAAAGAATATTACGCCTCTAAAATAGTTTTATAATATTTATATTATATTTCTTTAACCCAACTGTGGGGCCTGAGGGTCAATAAAGGTTTTAAATTTGTTAATCGTAAATCAAGAACGACTTCACTTAGAGGGGGGATGTTGAAATGCATCTTTCCACTTTCCACGCCCCACATTTAAAAAATGACGCTTCCTAATCATTAATGCTTTAGAAAGAAGAGCGCCCCGAGGAGTAAGTAATCATCAGAGAATATTCCAGAAGAACCCAACCTAAATCTGGCAACCCTGGCATTAATCACGTCTTTGTTTTGGCGGACGCGTGTGAAGTTTGTTAATAACGCGCATGCGCCCCGCCGCCAGGGGGCATGACGCTCTAGATATCGCAAAAATGTATCTGATTGGCTGATAACATGGGTACTAACACCCCTATTGGTGTTCTTATCTGCTTTCTGAGGGATCTTTCTATGTGCTCCCGTTCACGACCCACCCAAGGCTCTTATAGATCCTTAGAAAACGTAAGGCATAACTAGGTAATCTACACTCCAGCCAACCCTAAAGTTAAATATCAAATGTAAACTATAACAAAGGTTTGTGATATGTTTGTATATTATATTGTTCCTGTATCTATATTTCGCACGTCCCAAGGTTACCATAAACAAAACACATTGTTTATTTATCTTTATTTATACCGCCTTATATATCCCACCGGTTTCCTACCTCACTGTATCTTCCTTCCATTTGTTTCAGCTAGAGGTTTCAATCATAAATAGAGCTTTAAAAAATCTTGAGGTAAGTTATTGAAACATATGTAAATATATATTTTATAGGTTTATATGAAGTAAAATCTCCGATAAACGACCCACCTTTTGAGCAAATCACTTCTCTGAGTGACCACCTTTATAAAATTGAAAATAACTTGGAGTGAACTAATCCCACAATCTCCAATGAGAGGCAACCTCCAGGAAAGACCAAGAGGTATTCAGGAGATCTATCGTGTAGTTCCCTTTGTTGTTTTCAGCTTAATCAAATTCGACTCATGGTGACTCTATGGTGACAAATATTCTCCATATTGATCTGTCAGTGACACCACCCACAGCTCATCTAGTGACCTTCTGGTAGCTTTCTTGACCCCTTCTAACCAGCTCATTGCAGGTCTTCCTCTCTTCCTTCAATTTCCCCAACATCAACATCTTTTATAAACCATTTGTTCTCATTATATGTCTGAAGTAGGTCAGTCTTTATTTACATATTTGGTGGGATTCTAGGGATCTACCTGGGGGGATTAATTTCATTTAAGATTGAAATATTTGACCTTTTATCTGTCCATGGCATTCTGAAAAGCTTTCTCCAAGTCCATATTTCAAAAGCTCCAATTCTTTTTCTTTCTTCTTTTCTGAGAGTTCAGTTCCCACATCCATAAGTGACCATAGGGAATACCAATGCCTTTACAATTATCTACTTCTTCGTATTCCACTATAATAATTAAATAGAGAAAGAGTCTTGAGCAGTTCCAGGTTTCCAGTTACGTCATACTTCTATATCTTGATTTCTTCACTTCATAACTTCCCATTAATTCAATCAGTCCTATTCTTATTTTTAAAAAATATTTTAACCAACTTGCTTCAGTGTCTTTCTGTCGTTCTGTCTGTCCACAAATCTTGTAATCAATTTCTAATAAACTTACAGAGCACCTAGAAGTCTGACATTTGGTACACTTACTCAAACCCGATGACAATGCAAGTTGACAAAATTTCAGAATTCTGGTTAGTCTATAATGGACTAATTCTTATTTCTTTATTTATCTTCAAATTTTTGGCAAATTTTAATATGCTTCACAAACACATGTTGACAATATAATTATGAAAGCTACGAAACTTAAGAATATATTATTCTCATTATGTGCACGTACTTGGGGCATTGATACTCGGCGTAGATTGATCTTATATAAAGCTATGATACGCTCTACAATAAGCTATGCATCAAATATTTGGTTTCCTTTTATCACTGCAGCAAAAAGATCCAAGTTGAATTCTATACAATATCAAATTCTTATTAGATGCATTCATGCTTATAGGACTCCATCTTCTTACATCACACATATACTAGCGAAAACTCCTTTACTGTCCGATTATCTTGAATTATTACAAACAAAGTATAATATGACAAATTCTCTCACAGATCGAACACTCAAAAAACCCCTTCAAAAAGAATTAAACAAACTATATCTGGATCTAAAATTTAAATTTTATCTTTCTCAATCTAATGAACTGTTCAAGAAATTCTTTCCAATTGCTGTCCCAAATTTCATTTCTTCTGATAAATTCACTACTTTATTCTTAACTGGCAAAGGACCCTTCTTAAGTTTCCTATTCAAACTGAATGCTATCAATGATCCAACATGCGAATGCCGCTTAGATGTTGAATCACCAGAGCATCTTCTTTTAACTTGCCCTCTGACTAATCAAATTGTATGTAGATACTTTGAAACATTACCAAATTCTCTTTGTGTATATACTCTATCTTATGAGAACTTTGTTAAGTTTAGAACTATTTGTACAATAATTTACAAAACAATACTAATCCATCGTGTAAATAATTAATCATATATATGTAAATAATACTAGCACAGCACAATAGTCCTTTGGACTTCGTGCTTTTGTAACAATAAATAAATAAATAAAAATAAAATATTGGGTGAAGAGGTAAATTATTGGGTGAAGAGGTAAAATATTGGGTGAAGAGGTAAAATATTGGGTGAAGAGGTGAAATATTGAGTGAAGAGGTGAAATATTGAGTGAAGAGGTAAAATATTGGGTGAAGAGGTAAAATATTGAGTGAAGAGGTAAAATATTGAGTGAAGAGGTAAAATATTGAGTGAAGAGGCAAAATATTGGGTGAAGAGGTAAAATATTGAGTGAAGAGGTAAAATATTGAGTGAAGAGGTAAAATATTGAGTGAAGAGGTAAAATATTGAGTGAAGAGGTGAAATATTAGGTGAAGAGGTAAAATATTGGGTGAAGAGGTAAAATATTGAGTGAAGAGGTAAAGTATTGGGTGAAGAGGTAAAATATTGAGTGAAGAGGTAAAATATTGAGTGAAGAGGTGAAATATTGAGTGAAGAGGTAAAATATTGGGGGAAGTGGTAAAATATTGGGTGAAGAGGTAAAATATTGAGTAAAGAGGTAAAATATTGGGTGAAGAGGTAAAATATTGGGTGAAGAGGTAAAATATTGAGTGAAGAGGTGAAATATTGAGTGAAGAGGTGAAATATTGGGTGAAGAGGTAAAATATTGGGTGAAGAGGTAAAATATTGGGTGAAGAGGTAAAATATTGAGTGAAGAGGTAAAATATTGAGTGAAGAGGTGAAATATTGAGTGAAGAGGTGAAAACTTTATCATCAGTTTCTTCATTTTAAATTAGAATAAGTTCGAAATTCTTTATCTTCGTTCCCCGCCGCTATTGAATGATATAGATCTATTTTAATTAAAAAGGGATATATTGGACCAAAATATATGCCTTTTTAAATTATAGAGCTATTCATGGATTGCTCTATTTTCAAATAGATATTATTGTTCAATGGCGTAAAAGCTGAAATATATTTATTTTCTTCTTTTTTTTTTAGTGCACTTTTTAAATAAAAGTTTTTTTTTTAATTCTATTTCATTTATTATTTATTCTATAGTTTTCTTGTGTTATTCATTTTAAAACCCTTCTAACCTAACCTAAACACATTTCCTCTTTATATATATGTCCCATCTCAATTCTCATTGTCGTTTTCTGTGATGACCTTCAACAGTTCCTCTCACAATCTTCTCAGAACTTCCCTGTCAACCCACATTTCAATCTTCTTTCCTCATTCATTCCCATGTCACCAACCCATACAACACTTAACTTCAAATCAGAGTCTACCAAAAAGGGCGTATAGGAAGACTAAAATTAACCTATACTAGGCAATTACATGAAATTTTCAGATTAAATTTGTACGATTTTAATCTTTTTATCCATTTATCTATATATGAATTAATCCTGGGGATAAAGGAAGGATGGATTTGTTGTTTAAAAGAAACAAACATGATCAATCAAAACCCTTTGAAAATTATCGCGATGGAAATCCGGATAATTAATCTTCTGCTCCCCACACAAATCCCCTCGGTCAAGAGTCAAAACTTATTCTTTTGTTTTTTCACTGAGAGGGCTATCTATTTTGGTGAATGTAATCTGTGATTATAGGAGAATCCTTTTTCCATATTTACATTGTTTATATTTGTTCTTTATATATTTATATTCCTGAAATATACTTTTATATCAATTATATATATTTATCATTGTTTTTTTTTTTAAATCAAAAAGAGCGTTTTGATCAAATATAAATTTTAAGTTTAAAATAGTAATTTATCACACAAAGAAAAAACATTCCTAGTGAAGTTTTTATTATTTTCGTTTTTTAAGGTAAAATTTCGAATGGTTTTAAAATATAATAAAACATTTTCTATAATTAGTTCCTTTTTTATTTAAAACTGCAAGCTTTCGATAAAAAAAAGCTTTTCCTCAGATTTATAATAAAGAAAAATAAGCTATTTTTTAAATGATTGAAGTTCTCTAGAAAATATTAATTAATTTATAAGGATTATCAATGTTTATCTTTTTTATTAAGCTAAATAAACAAGGCCTGAAGATATATATTTTTTATCCGTGACTGTTTGCTTGTATAGACGTATAGCATGCGTAAGGACTGCTTAAAATTGAAAGCTATATAAAAACATTTTAATAAGATGGTTATTTTTGCGTTTTTTTTTGTGTTTGATTATCAAATTGAATGTATAGAAGGAATGCGCCCCTCTATTATATATTTTATAGGGAGCTATAGTTAATAAACTGTGAGAGGGATAAAAGAAAGTAAATTATACATCTGTAGGGGAAGGATTTTAGCTTGAAAGCTTGTAATAATAATATAAAAGACACTCATTAAGATCATTATTTGAATACAACAATTAAAATAACTCTATGCGTGTTCACTACTATTTTAATTTTAAAATAGAGTTTTAGAGAGAAGAAAATGCTTTGATATTAAATACATACATTAATATATGTAACGATATAATTAACATATTTACTTTTGTGACACTAATTTTTGCAGAACCCGAACATCTAAAAAATAATAATAAATTCGCCAAAAATATGATTAAAATATAATAAATTAAGTTTAAAACAACACGATATATTATAATATAAAGTAAATAAAGCTTCCAAGGGTTAAGTTTCTTGTTCAAATTTTTATTTTCAAGCTTTCGAACTTGTCAGTCCTTCAACAGGAGTATCACGATAATAAATTGATGATATATACTATTTTTATATACAAATTATTATTTACATATTTAAATATTAATGATATTGAAAGGGGGAGAAAATATATATTACATTCTTTGTGTGTTATAAACAATTTTAGAAAATAAACGTGCATGGTTGGAGGATACGTGCTGCTGGTCGAATGATATCTCGAGATCTCAAATTAAACCCAATAAGTTGGTGAACTATTGTGGTATATATAGAAGACTGCTTACCTCTATGGGGCAGTATTTGTAAATATTGTTTCATATGTTTCTGATATATTATATTTCTGTTTAAATCTAAAAGCTTGAGGGATTATTATTATATAATCTATTAAGGGATTAGCCTATTAATTAAATATTATATTTCTACTTGTGTGTGTGTTTATTATATTTATTATTATTTGTCAATTAACGGATAATTAATTTTAGAATTTTTTTACACTCAGCAGAGTTCTCGTGTAACCTTTGAGGTTTTACTAAGTTGGTAATTGTTTGAATAAAATCATTTGCTTCTTGTTCTTTTGAGGGCTTGTCTTTTTCTTCTTTCTACGCGCGCATGACAATAAAAACATTTATAATGAGGAGAAATCCTGATATAAAAAAGGGTAGATATAAGAAACTCTATGAAGAATGTGTCATATATTGATTTTTGAAAGATGTCTTCTATTCTTTAAATGTCCCCACGACTCTATCCTGTTCCCTATGTAATGTCTCACGATCATTCCTGTCAGCCGCTGTGTGTACAACGTACAGCTACTGAGTTGGGGATGTTTAAAATTGAATCTTTCTTTTCAATTCATAGCTCAATTAAATATCAAAAATATATAATTTTTAATGTGATTTTTATCATTTTTATGTGTGTGGTTCACGCGTAATCTTTTTATATATAGGGTATATTCATCTGAATATAATTTATCCAAAATTACAAAAAAAAAAAAAAAACATATAACGCCCCCCGCAACTCTATTTTTTTCATATGATTAAAGGAAGCTTTCGGAAAAGCCCTTCTTCAGCTAACTAAGACGTAGAAATATTTCAAGAATGAATGAATATCTGGTTTCCCATGGTCACGCGGCTCCAACAATCGGTCATTCCTAAGACCTTAGTCGTACTAACACCATAATTTTGTACCTGGTCCGTTCGGTAAATGTCATGGGTTGTTGGATTTTATCAAATTCTCCAAAGCTCATGTTGTGGCTTAATCATCAATCTAAATCTGCGCGCCCAAGGCAGAGGTAATCAAAGAATGCATTGTTTCAATGTTTTTTCAAAGGGAGAGGTGCTTTATTTTGATATAAAAAATATAAATAAAAAATAATTACATATTTTCATCGTTTAATTGCTATTTTTCCCTGTAGATTGTAGTGGGTATCTTTACAAGGTTGAATTTCATGATCCGAGGATGCTTGGTCGACATTTTAAACACCCCTTATTTGCATATAAAACCACCTAATGGCGTGATATAATTAGCCGCGACGTGAAAGTAAAGTTAAAAAGACCAAGCGATAAAACATAGCCAGGAAGAATGAGGGGACATTATCAAGACAGACGATGAGAAGGAAATCGTCTGATAGGAATCTTCCAGCCAATCAAGTGTTCCGCCTCAGCCGCCCAAAACAAAGATCGTCTGGTCGTTAAGAGTCCATCGTCTGACTTGGAATTCATGGCAGCCATCTTGGCCTTCTGGATGTTCCGGAATGTCTTTTGTAAAAGGTAGTAGTGAAACATATTGCCATCTTGAAAAAAAAAGACAAATTGAGGCTATTATAAATGCTTATTTATAGCCTATTTATTAAAATATTTATTAATTTATTAAAATAGAGTGAATAAAAAAAATCCTTATGATTTTGTATGAAATAATCGTCAAAATGAGTATTAGGTTTAGAGTATATAAAAAGAAAATCCATTAAAATCGCCATTGAGTTTCTATTCTCAGGTAGTAGAGATAGGTTTTTGAGCACATGCTCTCAACAGGCCGATATGTAACTTAGAAATAAAAGGATTGTTACACCATTTATATATGAATTCACAGAAGTGTGAATTGGTAGCGGTTGGAGTAGTTCTGTTAATGATTCTTGCAATGAATGCGCTCAAACTGAAGGAGCAACCTCCCGTCAGTACTATTCTATTCTTGAGAGAAATGAAGGACTCTAGTATTCATCTACAGAAGTTTGTGAATGTTGTGGTAATGGCTTGTTGAATTTGCATATGTATATTCCTTTTAATGTGAATAGAAATTACTATCTTTTTATTTTTCAAAATTGTTCCTCTCTCTAAAATACACACACACACACAATGCTATTTTTAAAAATCTATTTCTAATTTAAGTACAAGTTCGGAATTTTATTGACTTTTCGTTTAATGTCATTTGTCCATCTTTGCATATTGGTTGACGCATTCGTTAATTACATAGACACAGAATGTTTGTTCACACATTGAATCCTCAGAAATAAAATATTTTTCTCGTGTGGTGATGAAAGCGCGCATTGTTGAGGGTGAAAAACGCTACATTGCAGCAGCTATCATATGCAAATAGGGGGAAAGAGCAGTAACTTTCTGTTTTATGCAAATACGTGAGAGATTATATAGGGAAATAAACCTACCTGTGAACCCGAGTCTGGAGATGCAGGTTTCACGGGCACATTCCAGGATAGGCTCGGCCGATAGCACCGAGGCTTGGATGTGAGAAACCTGATGTTCTCAAGGGATCTGGTGGATAGAGGACGTCTCCTCGTGGCGTCAGAGATCTGAGGAGGTTTCACAGCATCGTTCTTCGTCTCCTCCGGGGATTCCTCAATCGAAGTCTGTGGATGACAAAGGTCTTGAACACTTGCAGATGTTCTCGATGGTGTCTCCTCCGTGGGTTGTTCTTGAGACAGAGCGAGTTCCACGGGAGTTCGAAGTGATGGGAAGGACTCCGGACGCTTCCTGGATGGCTTCAAGGGTTCTGCGACAACGGTCGTTGGCAGATCGACAGTACTCGCGGCCTCGGGAGACGGTACGAAGAAACACGACCGCGAGCCATCGTGGGACGATGTTGCTCTTCGGCGGAAGCCAGGAACAAGCTGTCGATTGCCACTACGTGACCTTGACTTGGCAGGAAACAAGGCTCCTTCCACCGATGGCCATAGAGCCTGTAGGGACCCGGCCTTGAAGGCTACAAGCCTTGGTACCATGCTGTCCCATAGGTCGAAAGCCCGCTTCTTGAGGGATGGTCGGTTTTCTGTGGCCATGGCTCATATTCTCTGTACACACAAAGTTTCACAAAATAAGAAACTGTATGAATAGCATAGCGTTAAGAACAAGTTGGAATTACATAGACAACACAACAATGATTTTTTACCATCTACCGTTGTTCAAATGGAGTTTGTTTCCGTAGGATATTTGATGTATAAAAATAGTGTCAAAGCTACTGGTATGGCTATGTCAACGACCCGAGTCTTCTAGTTTTCGAAGACGGTCAATAGAGGCCGTTTAGTTCTAGCGTCTTTTTTAAAGGGAGAGGTTACTTTTTTATTTTATCCATAGAGATAATAGGTTCTTAATATATATATTTAATTTTCTCTTTTTATTTCGATTACTTTTTTTTTTGTAAAAATTTTATAACTGTTTCTGTTTAAAAAATGTAAATCGACGCAATTATCCCTAGCCGGGATATCGCGTTTGTGTGTTGAAATAAATAAATAAATAAATAGAGAGCTGGAAGCGCCAAAACATACTTTTTTTTACCCCCCCCCCCCCCCCCCTCCCCCGACCGTTATCTATAAATTGAGAAAGCTATCGCCTTAAAACGAAGTAATGTACCGGAGTTTTTTAAATTTACTATCTTCCCCTCTTAATCTTATAAACACGGCAAAACTTTCATTGTTTGGTAAATTTAATAAATTTGTCTTGTATATGTATTTTAATATATCGAGAGAAAAAAGGGTGTGGGGAAGGTTATAAAGGGTGTGGGGAAGGTTATAAAGGGTGTGAGGAAGGTTATAAAGGGTGGAGGGTGGAGGAAAGATCATAAAGGTTGTGGGGAAGGTTATAAAGGGTGTGGGGGGAAGGTTATAAAGGGTGGAGGGAAGGTTATAAAGGGTGTGAGGAAGGTTATAAAGGGTGGAGGGAAGATTATAAAGGGTGTGGGGAAGATTATAAAGGGTGTGGGGAGGTTTATAAAGGGTGTGGGGAAGGTTATAAAGGGTGTGGGGAAGGTTATAAAGGGTGTGGGGAAGGTTATAAAGGGTGAGAGGTATGTTATAAAGGGTGGAGGGAAGGTTATAAAGGGTGTGGGGAAGGCTATAAAGGGTAGGGGGAAGGTTATAAAGGGTGTGGGGAAGGTTATAAAAGGTGAGAGGTATGTTATAAAGGGTGTGGGGAAGGTTATAAAGGGTGGAGGGTGTGGGGAAGGTTATAAAGGGTGGAGGGTGTGGGGAAGGTTATAAAGGGTGGAGGGTGTGGGGAAGGTTATAAAGGGTGGAGGGTGTGGGGAAGGTTATAAAGGGTGAAGGGTGTGGGGAAGGTTATAAAGGGTGTGTGGAAGGTTATAAAGGGTGTGGGGAAAGTTATAAAGGGTGGAGGAGGGGTTATAAAGGGTGTGTGGAAGGTTATACAGAGTGTGGGGAAGGTTATAAAGGGTGTGTGGAAGGTTATACAGAGAGGTGTGGGGAAGATCATTGTGGGGAAGTGCCGGGCATCCTTAACACCAATACGGCCCCGCACAATGGTTTCATGCGGGATGTTGACATAGCAGGTTCCGGGTTGGCTGTTTGTAGAGTTGTTGATTGACAGTACCTCACTTCCTGCATAGAGTTACAGGTGTTTGCGGTTATTTTATTGTTGGGGTTACCCACCCACCTAGCTCCGCTGTGCCATAACTCCCGAGGTGGTGGTTCCACCGTGTTATAGCGGGCTTTCCCACCCCCGAGGTGGTGGTTCCACCGTGTTATAGTGGGCTTTCCTACTCCCGAGGTGGTGGTTCCACCGTGTTATAGTGGGCTTTCCTACTCCCGAGGTGGTGGTTCCACCGTGTTATAGCAGGCTTTCCCACTCCCGAGGTGGTGGTTCCACCGTGTTATAGCGGGCTTTCCCACTCCCGAGGTGGTGGTTCCACCGTGTTATAGTGGGCTTTCCTACTCCCGAGGTGGTGGTTCCACCGTGTTATAGCGGGATTTCCCACTCCCGAGGTGGTGGTTCCACCGTGTTATAGCGGGCTTTCCCACTCCCGAGGTGGTGGTTCCACCGTGTTATAGCGGGATTTCCCACTCCCGAGGTGGTGGTTCCACCGTGTTATAGCGGGCTTTCCCACTCCCGAGGTGGTGGTTCCACCGTGTTATAGCGGGCTTTCCCACTCCCGAGGTGGTGGTTCCACCGTGCTATAGCGGGATTTCCCACTCCCGAGGTGGTGGTTCCACCGTGTTATAGCGGGCTTTCCCACTCCCGAGGTGGTGGTTCCACCGTGTTATAGCGGCTCTCCCACTCCCGAGGTGGTGGTTCCACCGTGTTATAGCGGGCTTCTCCACTCCCGAGGTGGTGATTCCACCGTGTTATAGCGGGCTTTCCACTCCCGAGGTGGTGGTTCCACCGTGTTATAGCGGGCTTTTCCACTCCCGAGGTGGTGGTTCCACCGTGTTATAGCGGACTTTCCCACTCCCGAGGTGGTGGTTCCACCGTGTTATAGCGGGCTTTCCCACTCCCGAGGTGGTGGTTCCACCGTGTTATAGCGGGCTTTCCCACTCCCGAGGTGGTGGTTCCACCGTGTTATAGCGGACTTTCCCACTCCCGAGGTGGTGGTTCCACCGTGTTATAGCGGACTTTCCCACTCCCGAGGTGGTGGTTCCACCGTGTTATAGCGGACTTTCCCACTCCCGAGACAGTGGTTCCACCGGTGAAGTAAACTTTTTTTTTTTTGCAAAAAGGTTTTTTCTGAAGAAAATTCCAGGTATCTACTATATTTACACATTCTCTAAACAAATTGTAGGATAGTTTACACATGTTCCTATGAGGAGAATATGGCTTCAATCCTCGTACTTCCATATATCCTCACGACACAAAGGATTCGCCCACATCGCACAATTACCCAGAAAAGGAAAGAAGGCCTTTCAAGAGTCGTCGGCCACTAAGAACGGGTATTTCAGGCGATACTTGGAATAAACGCCAAATATTTGCTCTCAGAACTGGCCACGTGCTACACGCACGAGCACCTCATGTTAATGCATCACCTGGCGTTTCTTCCGTTTTCTTGGTAAGAACTTATTTCTGGGTTTCTGTGACTCCATTTTTAACTTCTCACCGTTATTAATTCATTTAGAGATTAGAGAATTTATTTTGTTATAGGAAATCCCACGATGAGATGGTGTTGGTGTCTTGTCCTGTCCACCATACCGACGTGGAATTTCCTAACGAGATAAAGAGTATGATATGTAAATGTATTTTTTAAAACCCACATCCCATAAAAAATGATAGATGATACCATATAAAATCTAGTAAATACATTCTAGCGGGAAATGTAAATATTACCTTTGTGTGTGGATACATATTTATAAATAAAGTTTACATAAATAAAAATTTGCATAGAGGATAAATATTCATTATTGCATATATGTATATACGCGTGTACGTTTATATTTGAATATATAAATACTATGTATGTTTTTTTATCATTTAATATGGAATATAAACTTTAATATAATAGGTTTTGAATGTTTATTTTTCTTTTTAAGTATTGTCAGTGAATAAATATAATAATATTTGACCCTGGCCACCTAGCTAACCGCTGAACCAGCAAACAGACCATTGTATATACGGTCTCTCTATCAGCCATCCCTGAACTCACGAGGTGTCAATCAAGTGGCCCTCGTCAGTACAGCGGTGTCTGTACTTCAACATTTCAATGGCTTTCTTATTTTTGCACAAGTTAAATCCCTCCAGTAAATGTAAGTAACTTAACAGGGCTCTGGTACCTTGTAAATGTAAAATTCGAACTGGTTTCTATATGTGGTGTACTTTCAGTACAAGCTGTTACAACCCTCTACCCACCATGATTATCATGGCCTGGTGCTACATGTGTAGACATGTGGTGTACTTACAGTACAAGCTGTCACAACCCTCTACCCACCATGATTATCATGGCCTGGTACTACATGTGTAGACATGTGGTGTACTTACAGTACAAGCTGTCAAAACTCTCTATCCACCATGATTATCATGGCCTGGTACTACATGTGTAGATATGTGGTGTACTTACAGTACAAGCTGTTACAATCCTCTACCGACCATGATTATCATGGCCTGGTACTACATGTATAGACTTGTGGTGTACTTACAGTACAAGCAGTCACAACCCTCTACCCACCATGTTATCATGGCCTGGTACTACATTTGTGGACATGTGGTGTACTTACAGTACAAGCTGTCACAACCCTCTACCCACCATGATTATCATGGCCTGGTACTACATTTGTGGACATGTGGTGTACTTACAGTACAAGCTGTCACAACCCTCTACCCACCATGATTATCATGGCCTGGTACTACATGTGTAGACATGTGGTGTACTTACAGTACAAGCTGTCACAACCCTCTACCCACCATGATTATCATGGCCTGGTACTACATGTGTAGACATGTGGTGTACTTACAGTACAAGCTGTCACAACCCTCTACCCACCATGATTATCATGGCCTGGTACTACATGTGTAGACATGTGGTGTACTTACAGTACAAGCTGTCACAACCCTCTACCCACCATGATTATCATGGCCTGGTACTACATGTGTAGACATGTGGTGTACTTACAGTACAAGCTGTCACAACCCTCTACCCACCATGATTATCATGGCCTGGTACTATATGTGTAGACATGTGGTGTACTTACAATACAAGCTGTTACAACCCTCTACCGACCATGATTATCATGGCCTGGTACTATATGTGTAGACATGCGTTGTACTTACAGTGCAAGCTGTCACAACCCCACTATGACTATCATGGCCTGTATCATACGTACTCGGGACAAGTTAAAACCACACGGCGGTGATATTGTTTGTTGTCAGGCCAGCTGAGTCACCCCCGGAAGGTTCTGGGAAGTCCCCCAAACAGGACAGTCCTATTAGGTTCTGTACTTTTCTCGCCCATTGAGGCCAGCCAATTACGTAAATGGAACTCTCGTTAAACTCGCCGCAGACCTTCTTTTAAATATAGCGACAGCTATATACGGACTTGAAACCATTTATATGGAAACTTAGGTCTCCAAATATACCGATAACAAGAATAATTCATTTATACCGCGTCCACCATTCGCCAACTCAACACGCAGTGCATAGGAACAAAGACAGCTTTGAAAATTAGAAACTATTATAGACGCGTAAGATTCTTTTTTTTTTTTAAATTAAACAAATCCTACTGCCCTTACTGCAATGGAAAAATTAATGGGAGGGCCTGGCTCATCAGTGGTGAACCCTCCCAGCGGTTTCGCCAGTTTAATCTACCATACCGTTGACGAAACCACAGGGAAGGTTCGCCACTGATGAGCCAAGCCCTCCCAATATATTTTTTTCACTGCAGTAAGGGCAGTAGAAGTTTGTATTATGTATAAAAGAAACATTAGCACTTTTAAATCCTTTCATTTTATATGTATAGATGGCGCGTTATTGCTTTGTGTTAAAAGTCACTGTAATATATTTCAGAGTTATTGTCTGAATTCCGATATACCATAAGTGTTGTCCATGAGTGGATATGAGCAGATGTCTATAGTACCATTGTTATTTTGTTGTTGTTGTCTGTATTTCACCAAAGTTATAGCAGGGAGAGAGATTTCACACACACCCAGATATATGTTTCTATTCAACTTTGTGTAACCACACGAACGTGTAGACATTCTGAGAGATAATATAATAATAAGAAGAAAACAATTCTTTTTCAAAACTAGGTCATGACCATAAGACTAGGGCAAAAAGATTAGTTGTTTTTTTTTTTACAGGGCAGTAACTAGGAGAAAACAACAAGACTCGATTTTCTTCCTCCTCTTTTCATTGTTTTCTATATTCCTCCTTTTTCTTTTGTTCTTTTTTTATATGCAAATATGTATACAGTTCTGCTCCAAATTAAAAAACTATCTCCCCCTTTGCTAATCTCTCCTTTTTATTTAATTCAGAAAGTACGGCACAATACAGCGTTGTTTTATAACATAAACTGTATATATATTGTTACATATTTACATATATGCACAC